>JAODTK010005032.1:0-142500 GCA_026419785.1 Sclerodactyla briareus | reverse complement strand
GTGGCCGTAGTCAGTGGGGGGGGGGGCAGCCGGCAGGGGAAGTTGAGCCCTCAAAAAAAAAAATCTCGTGAGAGTAAATCGGGAAATCGGAGGCCTATTAGAAGCGGGGAATGAAGAGGGGGGGGGGATGAGAAATAGTGGAAAAAACCCCAAATTCAGTAAAGTTGGGAATAAATTGAATAATTGCGAAACTAAGTGGGCCCCAAATAACACTGAGCGCGATGAGGGGATTATGAGGTACGAGGGAGGCCGTTTTTTGACGCCCACGCAGAGTTAAAGGTCACCCCCCTTCCCCCCCCCCCCTCCCCTCTCCCCTCGCTCATCACTTCCGTGAGTCTAATGAATCGCCGGGAAAAACTGCCCAGAACGGGAAAAATCCTCTTGCCCCCCTCTGACTCGGAAGGCTGGCTACGCGCTTGCCTATACATATAGGCTAAATGGATGGGGGAATTTGTGTGAATTATATGAGTAAATTAAAAACATATAGAGGAAAAATATATCGAAGTTGGTATAATGGTGATCATTATGTGCTGAAGATGCTGAGGTCATCAGAGGTCATCAATAAAGTAATTTGCATAAATTACGCTAAATTTGGAATATTTATGGATTTCAAAAGTAGGTAGTCTACGTACAGTAACCATTGATGGCGAAATGAGTAAAGGTCATTCCAAGGTCATCGAGTGTCATCCAGTTGAATTTCCAAACATAAGAAACCGTGGTGTATATGGCCTACAGATAGGTTAATGAGTGAACGCTAAGTGACTAGACATTGCGGTTTTAAAAGAAATCGGTAGGCCTACGAATGGCAACTGATAAGGAGCGGAAATTTTGAAGGTCTTTCCAAGGTCACCAGGGTCATTTGATGGTCAAATTACGGAACATTGTTGTATGGGATGAAACTCGTCATAATTAAGCACTGCGTAATAAATTTAAGCTAATTAAATACCGTAGCCTGACGAAAATGTTGACGGCAATCCAGAAGTCACTAAAGATCAGGCACGTAATAGGCAGTTCTGAAACTTATTGACTTAACCACTGTATTCTTCTTTAGCTAACGAAAGAGAATTTCGCTGGTTCATACTGATTACTGACGGTGTAGTAGGCCTATGCTGTTCCTTTTAGTTGCTCATCGTTAGGGTAGTTAGGATAGAACAACTCCCAGTTTTCTCGTTGAATGCATCCGACTGCTCGTATATACATACACCGGTTCAGTTGTCAAAACACGCAAGCCTGCCGGTATGCAAGACTTGTAGGCATAGCTGTGTGTGGAACTTGCTGAATGTTTAGCTGTGCCCAGATTGGTCTGCTCGACATACCTAAGTGAACAGATTGCCTAAGTAATCATGTATGTATGAGTCACAGTGACGACGGCCAAACTGTGTATCTCCGGATGGTTGGTTGCCATGGTGCTATGAACTCAGAGTCTGGGATTATGCTATTAATGGTTGGGTGGTATGCCTAAAAAGGGTAAATGTTACCGGACACTGGGAATTGTAGTCAAGTTAAACATTTTCTGCGGTACCAGGTCACGAGTTACACCAACATAGAGTTAGGGTGTTCATGCTTAAGTTACAATCCTAGAACAGTCCATGTCCTAACAGGGAATGCAGATACGAGCTTAGTCCATTGTAGGGGAAGGTGATCCCTTGGTATTACTCCTTTCAGAAATTATTCATGTATAGCGCCACCAATTCAGCACCTCCGTGTGGACATGCCTGCCTAGGCCAGAAAGAAGTCAGGAAATGCAGAGGGAATTGTGATTCCCGTGGAGAGTAAAGGGGAAGATGTTAAGAAAATGCATAGGCGATTGGATTCCGTGCATCGTACATGCCTGCGAAGCCTGAAGATTGTCAGGACATGCTTGATTTGATTTGAAGTCTCGGGTTCAGGAAGCCAATGAGGCTCATCAGGAACCCTGGCTGGATTGGTAGAGGCTGTGAGCACGGGCGACTCGAAGGGTGCCTCCGTAGGAATACGAGGCAGGGTGCAACCCAAGCCCACCCTGCAGCATGCGTTATTCAGGCCCCATCGAATATGAACGATCAGTGGAACTCAGGACCCGACCAAAAATTGACCCGAGAAAAGAATCAGGGAGGAAGCAAGCATTTCGGAGTCAAAGTTTGAACCCAGAATTTGAATTCGCAAAGTGTTGAAACCACCGCCCTGACCAGTCCTGGAAAATTTGACCCAGATATTTTTTAGCGTGTAACATTGAACTGTATTTAGCTCCATGCAGAATAAACTACTGGTATCTGACTAAAAGCCTGATTCCTGCTACAGTCAATGAGGTGATAATGCATTTTGCCCAAAGTCACAGGGGGACACTGGCCTTCGGACGTTGCAGGCACAGTGTGCGAAACAATCTTCCGGAAAACTCCTTTGAAGAAAACGGCATGCCCACTAGCACAAAACAGATTGTCCGCCATACTATCACAATAACCATTCGAAAACAAAAAGATTTGAGATGATGGTCGGTTTTGCGTTCTTGTGAAGATAGTGGCCAGATTTAAAATGAAGCCGTGTGATAGAGCCAGGAGGAAAATCTCGTCTTACCCTGGCAACTGTATGTAGTGAGCAGCGACTCGCAACCGCGATCGGCTTTATCTTATTGACATGGTTGACGTATAAGGGCGGGCGACGGAAAAACCAAGGGTGAAAAGCATGCACTGTATGCCTGTAGGTCACCGAAATTCTACTAGGACTATAATGAAGGTCCACACGTTATCACACGTGTAACATGCACAGCAGGCACGGTTAATTTTCAATCCGTGTTTCTGGTACGGAAAGCCTTGAAAGCTGACCTAGCTGACTGCCAGTGAGCCGACAAAAAGTTCATTTGCTAACGGGGTAAAGGCGCGGTCACAATAATTATCGTTCACACATAAAACCCATTAAACCGGTCCACCACTATGAACGATAACCATAAAATGCCGAGCGATCCAGGTTTATCGGAAAGTTTGAAGGTGCTTCCACACCACACGCGATTCGAAGCCATGGCGATTCCAAGCGACCATCGCTGGGCGATGGTCGCTCGCGGGGGCTTTCACACTGCGAGCGAATACAGGTGATGAAGGGGCGTTTTCCTTTGAATTTCTCGGCTAGCTGTGGGCAGCATTCAGAATTGAACTAGCCATCACCAAGTACAGAGTCAAGAATAGGCGTATTATTTATTGAACCTGTCATTTACCGATCATCATCAGACAATTCTTCCAGATTAGTAGCTCGAATATCTTTATTGGAGATGTGTAGACTGCTTTTTTTCCACAATGGCTCCCTATCAGATACGAGACTCAGGAAATTTCAGTACTAATTACCGCCATGTCGTCTGCATTTTCACTTTCTTGTGTTGATCATTATATCGTGTAAACATAGCCTATATAGGCCACATACACTATACCTGTCAAACGCATTGCAAGAGATACACGTGTGTTCCCATTGTCCACTCAGCGATTCGAGCGAAATAATGTGGTTAAACAAATTATGCCGAGCGGTTTCACTAGCGACGAGCTCCCGTCGGCTGCTTCAGTCGCTGTTGGGTGTAAAAGCTTCGAGCGATTCATATGGGTTTTCAATTGCGTATTTACAAATCGCTCAGTTCGCCGTCGTTCAGTTCGCCGTCGCTCGGTTCGAATCGCTTGCGGTGTGAGAGCCCCTTAACGCACACAGAGTTACAGATCGGGTCGTATCCTATCGTTATCGTTCATGTATGATGGGCGCTGATGGTTAGTGTGTGAAACGAGAAATTTTCATCGTTGTCGTTACGGTGTGAACTCGCCTTTTCACTGATGTCTAATAAAATAATTATAATACTATAATAATACTTGGTATTACTCTATATAGACCTACCCGCTAAGGATAATTACAAAATGCGGCCGAATGGGGCAGCTTCTATACATATGACTACAGCCAGGACCATCCCTCGGGCTTTAGCTGATTCGCCTATACTAAGATTGGCGGGCGGGGAAATGCATAGGCAGTCTGCACAGTGTACAGCATGCCTTGTAAATTCTGTCACACTTAATAATGCAGTTACAAATGTTATATGCCCATGAAGGGATGTTATAAAACCTAATAATTCATGTCCGAAGGTCACACATGATCACACGTACCGTATTTGGGCCTACGCACGCACCAGCACATCACTTCCAATTCAGTCTTCGAAAGCTTATCGAGCTGACCGCCTTAGAGAAAGAAAGAAGCAACGGGTCATCTGCCCTGGACAGTGGGCCTAATAGGTTAAAGCTAGATTGTTGTCTGGTGTATGTAATAGCGTCGCGGCGTTTGCATGAAGTCACATAGCTGCGTCGTGTGCAGCATGAATGGTTGGAGTAAAAATACCATTGTAAACGTTTATGTGTAATTTCAGTGCGCGTACCCCACGGGGGAGGGGGGGGTGTCAGAACCCCCATGACCCAAGTGACCAATAAATTATTAACACAAGAACTGATTTTTTTTTGGCAGTTCAGTAGAGTTTTGCAGCTGTATTATCAAATATTGCAGTAGTATGTGCCTAGGCTTAGCCCAAAAAAAATTGTACTATGGCCAATAGTGAGGCCATGTATGAGGGCGCACTTCCCTTGGTTCCGACCTCAACCTGTTTAAGATGGACAGGTAACCTGGTAATCAAATACTTACTTACAAGTCTCGCAGGAATACAAAATTGCAGTGGTGTACACAGAGGGGTGGCGTCAGACCCCCTTGACCTTGTGACCAATCTTTAACACAAAACCACTTTTTTACTGTTCAATTCAGTGGACGTTTTGCAGCTGTTGTTCATTAAATATCGCAATAGCATGTATCTAGGGGCCATAAATTTAAGTTATTAGCCAATAGGGAGGTGAGCCCAATAATGAGGGCGCACTTCCTTCCCCCCCCCCCCCCACCCACTAGACAAAACTTTCGGTGCGGCAATGCAAACTTGTAACGATATTGTTCGAGGATAGTATTAAAACTGTATTGACACTAGCAGGACTAGGCTACCCCTGTTATATATGGTTGTGACATGTCGCGACTTGAGTCTTTAGGCTTAGAAGTGCTGGCGACCCTGACCGGATGGGGTGACATTGACTCTGTATAGTGACTTGCTTCATTATACTATTCGAATCCACGACTCGACATGTCATATAAGTCTTAAGTTTAAGGGTAACCGACTATTTCTAAGCAATACAGGCCTTGGCAGTCTCCCAGTATCGTTGTAAGGTGATGGAATCGATAGTTCGGGATCATATGGTTGACCATTTCGATGGAAAGAATCTGATTAGCCAACTCCCAGCATGTTTCAGAAAAACCGTTCGGTTTGTCTAATCTTTTAGAATTCATGGGAAGATGTTACAATGCTGCTGACCACCGAGGCAACGCTGTTAATATTATCTTTGGGACTTTCAGGAAGCCTTTGACAAAGTTTCCCATAAACGTCTGTTGCTCCAATTGGGAGTGTTGGGCTGGACGGGAATGTCCTCAGGTGGATTCGAGGTGGCTTCATGACAGAGAACAACGGGTTTTTATTAACGGTTGTGCTTCTACTTGGCAGGAGGTGACTAGTGGCGTTCCACAGGGATCGGTTCTTGGACCCCTACTGTTTCTGACTTACATTAACGATCTGATAAGCAGTGCAGTCCAGAGTGAACAAGTTTGCAGACGACACAAAGTTGTACGGAGAGGTTTCGTCGGATGACGATGTTAAAATGCGTTCGAATGATCTTGACCTGATTTCCAATGGTCTTCTGAGGGCCAGATTGTTTTTCAACGGGCTGGCAAGGTAAAGTAATGCATGTTGTTCCAAAATAGCAAGCCCTCATTCAGTTGAATGTGTCAGAATATTCAGGTGGTGGAGTTCGTGAAAACCTTCTAAGCAGTGTGTTGAAGCTGCAAGAAAAGGCCAATGGTTTTGGTCTGATAAAGGCGGCATTTCACTTCCTTGGATGAGGATATAGTTCTTCAAGTGCAACTAGTAAGACCTCAAACTCGAGGATTCGGTCCAAGTGTGGAGCCCTTCTTTCGTGGAAGATACAGTTGATGGAAATGTGCAGAGGAGGGCTATTAAATTAATTAGTAGCCTAAGAGATTTCCCGTAGAGGAAAGTACTCATGGCGTCCTTGGGCTACTTCAATGGAGCGAGGCGCGCGTTCGGGGTGATTTTGTCAGTTTCATAGCTTGTGGTGGCATTCGATGACTTCGTTGAGTTTTCCAAGTGTGAGTACTACTCGTTGGGCACCACCTCAAGCTTCGGGTACTCGCGTAGATTGGCTCGTCGGAAACACTTCTGTTACAGAGAGCCATCAATAAACGAGTGGAATAGCCTTCCGGAAAATATTGTTATGTTAGTAGTGTGAATGCCTTCAATAACGCCCTCGATTTATTCTTAAAAATTGTGGCGAATTTTGTAGCTTCTTCTGGTCTCGTTTGCACACTTTTTTTGGGTTTTGGTTTCAGGGTCCGTTCATGAGGCTATGTCCCTTCCCACTAAACTAAACTACTAACTAAACTGTTTGAATTTCTCTCGACTTGCAAACCTATTTTAGGTGAAAATGACTGACCTGAACAAATTTGAGGACTTGTTACGGCCTCTGCCCATGTCTGCCAGAGATCACAAATGTAGACTGAAAGTGGTTTTACGGAGAATAGCCGGGGTTGGGGACCATCATCTCCATATGTTCTCCGCTTGCGATTGAGCATGCGTATACTTAAGCCTATTGAACTTATATCAGTATGTTGCGCATGTGCAGTCGCGACATGTTAGCCGCGGGTGAACAGCTCCACTTAAAGGCCACTCCTTGTCCTAATGGTCGGTTAGGACTGGTATATATGATGCATTATTTACGTCTTCAGAGAACCTATTTCACATGAATAGCTAGGCCATGGCTTATGTGCATGATCTAAAGGTGGCTTTCAACACCAAACGCGAGTCGAGCGAGGCGAATTCCCGCGACCATCGCTTGGCGATTGGGTCGCTCGCCGGGGCTTTCACCCTGTGCGAGCGAATACCGGCGTCTAATTGAGTCGTTTGCCACACCCCACCCCCATCCATCTTGAGAGGTCGCCTACACCTGGGATCGTAATTCCGAAAGAGGAGGGATTGGCCCGAGTGGTGGGGACCGCAAAAACTGTATCACAGAGTATAACCCCCAGGCCCCTCTCTTTCATATACTACCAGGGCGTGGAGCGTTTTAAAAGTGGGGGGGGGCACATCGAATGCAAATGACCAACTCAGCGGAGCGTCACCATCGTTTGGCGCGGAGCGGAAGAGAGTTTTCAGTTTTCATACCCTCCTTTTTCTGACGGAAACAGCACTTGCCAGCTCGATAGAACCGCACTACATTTGTTTTGAGTGAAAGAAGACAAAAAAGTTATCATTGTGCTACTTAGATGATAATTTTACTGAGTATCACACATAGTTGTTTTTTTATTACCTTTTCTACTCTGCTTGGTTGTTTGCGTGGATCCAAGGTCTACCGAACGGGTCTGGTGTGATTGAAGGGAAAGCCATAGGCGTACGGGACCAATCCAATTTGGGAACAGAAAAATTGTACCCGACTTTTACAAGTCAGTCATTGGTAACACCGGCGGGCGGCGCAGCGCGGAATAAAACTGCAATTTTCCGGGCATTTTATCGGAAGGGCCTGCAAAAAAATGTCGGCCTTTTTTCAATGAATTTTTTCCTTCCCAAAGTTCCACGAATTTTCGCCCAACAATTTTTCTATCAGAAAAAATCGGGGGGGGGGGCAGTCTGCCCCCAAGGTTGAAATTATTCGAGGGAACGAATGATTGAAGCATTACATCGCATCTTTAGCGACAGCCTGGAAGAAAAAAAGGAAATCGCGCTCGAAACACTTGGAAAGTTATGCACTTGGCTATTCGATTTAAAATTCGGCCCTAGTCGGGTTTCCAGTCGTCACCTGGGGTCCGCACCTGACATTAGTGGACTTGAGATAATTCCAACGCGATTATGTTTGGTTAGACAAAAATGAATCAGTTTAGATGATTATCAAATCGGGCAGGGGGCCTATTTTCTCATTACGGTCGGAATAGGGGGGAGACAAACAATATGATACCCCCCCCCACTTTTTTTTTAAGTGGGGGAACATGCCCCCCCCCCCCAAGCTCCCCCACCCGTTGACGCCCATGGTACGACATGCCGCGGCGTGGCTCACATAATTAAAATTAACAATAAAACAAGTTTGTGAATTCCAGGTGGAAATTTATACATGTGCGGATGGTCCTTTAGGACCACTCAACCACCCTATCCCTCCCTCCCCTCCTTCCCATCCCAGTTGGAGACGCCGCGGCCAATAGTCATAGGCCAAGGCGCGTTTGACATGTCCAAAACTTAATATGTGATAAAATGTGAATCCTATATTCATCTATTATTTATTAACCTGTCATACCGCTCATATCAGACAATTCTGCCCAGATTAGTGCTCGAATATCTTATGGAGAAGATGTGTAGACTGCTTTTTTTCCACAATGGCTCTCCCTATCAGATACGAGACTCAGGAACATTCTTCAGTACGCATTACGCCATTGTCGTCTCCATTTTCAATTTCTTGCGTGTGATCAATATGTTAAACATAGCCTATATAGGCCCAAATCACTCACCTGTCAATCGCATTGCAAGGGATACACATTTGTTCCCCATTGTCCCCTCGGCGATTCGAGCGATAATGTTGTACCCTTATGCCGATCGCGTCGCTAGGAAAGCTCCCGTCGCGCCGCTTCGTCGCTGTTGGTGTGAAGCTTCGAGCGATTTATATGGGTTTTCAATTGCGTATTTACAATTCGCCAATTCGCCGTCGCTCAGAATTCGCCGTCGCTCGGTTCTAATCGCTTTGCGGTGTGAACATCCCCTTTATGCTCATTGGCGGCGATTTGTGTTGCGATTGGGGGGTGGGGCGGACAAGATGAATACTATCCTAAGCGAGCGCCACTACTGGTTGGCGCGTCGCGTACAAGAAAATTTTACATTTTGACAGACCCCTCTATATTTGCGGAAACGGCACGTTCCCTGCCATATGGACGCGTAGATGCAACATTCCTAAACGTCATTGAAAAATGATTTTAGGGAAGGTTCTCCAAACCTTATTGCCTTGGGATCAATTTCACAGGTGTTTCGTTGGTGCGCGACTTCATAAACCATCAAGTGAGTTCGGTGAGGTCGAGAAGGGAACAATGGAAATGGGCGATGGCAACAACCAGTACGTTCGCGCGAAGCGCGAGTTTTTGCAGAATCCAATCGACCAACGACATTGCACTGCACCTTCTTTGACCTTTCCTTAGATTGCCTGCGTTTTTTACTAACTACTCACAGATTACGACCCCCATTTTTATCCATTTGCGGAACACCAGCAGCATGGAGGGACACTTCCCATCCGGACCAGACCGGTTGCCAAAGAGTCTAACACAAAGTACGCCTCAAGTGCGCGCCAGCGCTCAACGTTTTTTCTATTCAGCTTCTGCAACCTCCTAAATTCGTAAATCGGCAATTTTTGGATATAACTTATCCTCACTGACAATTTTGATCATGCCTCTGCCCGATGTTGTAGCGTTCCCTGCCGCTTATTCGATGGCTATTTTATGGGCTTAGTATGTGCCCCGCGCATGCCACCAACTTTCACAATTGGGTCCCGCCCCCATACTTTATTTGCTTAATATGCTAATTCCAATTTGCAAATAGCAATGGCGTCACTAGACTTTCCATACGGGGGGGGGGTGGGGGAGGGCACGACATTTCGGGGGGCAACGAGAACACTATCTAGCGGAGCGCCACCATAGGTGACGAGGAGCGCGAAAGGATGGCCGGAAATTTACTTCTCTGTTTCTCGCGGCTTTCAGGGCTGCATTGTACCAGCTTCAATCTGGGCATTTTGTGATCACAAAATCTGTAAATCGTTGGGAAATTTAACATTTTGTCGACCTCTGTCTTATCGCTATCGCTGGCCCGACTTAACTTTTGGCCAGAATATTCAACCTTTTGTGCTCCATATAGGAAAACAGGATCTCAACCCAAAAATTGGGACGTTTAGCTAGCTTATCTATAGCTAGCTTTAAACCTCTACTGTCCCCACCTGTTATGACGTCCAGGTCCCGAAAGCGCAGGGGAACTTCCGATTATGCATTCATCTGGGATAAAACATGCGTTTGAAAATCCAGCAGTCTACACAGCCTAGGCTACTGCAGGTGCAAATGTCGCGTGGTTGAAGGGAGGAGGTGAAACCGGGACTCGGAGGCTAAATGGTTTATTAATCAAGAGAGGTTTGGATTTAGTTTTTAAGGTCAATTAATGTTGTTGTATGATTCCACCTCACAATTATGATTAGGGGGGGCCCAATAGTCGGATAATCTCCATAGAGTGTGCGGAGAGATGACGGGAAATCAATGGGACAAAATCCACCACTATTACGCGAGAAACACAAAATTGGTGTGTTCACTTTTTATAGTGTATTCGAGGCGAAGTTGTCCCTTTTTCGTCACTGGGGCATGATTCCATCGAAAATTCAGCAATATCTTGACTCGGCCTTTTCTCCACTTGATTTTTGAATCATTTCTTTTGACAAAACGCAATTTTTGTGGCGTTCCCTGGCCGCATTTACTTTCGATGCCCCACCGTGTGGCCCCGTAGTGAAGTATGTGCACCGTGCACCCACTTTTCAAAACGAGTCGACGCAAAACCCAATAATGAATTTAAAAACCACAGATCCCGCCAATCTATGCAAATAAAACGATATGGATTGAAGAGAATCCTTCTTTATTATAATTGAAAACAACCCGGAGTAAATTCATGCTTTTTTGTTAAAAGACATCATATTCTGCACAAGGCACATCATATGTTTGAGCATACCTGATCATAAGATACCCGCGCGCTAGCCGCGCAAAAACATCGGAATATGGAACAGCAAATTCACTCAACTTGACATTTAGGTCATTATAACATTTTGTTTTAAAAACGGTTGCTGATGTATGTCCGATACAGTGTCAGCGAACTAGTAGTCGAGCTCAATAATGTGGGGGGGGTGTGGGGCAAAATGCATTGCGTTCCCCTCTACCAAGATATTGGGGGGACGCCGCCCCGCGTCCCTCCCCCCCCATGATCGCCCGCCCTTTGTATGCTTAAACTCGCACACCCATGTACTGGTACATAGTGCTTATATAATGCTCGACCAAGTAGTCAGCTTTGTGAATCAGGTAGTGGAAAGGATCCTCCGATTCAGAGCCCAATTGGGTGAGGGGGGGTAATTTCAACCGGAGGAACCCTGCCGATGACACGGGGACTCACACACCCGGAATGGCACAGCCTCTTCAGACGAGTTTAAACTTCCGCAAATACATCGTATCCCATATTGGCAACGCCATGGTATGATGGACGAACACTTCTCTGTTCTTCGCCCACGCCCCCCCCCCCTCTTCTCCGTCGTAGCGCCCTTTCCAACGTTTTCAACTCCCGAAGGGGGGGGGGGAAGGGAGGGGGGGGGGAATGCTGAGAAGGCAACACTGCGACCAATACACAAGTCACACACGTCTAGCTGCCGCTCTAGACTGCGAGGACGCTTTCATCCCAGTGAAGATTCGACAAGTTCTTCGTGTGTACTGTACACGCGTGATCCACATTGCTCAGTATGGGGGGTTGCCGATGATACATAATATCAGTTAGGAGGCGCCAAGAAATTGGGCAATCAATCGAGGGGATTTTGTTTCCATTAGAAGAAATTTGCTGTCTCACATTCGCCGTTCTGGAGGCGATGCAATGAGGAAATCCTGCTTGTTATTTATTGATGTGAAGTTTACTAGCAATTAATTTTATAGCATTCGGAATGATCGATTCCCGTGCAATGGGCCCTATAATGGGAAGATGGTGTTGAGCTGAGCCCACTAGAATGCAAGCAAATGTTCGGTTTCCAGGGACGGTGCCCCAGAACCACACCAATGAATGGCCCATGGCGCCTGCAGTAGACGCAAGCGTTCGGGCAGTGAATCCCCCCTAAAAGGAAGAAAGGTATACCAATCGCCGCGATTAAACTATATTATGGGCTGTATGGTCTTTTGTCTAGTGACACATTCCAGTTTGAAGTGACTATTCGTAAAAACAGAAAACAATCATCTGCTAAAGTGGACTGCGCTAAAACACATAACAGTCAGACCCAGGCCGCAGCACACTGCAAGAGGGCAGGGGCCTGTTTTGGTGTAATTGCAAAAGGACGCAGGCGTTGACCCGATTTCAAGTTTGAAAAGGGCGAACACACAGTGACTAAATGCCCGGGGAGGGGTCCAAAGGGAGGGTCAGCTCTTCTAACCCTCTCCTCTGGGAATATGCCTTTAAGAGGGGAGATGCAAAATGGTATGATTCCTGACATAAATCCCTGACTCATGGCTCAAAAAGTACCCAACTTGGTCTAATTTTTACATTCAATCGACTTTGGGCATTCCATGGCACAGTCTCTGCCCCCCCACGTGCTGATATAGTGCGCGGCCTAGTTATGCCCCGAAGAGGTTGGACAAAACATGGCACAAAAGGCCTGTTCCCATGCCACCACCCCTCCTAGTTTTTACTGGTCTGTTTTGAAAGCCTTGTCTGATACAAATGAAAAGATAACTAAAAAGTGAAATATAACTGGAGGGCTGAAAATGGCGAGGTGTACTCAATTCAAGGATGATAACGGAAACTCTCTCTGGGGCAAGTATGGGGGCCACAGTCTGGGGCCTGCATGCCTATTAAATAGCTATCTTTTGACTAAATGGCCCCGTTATCAGAATGGATGGGGCATGGGTCGGACTGTAATCCTGTGCCTGTAAGAGAAGTGGTTGGTGCGGGACTGCCCCTGTTGAGGATAGTGAAAGAAGGTCCAAAGAGGCTCGACATATCCAGATCGTGTTCCTCTTATAATGGGCACATTTTATTTCCCACGAGGGCACATTGTGCCAGCCATGGGTTGTGGGGTGTGTGTGGGGGGGGGAAAAATTGGTGGGGGGGTAGCCTGGAGATTGATATTCAACTGAATCGCAAAACGAAAATGACAGTGCTTCCAACTTTTGATGAGGTCTTTTGCGTTCGCATCGCATGCAGGGTGGGTGTGTCCAGAAATACAAGCACTTCAAAGAATGACCACGCCCGGCTGCTCCGGTGTCACTGCTTGCTTTGGGACCTGCTAAATACTTCGGTTGAACTGCACTTGCCGGGTCTGAATGCATATTTCTAATAGCATCGGGGATAATCTGTCATGCCCCCCATTTCGGTAGCCAGGATTTTCTAGTAGGGGGGCGCTGGGGGATGAATTTCGACATTCATCCACTAGCGGACTCCACCAATTGGGTGGCGGCGAAGCTAACAAAAATTTCAGCAATGAAACTCCCAGATGGCAGGAATGGCACTTCCTGACTTTTGCACGGAGGCGATGCCGTGGCATCGCCACAATTTTTCGTCATTGAAATGGTGGATAAATTTCCCCAATCTCAAAAATTTGCCAGAGTAAAAATTTCCTCGGATTCAACTTTGCAGTAGGCCCACGAAGACTCCACTATATATTTTTCAGAATACTGAGTCAAAATTGTTTCTCTTCGTGTTTTACATCGCAACATGACTCGGGTATCTGTGAGAGGATTGTTTATTTTTTCACATATAAAAACAGACACCCCAATTCTCAATGGGGGCGAAGGACTTTCATGTGGCGCCGCCACGCTCCCACCACTCTTTTCTTTGCCGCTAACACCGATAGGAACCATTTGATTTGGCGTGGCAACGTAGATGGGCAATGTCCGGGGACTCACATGCAAGTTGCGCTTGTTATTCCAATATCCCACGCGTCGGCCGCGCGCGAAGGTATATCTATAGTATAGCCTGATCTGAAGGTTTGGCAGGCTACACATGTTAACAAATAACGAAAAGTTACCTGAGCTTGTCCTAGGGCCTACCTTTCTGCAAACAGTCGGCTCAAGTCAGGATATTGACGTCACAGCTCGATATATAGAATAGTGCGGTAGCTGACCCCGCGGCATCTGGAAACGCAGCCTCACCGAGAGTTGGAGACCTCTGCCTTCTCGTCTATCTATCGGTATCTGCCAGGGAGTTGGGTGGAAAGGTGACTTGGGGCGACGGGAATGTTATCGTGCAGTAGGCTACTGAAGTAATCGACCGCTCACCGCCGTCGATCGGCTCCACTGTAGGAGCTCATGACCACATATACGCCGCTACCAGCCCAAGGTGGGTTTCTCGGTTCCCGCGTGTCTATAGTAATATAGGCTATACACAGTTTTCGTGTAGTTCGATGGACAGTCTCTTAAACGGGAACTGATGAATGAAACTAGCTAGCCAAACACCCCTATCAATAACTACTCTGGGACGGTCGAACCTTAGTACGGGAAGGTTTGTATTGGCCCCCATGATAGAGCTGTCGAGAGACGAGACTCAACCTACACTCTACTACTAACATGGGGGGGTCGCAAGCTTTTGTTAGTTAGTCATTCTGATTGAGCAGGTAGACAAATGGATTCCAAATTGAATACTCCACACATTTCATATTATCGTCAACTTTGTTGAATCCAGCACTACCAGCAAGCGAAATTATACGTTTTGCAGGATGAAACAGTCGCCAAGCATAATCACATTCCACTTCCTTCTCCGTCCACGGCCCTCGTCACCGCAGTTGGCGTTTCGGTGAAACTGCGGGCACATCCAGTACGCTCAGTGGGTCATGACATTGACGTCACCGCGGCAAATTTGCGCACGTGGGCATTTTGATTAGCCCTCTCAAGTTATTTCTGACGAAAGCGGAGTGTCACTGACGCGCGTCTTACCCCCCCCCCCCCCCCCCCCTCCTCTCTCTAACTCTCTCCGTCGCTTCTCAAGCCTTGGTACAACCCAACGGAAACTTTGCGTCCGTGATCTTCCAGTTTTTGACTGATAGTTAACTTTCGTAATGAAGTGATATAGACAGGTAGGCCAGTAGCGTACGCAGAGATTGTCATGGGAGGGGGGGGGGGTTGAAGTCGGAACCCAAGGAAAGTGCGCCCTAATTGAGTACAAATTATGGGCCCCAAGGCACTTTCTGCGGCGATATTTGTTAAAGATCAGCTGCAAAATTCTACTGACTGCGAAACCTCAGTTTTTTTTGTTTTGTTAAAGTGTATTGATCCCATTTCGTCAGGGGGGGTCTGACCCCCAACCCCCTCGTGCGTACGCCACTGCAGGTAGGTATAGGTTATTCTGCACGCCAATATGTCTGGACTGTGTTGTCAAATTCGTATAACCATATCTGAGTGATGTCTTCACGAGGTAACGTCGGCCTTCAAGTTGCAGGAGGAGGATCAACTTCAAGGTTACCGAAAAATGAAGTGCGACACCACTTTTCAAGCTCAACCATCAAAACGGCAGCTGGACTGACAAGCTAACATCACCTAGGGTACGGAAACATTGATGCAAAAACAACAACCTGCTTATATTTTACATACATGTTTAACATGCAGTTTTTCACTGCAATACATACCTGTTTATGGAAGTAATCTTGTAATCTTCCTGAGTACTAAAATTATAGTGCCCAATATCTTCGACCCGTTGCAATTAACGCTGTGCAATGAAAGTGTGTACACGCCTTTTTTAAAAGCAATTCGAACCATTTGTGTCGGAAGCTGTGGGATGGCCACACTGCACTTTTAGAGAGTTTGTATGCCTCACATGACACTCTTGCAGTGGGAATTATGCTCGTGTAATGATTTTTGACTTCTCCTCTGCATTTAATACTATACAACCTCAATTCTAGGCAAAGCGACGAAACTTGCCACTAGGAAGGTCCCTCGGAATTAGTCGACATGGAACAACAATGAACTGCCTTACGAACAGATCGCAGTATGTGAATTATTCGCTCCTACCTATGCTGTTTCGAATTATTTACTCAGACACTGGTGCTCCCCAGAGGAGATTCGAGCTCCATTTCCTCTTCACACTGTGCACCAATGATTGTAACATCTCCAGAGAGGGGTGTGTTCACTCTAAAGTTTGCGGATAACACCGCCTGGTTGGTTTAATTACTGGTCCGATGATCGTGCATACTTCAAACAGATCGAGGATTCTGCAAATTACTGTGACTCCATTTTTTTGCGTTGGAAGGTTCTAAAACCAAAGAAATGGTTATTGATCTTCGTCTGGACAATATACCCACCCGGCCATTGTTGTTATCATTAAGGATACTGCTATTGACTGTGTCAATCTTACAATACCTTGGTGTTACTCTGAATGATAAGTGGGGTGATCATACCGAGCCTTGGTGTGAAGAAGCTATTAAATCCCAGATTTACTGCCTCGTAAAATTGTCACTTTCACTTTTGAACAGTCGCCAAGAAATTTTGGATAACTTTTATAGCGCTATCATAGAGGGGGGTCATGCGTTACTTTTTGATTGCTGGGGTTGGCCAAGTAACTGACATGACTGAAAATGGGGAAGAATCATTTAACCTGTACGATCATGAATAAAGCAAAATGATGTAGTTGGAGGTTCGACCAGTCTGTCGGCTTATTTACCATTGCCTCGTCGAGTCAGAAACTTGACTCCATTGGAGGGACCACAGTCATCCTACAAGACCTTATACGGAGACAGGCCAAATACAGAGAGGCATCGGAGGTTGTTAGACTTCCTCTGTCTTAAAACAAACAGGCAGCGCAATTCATTGTCCCGCGTTGCAATAAAGTTTTAATTGATTAGATCGGTGCGCTAATTTCTTATCGTTTATATTATTTTGATAGTTATTACTTATAGTCTATTTTTCTTCAGTTCTTTATCAGTACGTGCGAGTAGTACCTAAATTTCGTTTGGATCGATGAGGTTTTACCTTACATTACATCAAACCAGTCTCATACCCATTTGGGAACATGCAAGCATGCTAACCTATATTGTATCGAAGGACATAGGACCTCCGACCCCATATGCAGGGAATGGGGAGTCATATTACACTATATAGGCTACTTTATTCATTTGGAAGAATCCAAGGTGCGTCATTCCTGTAGCGGGTGGACTATATTTCCCATGATGAAGGGTTCACTCCTGATGGCTGGAAGAATTGGAACTTTCAACATTTGAAAACCGTAGAAAAACGATTAAAATCAAGTCCTTTCCACAAGATTATTAATGACCATTCCCCAGCAATTCGATATTGACTGTATGATCGATACCTAACGGCCCTTCCTACTTTAGGAGACGGATTTAGCCTACACCGTTTGAAAATTGTGCTTCTGATAATATATCAGGATCAAGTCAACAATAATAAGCAAGGCACTAAAGTACATTAATTGTAAGACCACCCAGTATAGGCGTTCTTCTTACTCCTCTGCTATATTGATAGGGGAATAATCTAAGCAGTGATTGGTAGGTGTGCGCGCAGAGCACTGATATAGGCGTCGCCGCGCCTGCCGTGTATGGTTGGCCATATGTATGGTTGGCATGGGGTGTTATTTTATTTTATATCGCATAAAGGCTACGCGTGACGAATATGTACGCCGTAAACAATTCCGAGAGTCAGAGAATAAACTGTCAAATAAAACATATAGTACGTTTAGCTTGACTGTACGAAGTCAACGTGCAGTTCTCAAACTGTTTTGTGTTGGTAGGGCTCTCTGCCTGGACTTAATGTAACGCTAAAGGACTTCGTTACACGTAAACATTTTCGTACGCGCTGAACGGATCCGTTATTACGCGTAAAGGATTCGTTTTACGTGTGAAGGATTCGTTGGTTTTCTCACAACCACAACAATGAATATCAGTCCGCAGCATGCATGCAGAAACTATATCATGGACCACTATATATAACATGTCTGACTGCAGTGTTAATGTGGGGGCCCTTGGCGGGCATCTCATCCTTCGGAACTTACCCAACGAGGCCAGGCTAACTTACCGGGGCTGAGTCGTAGCGTGTATGGCAAAAATCTTCTAGACGCATATTAGTATACATTTATTATAAAACGTTCTTTCAGAATGGGACCGAGATTTGGAAACCAGGCTGATTTGGGAGGACGTTTAATCCGGTGTTATCTGACGACTGCGTTCAGGCTAACGACGAGCGATTAATGTTCGATGAAACACTAGAATACTGTATTGACAAGGAGGCCAAACCACAACGGCTCGTAACGTTGGCCTAGCCTAGGCCCTTGGGCCTATCCTTCAGGCCTCTGATAAAACATAGCTAGCTATGGCGCGGGATATAGATAGGGGACGACAACCATAAAAAATTTCACCTACTCTGTCACGAAATGGTTGTGCGCTCCATTGTTGTTGTCATGGGTTGTGCTGTACTTGGGCTTTCTGCATTACTATTCAATCCTTGGGGCCTAATTATGTAGTCGCGCTGCATCTCCGAGATTCTTGTTTGGTTCATGATTTGTTGAACCTCGTGGTCGTACTAGATCAATCTCTCAAATCAGATTCCCGGGCCGGCCGGCGCGGCCATCCAGCGCCAGGCCGGTCGCCCACGTCACGTCTCCTCCTACAGACACCTACGCGGAATAATGTAGATCGAAATTGGTTTAGGCCTTGGTGATTTGGATTCCGGCCTTTATCAAACAGAATACGCGTGGTTGAGATGTTTACGCGTAACGACCACTTTTACGCGTAAAAGAAACGTTTACGCGTAACTAGAACTTGATTGTTTGCATTTAGGGCGAGTCACCTGGCTTACTTAGCTATAAACGACAGTTTGAGAACAACACGTTGACAAGCACAGTTGGCATGGAAGATACTTTGTCCTCAGAGCGTATATTCTCTAACTCATGGAGAATGTTCACGCGTAATATAATTGTGGACGCGTAAGCCTTCATACGTAACACGTAAGCCTCTATGCGTTATGACCCAACACGGCCAACCATAGCCGTGCCGCTAGTGATGTCCGTTTTTCCATTGCGCACATGCCCTATAGAGCTTCCTGTTTGATTTGAGTCCAGAAAGTCAAGTAAGGTTCATCAAGGAACCTGGTGGCCGTATTGGTCGTGGATGACAAGGTCGCACGGTTCTGCAAGTCCGTGCGAGTATCTGCGAATGATCTCCTATATTACCCAGCCGCCGCTTGGAGAGACAGAATTGGCTGGTAACCATTACCCCTGCACGCGCAGACCTCCAGGGAACGATTATCCAGGAGCCAGACAGATTAATGATCGTCTGATTTTCCTGGGATCCGGATAGACTTGGACCTTGCCTGCCTGTCACTGAGGTGACTATGGAGCGCCAATCGAGGCAAAAAAGTCAATGCAGCAGCTCTCCCCGTCTTATCAGCGTTCAGAAGTTCGTAACAGCTTTTATTCTTCGCATCAGCTTCTATGTTCTTCGCATACAGGACTGTTTTGCCTTGTATCAATAATTCGTATGCCTTTCGCATTAGTTTTTCTCTCCTTGCAGCAGCGATTTGTATACACCGCAGCAGACATTTATTTGCTGGGCAATCAGATCTTTCCCTTCCCCACAACAATTTAGACGGTTCGGCATTAGCAAATTTCCTTCCCGCATGAGCAATCTCTGTCCTTCGCATTACCAATCATTTCCCCGTCGCAGTACCGTATGTTTTTCTGTTTTTTCTTCTTCTTCGAAATTATCCAAAGCGACCAACTGGGATTAGATGGAATTTCCTCGCAATTATCGAATCGACTTGTCTTCTTACCATCGTTTCCAGCCTCGCACCAGAATTTTTAGCGTTATTTCGATTATTATTAACAATCATGAACCGTTGAAAGAATATGGGCTAAACAAAGAGATGGACCCACGAAACACAACAACGGAGTAAGGAGACCTTAGCTAATGCGCACTGATCCGGTAAGGTATTTTCTGATTGGTAGGATATTGTGCTGTATATTAAACATTGTTCAGGTTAGGGATTATGGTTTGTTAGTATAACCAACTAAATCCTCCGTTGATGAAGCTGCGATAATTAGATCAACCTGCGCTCACACACATCGGTTGGATTCTAATTATCCGGAGGGCGCGTGTCGTCAATGTTCGCCCGTCCTAGGATGGGGTCCAAGGAGATGGGTCTACAACCCCCTTTGAATGAATTAGAACCCTTGATGAAATAAGTAAAATGAGAAAAACATTTATTATCAACAATCATCATCATCATATTATTATTATCATTATTCTTTTTTTTTCTTCTTCTTCTTCTTCTTCAATTCTTATTTTTTATTTTTTTCATTTTTATTGCTCTCTCTCATATGCAACACAAATATTAAATAATTAAAAAAGGAGTGAGAAATACACACAGAGAAATAACAGAAATATTCACAAACGAGACATATTCAAAAAGACATAAATTCTTTCATTCCATTGAGCATTCACCCTATGGTTTACTGATCAACACATACAACCCGGCAGTCGTAAAGATTTTTAATTATGCTTGAAAACGTCATATTCTGGTGTCGTTTTATTAAGCCTGCAAATGTATATGAATACTTTGCATAAAATATTTTAAGATTGCATAGATTCTTGCCTTTCCCTCGAAAAACCGAAGAAAACATTCTCATATTCTAAACTAACATCAGGATTGAACAGTTCATTGCACATACTCATCCACATTATTATTATTATTATTATTATTATTATTATTATTATTATTATTATTATTATTATTAATTATTATTATGGTTAGTATTCATTTACATTCTCCGCACAACTCTCTTGGTTGGTGTATCTATATATTCTTCTTTCTTGACCTCGGATCCTACCCGGATTCTGGGAGGTCTAGTGTTCGTCGGAGTATGTGAGCGGTGGAGTGCGGTTTGAGAAGGTTCCGTATTATTATTATTATTATTATTATTATTATTATTATTATTAAATTTTGTTTAAAGAGGGTAACTCATTTAGTAAGAGCTAATCTTCCATGAGGCTCACTGGAACATATATACAGAAAAAATAAACATGAGGAGCAGGGTATGTTGTAGCATTCCCCTGATATGAGAGTACGGTATGGAAAATTAATAAAATAACAACTTTAAATAATATATAAAAATGAAATTTTAAAATCCTTAGCAGTACTGATGAAAATGTATAATATAAGATATCTGAATCCGTTGACGATAAAAAGTGCAATTTATAATTCTATATAGTTAAATTCGATAAAAGTAAACTGCGTGATTTTAACATAAAAATGCATTCAGATAATATCAGAGAGTATTTTTATTTATATTTCGAAACTTGGTGATGTATAAGGCTACATTTGGTCCCGCGACAAAAGTTGAGGTTATTGAGGTAATTGGATTGTGAATTTGCATAATTTATGCGATTTTTACAAGTTCGTCGGATTTCACTGGAACTTGATGCGTGTAGATACATTGGGTCCTGGCAAAATGAGGTTCAAGATTACCGGAGGACCGCTGGTTGCGAGGATAAAGAGTTCACGCAGCAAATGCATGTAGTTCAGAATTGGTAGATGAAGCCTCAAAACCAAACCAAATATCTGAATGCCAGTTGTTGCATTCAGTTGGTCATTCTTGGCGATTGACAAAGCAAAATACTAAAATCACTGCATGCAAGGTTGTGCGAGAATCGCATGCAAAGAATACGCGGCAGCATAAATTACAGAGCTAGATCGTTGGAGCTCGTGGAAGGTCCTCAACTAGTACCTAAACAGGGGCAATGGAGCACCTGTCGAAGGGAAACAGTGGGAAGGATTACCGAACCTTTCCGCCTTTGTGGTACCTGATTTGTCAATGTGTGGGGCTGACGAGTTAGCTCTGAGACGTGCTCTCGGGAATGTTTTATGACAGTTTCTGCGTGAAAAAGTTATGTCATATATCTTGATTTCAAGTTTCTGCTCCCTTTCCCCGACTCTATTTCCATATATACATGGATATTCCATGAGGGAAAAACAATAAGAGAATAGCCGGGATCAACAATAGGCAGCACACATCCTATTCCGTGCCGTGATCTCTTTCATGGTGACGGCATACCCAGCCAAAATAACACCATCGAGTACCGACCCTAGTCAAGGTTTCTCAATTATCGAGAGAAAAATGATCGAGACCAATTTCAACGAACACCTCTCTGCAATCAATTTCCTCGGCAATTATCCCTAAACCCCATCGTGTCGATCTCATTATTAGCAGCCCTCCTGATTCATTAGGGCCGTTTCCCCTTTACCAATGGAGGGCCACGGCCTCTACTTATCTAACCCTTTTCATTATTCGAGAGGGTTTGAATGACAGACCCACTCATTAGGCTTAGGGAAATTCCCGTTAGTGTTGAGTGTTAGTAAAATTGGAGCCCGGTTGATGAATAGCATTAGCGCCCATAAAAACCCCTTCTACCCCCGTTCAGTACGCGAGGCCGAGTCTGCGGACTCTCTATCGTGCGATGGTGTATTGTGTCTAACACTGCACGTACTCTGATTTCACGCTTGCGTGGGTTCGAGGGTAGAAATCGGTAGGTGGTCCACTAATTACCGAAGTTGAATCAGGAAGCGATCTTCAATGACAACACTGATAACAGACTTATCGAATAGCGGGTGTTTTGGAGTTATTTCACTCTGGTAAAACGTGCAGTGTCGTTTGCAGTAACATAAACAGACCATTTGGCATCAGTTAGCTGAGACAAATTATTAACGGGGTGGAAATGTAGAGAGTGTACATAGTGTTGTGCGTAGTAGAGATTCTTATTTCGAGACAACATGTCCAGAAAACCGTGAATATTTCTTTTTTATGCGACAACTTGCAGCGAAAATGGGATTTAGAGAGCTTGTCAGGTGAGTTAGTTAAATATCATACTTCATTTCATTATGTTTTCGATCCATCAAAACTAAACAATAATTATAAGGGAAATACTAAAATCACTGATGCAGTTGTCGAGAATCGCATGCAAAGATTACGTGGCAGCATGAATTACAGAGCTAGATCGTTGGAGCTCGTGGAAGGTCCCCAACTAGTACCTAAACAGGGGCAATGGCGCACCCTGTCGAAGGGAAACAGTGGGAAGGATTACCGAACCAGGAACCAACTATTGCACAGTCTGTGATAACTGGGTGAAGCACTCTTATGGGCAAAGAAGAAAAGCCTGCAAGGATCGAGTCACACGAAAGCCTATCCCAAACTTGCTAAAATGTTAGAGGTCACTCAGTGTTAGCGCTCGAACTTGCCTTACAAACATATAACGATGAAAGATATCCTCTCTTCTTGAGTGCGTTCATGCACGCTAGCTGGGATTCCGACCGTGAATAGTTGGTGTGCACTGTGTATGGTGAACAGTTGAGACTTAGACCAGTTGATTCACGACGAGATGGGGGGGGGGGGGGAGGGGGGGGGGGGGCAGTCGTTGGGGAGGGGAAGGCAGTCGCCAGCTTGAACTGTTGAAAGTTGCCTCACCTACCACTTGGTCTTTGTCCGGGTAGCTCGTTTCAACCGAGAATGTTCCGTGGGAAATGGGAAGTAGGCCTATGATCCCAGGTTACACCAACTGGTTTTAGAACGTTTCAGTTGTGTTGTGGAACGTTTCTTAACACAAATTGGCACGTAAGTTGATGAATGACGAAAGAGTCTGTGAATTTTTTACAGTTTAGTCAAGATTATTCCAAAGTGGGGCTCCAATGTATCTCACTGACAATCGGTATTGTATGACAATTATGTTGGAAGACAATCGGTGGTAATCAATCCATTATTGTTGTTCCTACCAGGTGCGAGGTTTTTCTGCTGATGTTGTGGCTCGGACTGGAAGCTACCTCCAGAGCAGCCGCTGGTAACATCAGGCCGGAACACACCGAAGTCACACTCGAACGATAGGCCGGAATCGGTATTCAGCCAGTTAGGACTCATCGTCCGTCAATCCTTCCCCCTGCAGAAAAAGACCCAGAGAACGTAGTGCCCGGTAAGAGTTTGGTTTTTGCTGCATCGGGGAGAAACAAAAAAACCATTAAAGTGGGATTCTTGGATGCGTATGCGGGTCTGGAACGAAGGTGAAATCGCCAATTCACGTGAACTGAGTGGGTGTCAGTGTCTGAATATGCCCTATATAGTTTGCAAAGATATATATATGCATAGAGGCAAGACAAATTATGAATGAAGAACAAAGCAACGCCGAATAGGCGAAATAAGCACATGTACCGAACGCATAATACGGATGCGTATCACCGCGAATGAAAGATATGGAATATCTTCCTTAAGAAGCAAATCAAGGACAATATGCATGGGCTGCTGGCTGCTGCGCATTTTTCATGGTCTTTTCGCATAAACTCAGTGTTTTCTCTCTGAAAAAACGTTCTCGTAAATATGTGTTTCTCACATCCAGCCGGACCCGCTACGCATCTAGGGAATCCCAGCCTAGGCTAAGGCGATCGAGCTTGATGTGAAAATCACATATTTACGAAAACGAACGTTGTTTCAGGAGAGGAAACACTGTAAGTTTTTGCGAAAAGACCATAAAAATGCAGCAATCCATGCATATTTTCGTTGATTGTTTTTTTAAGGAAGATATTCCATAGAAATTCATTCGCGTGATACGCATCCGTATACGCCTAGGTACATATGCTTATTCGCCTTTTCGGTGTCGGTTTGTCTTTATATATATTTTTTTTGCTCTGTGGAACCAACAGTCTTATCGTTGCAAACGGGTAGACCCCATTGTAACCAAATTTTCAGACCCTGGCCTCCGCTCAGTTGACGTAAATTGGCGATTTTCACTTACGCATACGCATCTATGGAATCGAACGTCTGTTTCAGAAGAGAAAACACTACAAGGTATGCGAAAAGACAATGAAAAGGCAGCAGCCCATGTATATTGTCGTTGCTTGGCTTTTTAAGGAAAATAGGTCACACGAAGAATTCATTGCGGTGATACACACCGCATAACGCGTTGGGCATGTGCCTTTTTCCCTTTTCAGCGTTGGTTTGCCTTCATTTATGATTTTTTTGCTTCTGTGGGGCCGATACCTATCTTAGCGAACTAAATAGAACATATTGAAATACTAGCCCCCGCTCAGTTCACGTAAATTGGCGATTTTCCACATACGCATCTATGGAATCCTAGCCTAAGGCTGGGATTCCATAGATGCGTATGCGTATCCGGGTTGGAAGTGAAAATCACATATTTACGAAAACGAACGTTTGTTCAGAAGTGAAAACACTATACGTGTATGCGAAAACACCATAAAAAGACAGCAGCCCATGCATATTGTCGTTGCTTGGCTTTTTAGGGAAGATATTCCATAGAATTAATTCGTGGTGATACGCATCCGCATACGCATTGGTAAATGTGCTTATTTTGCCCTTTTCAGCGTTGGTTTGCCTTCATTTATGATTTTTTTGCTTCTGTGGGGCCGATACCTATCTTAGCGAACTAAATAGAACATATTGAAATACTAGCCCCCGCTCAGTTCACGTAAATTGGCGATTTTCACTTACGCATACGCATCTATGGAATCCTAGCCTAAGGCTGGGATTCCATAGATGCGTATGCGTATCCGGGTTGGAAGTGAAAATCACATATTCACGAAAACGAACGTCTGTTTCAGAAGAGAAAAAACACTATAAGTGTATGCGAATAGACAATGAAAAGGCAGCAGCCCATGTATATTGTCGTTGCTGGCTCTTAACGGAAGATATCCTAGGATTCATTTTTCGGGGTGAACACTACGCGTTGGTTACATGCCTTTTTTTAGTCTATTTCAGCGTTGGTTTGCCTTCATTTATGATTTTTTGTCTTTTGTGGGACCAATATCTATCTTAGCCAAAACTAATAGAAACACTAGCCCCCGCTCAGTTCACCGTAAATTCTTTTTTTTTTATAATTTAATCGGCGATTTTTCACATATCGCTACGCCATCTATAGGAATCCCAGCCTTAGGCATTTATGTTCCCTGCAGACAATTCTCGAATGAACCCAAAGTCGTATACACGAGACGTGTAAATTTGGTGTCCACGTGAAATATTTTCACTTTTTCACTAGGATATCTTCCATACTGAGGACGATAGGCCAATTAACAGTATATAACAAATTTATGAGTTATCAGTGATCAAAGTACATGCAAGGTCATAACACGAAATTGCCTCACAAAAAAACAATATGGCCATTTTGGGTTTTGTCTTATGCTGTTGCTGCCTTCAGAGGACAGCTGGCTGACTGAAAACACATGTTTAGGAATCATTATGTGGGCTAGGGTCGTTAACCATATCATGTTTCCTGTTGCTGGGTTCAGTGGGTTGTACAGTATAGTTTTATTTGTTGAAACGCGCTCGGCATTTTCATGGAAATAGCGCTATATAAGTGTCAGTAAATAATGATAACCCCCTGCCCATGTACAACATTAAAATGACTCGCATTTCAGGCCTCAATCCAGTGAAGACTTTCGCGTAGTTCCCCTGGCTTCCATGCAGCAATAAGCCACCTGCATACGAACTGTATTATAGTGTAAACCTTCCTCAATTCCCCTTTCTGTATAACCGAATGGCCGAACTTGGCCCCAGATACACTCCAGGTGTACGATTAGTCAAGCGATTTTTACTCTGTGGGAGTAGCAATCGCTCGACCGCGTACAAACGAAATTGCCAAATTTGACCCCTAAATGACCTTTGACCTTGAATCCGGAACAGAGTCTAGATAACCATTCACTTGGCAGCTTGGTCATCAATGTGATCAATTGGGTCGATAATCATTCATTGATCAGGGGCGACGGAGCGTTTTGAAAAATGTGGTGTGGGGGGGGGAAAAGCGAATGCAAATTACATCTAGGCGGAGCGCCACAATCGGTTGGCGCGGAGCGTAGCAAGAAAATTTCAGATTTTTATAGCCCTCCAGATCGACGGAAACGGTACTTGCCAGGCTCAATAGCACCCATCTTCATGTGTGATTTGAGTAAAAGACAGATAAAAAAAGTTGTCATTGTGCATACTCGGATGATTGACCGAATATCACACATGGTCTTTTTTTCTTTTCTTTCCAGTGTTTATTTGCTCGCTATCGCCATGAATAATACATTCTCATACATACATGACTAAAAAGTAGCTTACAAACAGGAGCAGTTTCATTTAATTAATTGAAACGGTTTTTTTTTAAACCAAACATTCATTATATTATTTAGACATATATATATATATATATATAATATATATATATATATATATAGATATATATATATATAATATATATATATATATATATTTTAATTACCTTTTCTACTCTGGCTTTGTTTGCGTGGGATCTAGGGGTGTACAAAACGGTCTCTGGTGGGAGCGAAGGGAAAAGCCATGGGCGTACGGGACCACTCCAGTTTTGGAGCAGAAAATTTGTTACCGAATTTTACTTAGTCAGTCACTGGAAACTACCGGCGCGGTAAAAACAAAAATTGCATATTTCCGGGAATTTATCGAAAAAGTCGCGAAAAATCAGGCATTTTTTCACTTGCCTTTTTCCTTCCCAAATTTCCCAGAATTTTGTCATCGAAAATTGGGGGGGGGGGGGGAGTCTGCTTCCAAGGCTTCTGAAATTATTCGAGTGGACAAAACGATTAGAAGCATTACACGCATATTTAGCTCAACGGCCTGAAAGAAAAAGGCCATTGCGCGCGAAACACTTGAAAAATTATGCACTTTGGCTATTCGATTTGAAATTCGAGAACTCGTTATGAACCATGGGTCATCCTTTCGAATTCGGCCCTAGTGGGGTCCAGTTCACTGGGGTCCGAACTTGGACTCAGTGGACTAAGACAATTTCCAACGCGATTATGTTTGGGTAGACAAAAATTGAATCAGTTTAGAGTGATACAAAATCGGGCATGTGCCTATTATTTTTTGTTACGGTCCGGAAAAGTGGGGGGGGGGGGGACAACGATATGATATCCCCCCACTTATGAAAGTGGGGGGGGCCTGTCCCCCGTCCCACACCTGTTGACGCCCATGTCATGATCCATCAAAAGGTGTAGAGTAGCAAGCGGGATCGATTGTTGACAGATAGATATCGTAGCTCACCCAGTCACGTGACTGAGGTGAGCTAAAAACTGTACGTATTGTAACTCCCCGCCCGCCGGTTCGTTATCGAATTTTAATAGTATCATTCCATCCCAAGAAAATGTGTTAAACGTTGAAGCGGGGAAAGGGGTGCTTGGATGTTTATCCTCCAAGCAAATCTACCGTCACATTGCAAATACGGCAGTACGTGCAACTTCGTTCCAACAATCTTAGCGGGGTTCGTAGCTCCGTGGTGAAGGGACCTTCAAGCTGAATTAAGCCCACAGGCTCTGTAGCCTGACCAAGGTGATAGATAATACTATTGTTTTGGTAGACGCGAGTTTGGCGCGCACCCCCGCCGCTCTGGTGAAACAAGAACCAACACATTGCACAAGGCGTTTCACAGTCGAATAGGGGTATTGCCATACAGTCTGTCTAATATAATAGAGCATCATCTGCTTTGATCTGACAAGGGAAAATAAAGCAATTGCGTGAATAAAACGGGGGGTCGTGTATATAAAATACCTTCGGTTCACATCGGATCTGTGAACATCTCGTAACCTGATTCGAGTGTCCTTAACAGCCTTCTCTCGACCCCCTTTATTGACTGGGAAATTATTTTTGTCCACTCACAAATGTAAGTAGGTTAAAGTTCGGTGTAGTTGATCCATTGTGATATTATTCCAACTGAAGCGTTCGGAACTTCGGAGTAAATGCGTTTTCCTTTATGAATCAGATGGATTTGCGCACATCGGGCCAACCACTCAAGGGCTGTCATGAATCAATATCTAGAGTGAAACAAATACCGATAACGTGAACTCCCGTTAGAAGCTCTCCACATCCTACATTGCATACACTACAGCCACCACATCAACACAAAGGTTATGATTCTCCGTCAAATACGAAATCTCATTGTTACTTGCGCTGATGAATCAACGTGTTTTCTTTCCATGAATAACAGAAAACCGGAAAATATTTCACGCCTACCTACCTACCGCAAATTTAGAGGCTCCAGCATGTTGTGTTCTCGAGTTATTCAAATTTACCTTCAGTTTGGAGATTTGGGGGATCTACATGTATATGCATCAAGGGGGAACGATGTTAAGGCGCCCATATGGACCTTACACATCAACTGGTGCATATTTGTGCCATAATAACAGAAAATATAAAACAGGTATTAACCTAGAAAATGAATAAGCTCATTATTTTGTTATCTTAAGGACGACTTTGAGATTTTATTCGGAGTAGCAAGCGGGATCGATTGTTGACAGATAGATATCGTAGCTCACCCAGTCACGTGACTGAGGTGAGCTAAAAACTGTACGTATTGTAACTCCCCGCCCGCCGGTTCGTTATCGAATTTTAATAGTATCATTCCATCCCAAGAAAATGTGTTAAACGTTGAAGCGGGGAAAGGGGTGCTTGGATGTTTATCCTCCAAGCAAATCTACCGTCAAATGTGCAAATACGGCAGTACGTGCAACTTCGTTCCAACAATCTTAGCGGGGTTCGTAGCTCCGTGGTGAAGGGACCTTCAAGCTGAATTAAGCCCACAGGCTCTGTAGCCTGACCAAGGTTGATAGATAATACTATTTGTTTTGGTAGACGCGAGTTTGGCGCGCACCCCCGCCGCTCTGGTGAAACAAGAACCAACACATTGCACAAGGCGTTTCACAGTCGAATAGGGGTATTGCCATACAGTCTGTCTAATATAATAGAGCATCATCTGCTTGATCTGACAAGGGAAAATAAAGCAATTGCGTGAATAAAACGGGCGGGTCGTGTATATAAAATACCTTCGGTTCACATCGGATCTGTGAACATCTCGTAACCTGATTCGAGTGTCCTTAACAGCCTTCTCTCGAACCCCCTTTATTGACTGGGAAATTATTTTTGTCCACTCACAAATGTAAGTAGGGTTTAAAGTTCGGTGTAGTTGATCCATTGTGATATATTCCAACTGAAGCGTTCGGAACTTCGGAGTAAATGCGTTTTCCTTTATGAATCAGATGGATTTGCGCACATCGGGCCAACCACTCAAGGGCTGTCATGAATCAATATCTAGAGTTGAACAATACCGATAACGTGAACTCCCGTTAGAAGCTCTCCACATCCTACATTGCATACACTACAGCCACCACATCAACACAAAGGTTATGATTTCTCCGTCAAATACGAAATCTCATTGTTACTTGCGCTGATGAATCAACGTGTTTTCTTCCATGAATAACAGAAAACCGGAAAATATTTCACGCCTACTGAACCGCAAATTTAGAGGCTCCAGCATGTTGTGTTCTCGAGTTATTCAAATTTACCTTCAGTTTGGAGAATTTGGGGGATCTACATGTATATGGCATCAAGGGGGAACGATGTTAAGGCGCCCATATGGACCTTACACATCAAATGTTGCATATTTGTGCCATAATAACAGAAAATATAAAACAGGTATTAACCTAGAAAATGAATAAGCTCATTATTTTGTTATCTTAAGGACGACTTTGAGATTTTATTCGGATCCCATTTATAGTTCGTTTAGACACATGGTTTTCAAAAGCACATGCTTCACATTGATTCTGTATTGCAGAGGATTCATTGGGACGTCATAAGACGAATTTTGCTATGAGCTGATTGTGCCTTATCGGCGTATTCCGATCGGTTAAAATTCGGCCAGTCAAAATTTTTTGCTGTCATGTCATAGATAGAAATTTACTTAAAGTCAGTCACGTCTATTGGCCTCTGAAGAAGCACTACATAAGGAACACTTGAATAAACTGCAACTATTCTAAGCCCGCCTCTTGTGAATATTGGTCGGGACAAACGAGACAATGCCCATAGAATATTTTGGGAAAATTGAACAGATGGTGAAATATTCGCATTTGCGGGTTTCCTTCCAATTTCCGGCATCACATGAATATTTATTAGATCTAGTCATGATAGGCAGTCAATAACCCATGCACCGGGACACAAGAATTGTCACTAAAATTTTGTATAAGAGCTCCGCTCCTTGAAAACTGAGTACTAGCAAGACAATGCGGTAGTTACCTCAACACTCGAAAATGTTGTCGCCAGATCAAGTTCGAGTCAAACCCCGCCCTTTGAATAGTGCCACTTAGATCAGACCCCTAAACAGGGACCACGAGCCACTCGCCCTGGGCAAATTCCCCCTCTGAGAACAGAGCGACCTGCACTCTCCCACTCAACACCAAGCATACGGTTGATCATTTCCAGGAAAACTACTCGTACTCGGCCCTCATGAATATTGATGGAGGAATTACAACGCAACACCAGATTCGGCAGTAGTGTAACAGTTGGGGGGGGGGGTATGCTTGGAAAAATATATCTCGAAATATGTTGTTCTCGGTCTCTTAATGGGTGTTATAATTAGTTTCAACCGCTACCAAGCTTGAACGGCCCACATGGTCGATTTTCTGTAAAGTTTTCTGTTAGAGACTCGCATATTGAAAATCTTTGATTGCACACCTCCCTACTCTTTTCAGTAATTTACGACGACTCCCATTGTAAGAACGGTGGTACTGGGTATCTTGGTGCCTTCTGCATATGTCCGCCCTACTACAGTGGGCGTTTCTGTGAGACCGACCTACTCAACGATACCACCTGCGGGGCGCGGTCCGACGGGGAATGGGTCTACAGGGATTGCAGTATCTGTCGGTGTGACGACGGGCTCATGGTCTGTGAACTGTTTGAGCTCAAAGGATGCTGTAAGTATTAGGAGCATCTCAAATAGTATTTTTTCGTCAGTTATTCCCTAAGCGGTATGCTGTGGACGTGGTTTCATTGCAGTCCGTCGTGGTAATTGGGGACATGTTATAGGATGGAGCACAACCGTTTGCTGTCATTTTGTATGTTTTACTACCCTATAAGAAAGGGAACACGTAAAAAACAACTGACATTTGCTTGAAAATGAGTTTTTTTTCAACATGGGAATGAAGAAAATCTCACCTATACAGTTTGATACACCTGTTAGAAAATATTAGCCCTTTCATTTTGATACCAAATTCGTAATAGTAACACTCAAGTTATCAAAATGCGTCAATATTTTACTTTTCCGCTTTGTCCTTGTTTGCTTGGAATTGTTATTTCTATCATATTCCCAAACTGTTGGTTGTAAACTGCTCGATTCTCCAGGGTTGAGGCCTGAGGGAGTAAAAATTGAGAGAACAAGGCCTATACTCCACCTATTCAACCATTCGAAAATTGGTAATAGTGATCGAAATGTACCGTTGGGTGTGAAGATCCACACATGGTCAGGAGAATTACGCCAATGGCCGTAAAATTATAAGACTGGTTGATGCTAGCCAGAAGGCGAAAAATGGGTGAAAAGTGGAAAATCAACCATTATATTTGTTACGGTTATCACAGGAGCGATGCTGATTTAAAACAAATGCCCCTCTATGGACAGCAGTTTACCATTGTTGCCGTGCATGGAGTCAGTGGACACAATGTAAGTCTTACTCTCTCGAATAGTGTCCGAGAGTTTGCGAAGGCAGGGGTGAACTGTTTCGGTTACAATTATGACCGCCATTTCACATCCTCATCCGACAAATGTTAGTGGAGATTTTAACATGCAACCCCTTTCCCACAAGCGAACCGGGTGAGGTGCCGAAACAAGTGGGTTCTGAAACCGCTAATCTCCCCTATATCTCAGTGGTTGTTCCTGTTAATATTTGGTTTGTTTTAACCATCCTGATCTCTAGCAGGATGATAACAGCAGATTCTAAAACTAGGAAAATGGTGACTATAGTTTTCCATGTTTACAAAATTAGCATAAATTATGCAATTTATACACAATATTTTACCTCCACTAAGGTTCGTGGGAATCCAACAAATTTTCAATTAGCAGACTGAATGACCACGATTTTATGTTGACATAAATTTCTTGCACCATATCCACTGAGGTATGTGAAAATCCAACAAAATTGCAATTATGCTAATTAGACTGCTCAATCAAATCTAATCGTTCATGTTCTTAGAGATGGCATGCCACACCACCATAGCTTCAACAATTCGTCCATAATCTTGGTAACAAGCTCAAACACAACACATGCACAAAATAGGCTAATTAGACAATGACATCCATGCTCAAAATCTATTCAGATTGTTAATCAGCCCCGATACCACATACCAAATTCCATCTGAATCGGTCTCGAGCGCATTTCCATGCACGCGGGCGCGGTTAAAGGTCTGACAGGCAGTCTGTGCCATGACATCCATCATCATTGCTTCAAAAAAAACAAAAAAAAACTCGCAACATACTTTTCCTGAGGACTGGACGATGTAAAGACAGATAAGCAGGCTGGTATGAAATTAGAACAAACAACTGATAAAACAAAGGCGATCGCCCCCTGTGTCTCACCTGGTTGCGCGATCAGTGTTCTACTTCTATTAGTCACCATGGAGACAATTGCAAGGCATTCCATGTGTCACTTAAAGATTTCGGTATTAGCATTTAACAGAAACAGCCTATTAATCAGTGACCAATTTCAAATTCGAAAAGACTGATTATTGACAATGTCTACTAAGGGAGTTAAAGATTTGTGGAAATGTGACTAAAATTGCCTAAAAAGATGCAAATATAAGGCAATTTACCAAGTTTCACAAAAAATCCAGCAAACTTTAAAATTATGCATAAATTATGCAAATCATGTCGTTGAAGAACGCCCATTGACCCAGAATCATTGTTAAAAAGTTTTGGGAATGAAGGTAGATCGTATTCACCAAGTCTCGTGAAAATCCAACATACCTTTGAATTTGCATAAATTATGCAAATTAGACGACTTAATTACCACATTTTACGCTGAAAACCCAATCAGTTCATCTACCTTATATCCCGCATCTATGTGCCAAACTAAGTCACCATAGCACCTACGGTTCATCCGTAATCTTGCTAAGAGCCTAAACAATGAATTACATAAAATAGGCTAATCACCTCACTTAATAGTGACTTTAGTGCCCAAAATCTAATCAAATCATGTTCACCCAACCCCGATGCTACCCTGAAAATTTTGTCGCAATTGCACTCACTGTTCGAAAGATATCCTGCTAACGAGAAAGTGTGAAACACACACACACGCGCCATAGTCACCACTAAGTCTCCTCCTGAATTCCATTCAGGCGAGACAAAAACGACAAAACATGAAGATGAACTGAAAAATATATAGAGAAAAAATAACTCGAATTCAATAAGTGAACACGTTTAATTAATTTATTGTATGCATATTGCCATAGGCCTACTAAAGTTTGTTCATAAACAACAGGGAAATCCACTGAATAGATGATGCAACACCATGCGGGGACGGGGTAAAATTGCTACATGATTTATCTGAAAAAAGCTCGCCGCTTGCGTGCATGGAACGCATTACGGTTTCGGGGAAATCCTGCCAACTTGCAAGCGTGACACTCATGCATACACAATGATCACCAAGTCCCTTTTTAGCTTCGTTCAGGTGAAACTGAAATGCAGTGGCGTTACCCACAGGAGGGGGGGGGTCACCAGGGAGGGGTTCATAACCCCCCATGACCCGAGTGATCAATAAATTTTAAACACAGAAAACTGCTTCTTTTTGCAGTTCAGTAGAGGTTGCAGCAGCATGTGTCTATGGGCCATAAATTGTACTCATTTGGTAATAGGGAGAGTGAGGCATTTATGAGGGCGCACATCCTTTGGGTTCCGACCTCAACCCCTCTCCCCCCAAGACAAATCTCTTGGTACACGCCTGCTGGAGTGCTCCTGGTGAATTGACAAGGTTTGAACCTCTTATAGAAGTCGGTCTTCGATCTTCAGTTTTACAATGCCATTCGGTCAGATATACATTCAGTCAGGCACTTCAGATAGTAAATACTGTGGACTTCCCACATCCCCTGTCAAGGCCTTTTATGGGAGGTGAACATGTGTACTACCGCCTCTCCTTCGTATCTGTTCGGATACTGGCTGAGCCAAACTAATAGCGTAAAGCCAGGCAGATGCAGGGAAACAGCAATTAACAGTAACACAAACTGTATATGTATGTTAGGCTTTCTCTTGAAATAGTTAGGGCATTAGGCTGCCATTGCCGCTCCAGTTAATATATAATAGCTCCATGGTTAATACAGAAGTGGAAGTTACTTCACCTTAGGTACGACAGCTTCAATCCAATTAGGCACCGAAATTGTGTATTTTGTGCTTCAATCTGAGATTTTTGATGAGCAGTAATCTATTTCTGCATTCCATTTTCCCTGTCAACAGGGGAACGATCGAGATCATACAACAGAGGAAGCTATACAACGAGCCCGTCTTGGTGGACTTTCCTAGTTCTCATTCTACTGTACTCGGCATTTACACATTATGACGTTGTATTCAGGTGACAAATTGAATCATCGTGACTGAACCAGCAGTACTCTATTGGATGCAGCGTGTGTTCCCAGCGGTCATGGGGATCACATGATATGGTGTAGGTAACAAATGCCTCACTGCTGAACCAGCAGTAGTCTATTGATGCAGTGTGTTCCTCCAGGTGGTATTCTAACAATCCTAGTTGTCCCAGGGACCATAGAGTATGGTATAGTTATCAGGATTGTTGAATATAATACCACCATCGAAATCACCTTCTCATGCTCTCAAACTAAAATTTGGTCTTGATGTTCATTGGTGGTGCTATGTTCGAAAATACCCTGTGAATGAATAAATGACAATCTTTTTGATTTTAGCTCTTCTATTTTAGATCTAGTTAAACTAAGAATCTTGCTTCTCCTGATTCAGTGTTCCTGACGTCATGATAACAACCAGAATATTCAAAGCAAAATGTGTGTTTGACACATCTAATAAATAAGTTACCTCCGATCCGAGCAAAGCATTCTGTAAATTCTCTCCCCTTGTATCCAGATCCAGTGGCCACTTTCTGTGATGACAACCAAAATCTCTCCCTCGTTGGAAGCACATCTAAAAAGGTTCCTCTCCATTTAGGTAATACCGATAGTACACTTCTCCCACGCTAAAATTTGACACATGGATCTAGCGGCCACTCTCAGCGATACCCAAAATATTTCTCTCAGTAAATGATAATGAATAGATATGTCCAACACCAAGTCAACTTGATAGTACTACCATAGTCTCATCTCTTGAGAGCGGGGGTGTCTGCATCATGCTTCACTGTTTTGTAGTCCTATACCACTGCACTCTATAATTTCACACGTTGATCCTGCTCCGGCTGGTGTGACTGTGAATTTTGCCTGTGGGAGGAGGACAAAGCATGGGAGTAAAACAACCTTTTATAATTTTTTCCCACTTGCCAGTGGTCGTTTGGTTTCCCTTCTTTTTCTTCAGTTGCAACATCGCTCATTCAGCATGTATCTTTAATCTCTAGAGAATAACTACACAACCACAACATGTATGAAGATGGTTTTTATTACAGCAGAAGAATAATAGAATCAAATGAGCTGTGGTTTTGTCGAGATATGGTGGAGTGGCATCACATACCTTTTTCCTATGTGGAAAATCAAAGCAATCCTATGGGGAATTCACCTAATAATGACCGGACCTGTCCCTTCCCCCTAGGAACTCTGATATGAATACGCATTACGATCATTTTGTATGTAACTCAGTACTGTATTAGATATGCATTTCCTATTATGTTAATGAGTGACTGGACATGTGTGGAGATATAGCTCAATAGCGTTAGAATGTTTCATTTTACTGGCTACTAAGCTCAATGAAATACTTTCTCATTGGATGAATTGGCTGTTGGTTTTTATCTTGTATTTAATGGCTTTTGAGATGTCATTCTGTAAATAGAATAAATATATTTTCAAGTTGAATTTTATGCCTACTCTCATTTCTCTGTGTATGCTTTATTCTTCATTTCGAACAACTCTCAAATATTCTTCTGGAGTGGAGCAGTGGCATTGCGGTGGAATTGCCGACTTGCATACCAGAGATTGCCAACTCGAAAACCTCAACTCGCTGGTCTTGCTTCTCAACGCTCAGCTCAATCAATGATGAGAATGCAGAACAGCGTTCCCAGGAGCAGAAATAGGTACCCTGTCTCTGGACACTGTTGCTCGAGGAGAGATGGCACCTTTTGGTGGTGCCTGTCCAGGCATTCACGCTCACAATTGGGAGACTGCTATCTAGGGTGTCATCAGCATACTCTGGGAGTCGTGGTGTCGGGAGACAAGCCCCCGCAGCTATACGCACCGTTTCGGGCTATGACTTCAAAGGTGTTATAATCTTCGATCAGATAGGAATCATTCAACCAGCCTGTGAGTTACAACTGACACTCCTCACCACAGAATCATTGTCAGTAAATGCTGGTATTAGCATCTGTCCCATTCTAAAGGAGCTCTGATGGTACAGCTCTTGACTGGGGTGTATGTATGTATGTGTGCAAACAAATTGGAATCGAGTCGAGTCAGACACACCAAACTTGGTAGGAATGTTCCCCATGGTCTAGATGAAACCCTATTGATTTGATTGGTTCAATTTTTTGGGGAAAAAGTGAAAACTTTCATACTTTGGGTATTCTTACCCTGCTCCAAGTTCAAACTTGGTTGGTGTGGGTCGGGGGGGGTCAATTTCGGGAATTTTCTTCAAGATAAGTGATGGATGCTATTCATCTTAGTTTGGGTATGCAGTGGGGATGTAAGGGGATGTGTCTGGTTTCCACTATCTCATGAATCGAGACTGGTATTGATCTCAATGTCAGGAAAAACTGAGAACTTGGAACTCCTCCAGATGGTATGTCGAAGAATCCACTACGCCTTCTGGCTTCCTGGTTCTAGTTGCGAGGTATTATGTATGCACTCGTTCATTGCACGACACACCCACAACACCCTGAGTCACGGTCTTATCCAAAGAGACTTACAGGTGCATCACTTCCTTTAAGGGACAACTGCAGGAGGAATTATAATGAGGCCATTATATTAGCTGGAGAAAAACAGAATGCGTCAGTCCAAACCCGAAGCACATAGGACTTTCCATCACAGAGTTACAGTCCTTCGAAGTTCGTGCAAGTGTATTGCACAAGATGGAAGAGCATAAATAAATGATGTCATACTTGCACAACCCTGCAACAATCGGATTTCCATTGAAATTCCACATCATTTTCACTTTGAAAAGCATTGTCTATGGGAGAGGATTGCTAGGTGTTGATGGTTAGTTACTTTAGTGAGAAAAAGACAACAGAACTATGCTAGATGAAACAACGAAATACATGGCATAACTTCACGGGTTGCCAAGTGTGACGTCATGCGTTATTGTGAATTGGGGTTCTCCCCAATTTCTCTGCATAATGGACTGAACTCTGAAGGCCATAACTCTACATAGGAACATGGTATCGAAATGGGGTTTGAAACAATAGGTACAGTTTTCCAGTCTCCACGATATAACCTCTGTGCTCCCCAAACTGCAAGTGTTGCCTTAAATGATCAGCACAAAGTGGACTCTGATTGCGTAGAAATAACAGGAAGAGCTGGAGTGGGTCATTTGAGTGACTGAGGATTGAGTCACTGTACAAACGTTTGACCCACATTTAACAATGACTCGCCCCACCTTTGACAATGACTCGCCCCACCTTTGACAATTGACTTGCCCTGTATCAACTCTTTGGGCCTGGGAGCAACCAGACACCCAGCTAACACTGATTACACAAGACCACTGGTTCGTGAATCTGTAAACTATGAATACTTACCCTATCTTGTACCTGCACCCCACACCTGTGCCATTGAACATCTGGCAGTTTTACAGCAGTCCCGGGTTGGCCACCCTATCGTCCTTCTCATTTTGCCACTTGACTGTTTCGTTCTTGAAAAGCTTTTAAAATTGCCAGATGTTCAATGGCGTGGGGGTGGGGTGCGAGTACAAGATGGGGTAAGTAGAATAGGTGAAATGGATTGGGTTAACTCCAGTCTTCTCTATGGGAAGCCTCCTGCTGCATACCAGCTGCTCTAAACACCTCTAGTCTGTTCCTCTCTATCCAGGTGCTATTTAGGGCATGAAGCAGGTGTGGGTCCACTGACTACTTTCTGGCAGCATCCTGTGGTACACATTCCTCTGAAAAAGGGCATTCTCTATCTTTTTCCTCTCTAGTCTTCAAAGGAACTTGATTCAGAATGACAGACAGTAAAACTGCTTTTGGAATCTGCAGTGTATCGAGCATTCAGTCCTCATCTTTGCTTCCTATGCTATGAAGGGTGGTTAGCTACTGTATATATAAATATATATCAAGTATTTTCCCTTCTCTTTATATATTTCCTTCTTAAGGCCAGTTTGTGCTGTTATCAAGCAGGGCACACTCGAAATTTGCAAGTGGTGTCAATTTTCAGCTGAATCTCGACATTCATTTAAATTCCCATTTGTTAATTTCTGCCAGGGTATCTTACCTCTGTAAGTAACTCTGCGATGTATATTGCTGTCTTGGTGTGCATGGTCAGAGGCCCAGACAAAACCCTGGACACACCCTTAGCCAAGGCCATGAAGATAATAAGCTGGAAAAAGTGAACTGACACAATTTACCGCCTGATAGTGAATGAACATAGGCATGATATTTGCCCGGATGAATGTTGAACATTCACACTTTGGAGGGGAAAAAAGAGAGGGGGGGGGGGGGAAATAGACAAAAGACAGCACGGTAAATACAAAGTGAGTGGTTCTCGTTCTACAGTACGGCAATGTACGTATGAGATCCTTCCAACCAAGCATCTAAAACTGCAATAGACTATTGCTTCAACATATTCTGAACAAGGAGGGGGTCTCTGTACAAGAGAGAGCACAGTAAACCAGTTTGAAATGAGTCTGTGCATAGCTATCTCCGTTTTCATTCATCACCAATGTTCAATTTGGACTACGCTAAGTCACAAACAACACAGCCACCGGCAAAAAAGGAAAAAAATGTCAGTATATACCGATGGTGGATGCAGAATTTTTTCAGTGGCGACTTCCCTCAATTTGGGGGTATTTTTTGGGGGGGGGGGGGCCGCCTCAACATATAGCCTAGTGCTCTTTTCCACCTTTTCAGGGCAAAATCGCACTCCGCCCCCATGTTTTCAGACTTTTCATTAAATTGTGAACAAATAAATAGTTAGGTAGACAAGCAAGGTCACAATAGCTGGACCATCCACATGGCTGAAGTGAGCTAAAAATGTTTGTTTTCCACTAGGTGGGTCAAAATAAGGGACTGGACCAGGGCCTTACTTCTGCTTGTTACAAGTAAACCCAAGAGACTCGTGACCTTATACACTACACAATCTTAACAACCTGGCTACATACAACCGCAGATATCTTCCAACCTTGTCCACATACAACTCCAGAGACAATACAACTTGGCCCACATACAACCTCAGAGACTTTAGAACCAGGCCACAGCCGCCACACACAACCACAGAGATGCCCCCATGCAACCTCAGAGATCTTACAACTTGGCCCACATACAACCCCAGAAATCTTAGAACCTTGCTCACATACAACCCCAGAGATCTTACAACCTGGCCCAAATACAACCCAAGAGATATTAGGACCGGGCCCACATACAACCCCAAAGATCTTAGAACCTGGCCCGCATACAACCCCAGAGATCTTACAACCTGGCCCACATGAAACCCCAGAGACCTTAGAATATGGGTCACATACATCCCCGGAATTCCTAAAACCTGGCTCACATACAACCCCATAAATTTTAGACCCTGGCCCGCATACAACCCCAGAGACTATAGAACCTGGCCCACAAGCTAGATTGCATTCACATACACTACAATGGTAGTCCCCTCACCCCCAAGAAAGTGTATCAATAGTGAAAACTTCGTGGTTAAAAATTTTGTATAGACAGTGGAGGACCGAGAGGCTATTTTCCCCAGAAAGATTACCTCCAGCCTACAATATTTCATCAGGGCCCTCGAGAGGGTTATTGGTGCATGGTCCCTGCTCAGTTCAGACCCTGCAGGATAATGGTATTACCACCCTGACCAAATTGGAGAGAAGATGTGGATCCATTCTGACTTAGAGTTTGCATTTGTTACTCTCAGCCGGCCTGGACCTCCTCCACTGACCTGATCTTGTAAGTGTTCATCCACACACCCGCCGTGAGAGAGTGATTGTCGTAAGGACTCCCTGCTGAACGTCCAACCGCCTCAGCTTTGAACTCCTAATCAGGGGAGGCAAAATAGATATAGATGGATACCGTTTATGCAGTGATGGGAAAAAAGTTGCAGGTCTGTCCATATAGGAGCTCAATTTCAATAACGACTTCACAATTTCAATACTAATTGTAATCTCACCTTCCATCCAGACATCCTAAGGTAAATACTAGGAATTCATGTTACGCTACCTGGCCTTTGATAGCCATCCGTGGCATTAAGCTGCCAATCTGTATAACCATGCATTTACAGGAACAACTGCAGGATGAACTATAAATATATCAGCTGGGGACAAACTGAATGCGTCCATCAAAACCTGAAGTTCATACGACTTTCTGTCAAGTCCTTAAGAGTTAAGAGTTACAGTCCTTTGAAGTTTGTGCATGTGTATTGCACAAGAGCGAAAAGCATCCCATCATGCAATAATAAATGGTGTCATACTTGCACAACCCTGCAAAAACATTCTTTGCTTTCCACTGAAATTCACACATCATTTTCACTTCGAATAGCATTTAGTCTATGGGAGAGGATTGCTGTAGTGGGTTGGTAGGTGTTAATGGTTACTTGGTGAGAGGAAGACAAATGCTGACTTAATCAACAAAATGAAACAATGAAATACTAACATAACTTCCCGGGTTGTTCCAAATGTACGTTTTGAGCATTTTTGCACAATTGGGATGCTCCCCCGTAGCTCATGCATAATGGACCAAACTTTGAAGGCCGATAACTCCACATAGGAACATCGTATTGAAATGGGGTGGTTTGGACCTATAGTATACAGTTTCCCATTCTCCACGATATAACCTCTGTTGTATTCAAGCCTGCAGTTGTCCTTTAAGCAATTAATGGACCGATGGGTCCCATGGGGCGAGAACAAAGTTGCTCCCAGAATGTCACCATCTTCTGAAACGTGAAAACCTGCGACAGAAGAGTTTTGGAGAATCAGTCATGTGAACCAGAATTCAAAATGGCCCACCAAGGTGGGGTGTCATGGGGTGAAAATGGAAGTTTAAAAAAAAAATAACCCCATATTCCGAGAGGGATATAATTGTGATGAGAAAAAGTAAGGGGAAAATTTAAGATGGCCACCATCATGGTGGTATGGCGATGCCCAATTTTGAACCCATTCCAGAGATTTCTTTATGGCGGACATGCTGTGTTGACAGTGCACAATCTCTGTCCAATCGGTGAATGAGTTGAACAAGCAGCTAGCTTACTGTCTCTTTTTATACAATGGAAGTTACCATTCGGGTAGAGACATGCCCATGTTTTAACATGGCGGGTGGCAAGTCCAACCCCTCCTACTACAGGCTCATTGTCATCACCTTAGCCGTCTCCAAAGTTATGTGACGCATATCTTCAGTTCTCTGGAATCTCATTCTCCCAACAGCGACCATCAGTATGTTTTCGTCATCTACTGGGGAACTACTGCTTTAGACACCAATCGATAGACTTCAGCCATCGACTCTTTCAGTACTTTTCGCTGGACTACCTGTATTTGGTTTCAGTCTTGACCTCATCTCCACCTCATCCCCACTCACTCCATTCGCTCACTCCCGGAACATTTTGATTAGCTGTACTTCACTGATGCTAACTGGTTACCCTTAAAGGCAAAATTCCAGCCAAATTAATACTTTTTCTGGTGTTATAATGTTAAAGAGAATAAAAAATCATTCAAATATCACTTGTTCCAGGTTTATAGCATGTTCGGGTTGGGAAGATATGGATTCCTCAAACTCCATAACATCTGTTGATGTGTGCCAACGGGCAACCTTTTAATGATGTCATATCTACCAATTATAAGCGAAACCTATTAGAATATTTTCTTTTTTCTTCAATTGGTTATATATGAACACGTCAATCAATGCTGCCAATTTGCAAAATTGCCAACTTAGCAGTGATAAATCAATAACGGTGTAGAAAATTTGTAACTTTATAAAAGAACATGCTATGAACATGACACAAAGTTTGATTGGCATGATTTTCAATCATATGACATTTAAATATTTTTGGCTGGACTTGCCCTTTAAACCACTCTACTCCTTAACAAATCTGCTTATTTCAGGTTGGCATGGTTTCAATGCTCCTGGTCTTTTCATGGATGACCAGATATTCCGCTTAACTGAAAATCAGGTTAGGTGGGTTGGTAGGTGGGTGATCACATAGATAGAAAGGCACACTTTGGAGATGTTCTCACCTTTCTTGCCCAGAGCAGACCCAGCGAACAAGCAGCCTGTAGATGTTTCAGCAATGACCCTGGAAAACAACAAAATATCGCATCTACTATCTATGGAACATAAGGTAGGTATGTAATATAATAATAATAATTAAGTTCTTATATAGCGCTTTTCCACGACAAAGACAAAGCGCTTTACACCATCACCTCTGGTCATTTATAGTGACTTGCCCCACTCTGAACTATACAGCACACACCGTGCTTAAATTTAATCTTCACAAGTCAACTCACAGGGTTCACACTTTCACATGTAGAACACTCCAGGAGACATGCCCTTGTCCAACAACACTGCAGATAAGTCCTCGGGCTTCCAATGGACTCCAAACCTGTAATCCGTAGCTTTGCAGTCTGGAGCTCTGCTGATGGGCTAATCCGCCTCCCGCCAATGAGACATCGGTACATGTATGTTACACATGTCTTTCTTTAGGTTTACTCCACTCCACACCCCCCCTCCAACCCCCCCATTACAGACAGGGGATACCTAAGGGCCATTCACACTTCATCAATATCCTGCTGTGCTATGATACAATTTTCCAGGTGTACGCCTACAAGACCAACCTTTATCATTAATGAACAACTCAGGATGATCATACATGGGCTAATGTAACAGCCTGGAATCAAAACTGAATGTGTCCGTCCAAACCGGAAGTCATACGACTTCTCTTCCGATCTCGGAGTTATAGTCATTTGAAGTTTGTGTATTGTGAAGCATGTGTATTGCGCAAGATCGACATACATCCCATCATGCTATGATAAATGATGTCATACTTGCACAACTCTCCGAACACTCCCTTTGTTTGCTATTTAAATTTACACATTTGTTTCACTTTGAAAAGCATTTAGTCTATGGGAGAGAATTGCTGCTGTGGGTTGGTAGGTGTTGATAGTTTCTTTGGTAAGAGAAAGAAAAAAGAACTTCTGCTAAATGTTGACTTATTCAACAAAATGAGACAATAAAATACATAACATAATTTCCTGTGTTGTCCATGTGTGAACGTCATGCGTTATTGCGCAATTGGGATTCTCCCCAAATTTCCTTGCCTAGTGGCCCAAACTTTGAAGGCCAAAACTCCACATAGGAAACATTGTATTGAAAAGGAGTTTGGACCTATAGTATATACAGTTTTTCATCTACACGATATACCCTCGGATGTATCCTGCTGCAGTTGTCCTTCGAAGTTGATAACCACATGCACAATGACACGACTCGCTATTGCAAACCATGCTAGGATGTGGGGTTGCCTTCCCCTACCTTTCAATAATTGCATATTTTCTATTCAATTGTTGAGTTAAAACGCTCTATCGTACATACGATTTATCTTTTATTTTCGCTAATGGTGTCACTTGGGAGTGTTGTTTGCTTCAAACACTCCTAGTTGTGAGAAGGTATTGTGCTTGTTATAATAGGGTCAGACATTTAAAACCCCATGAAAAGTTGTTAACTGTTATGAGCCCTTCTCTAGTCCCCTCCTATGACTGACAAGGGAACACTATGAGGATTAGTGATGGAGAAAGAGTTTGTTGTGTTTCCTAGCATGCTTCAATAATAAAGGGCGAGGGGGTCATTTAATCTTTTTCTATTCTACTATGACCTTTCACTGACAGGCTCTGCCCACAATTAGCAGATCTGCTCTTGGTGAGAAACAGTGCAGTGACTGTCTATGCTGTCAGGCTTTGGAACAAGCTGCCACCCAATATTAGGATGAGGCTTCTTTTTTTCTTTTTTTCCCTGAGGTTATACCCCCTAGTGGCCACAAAGCCATCCCAAAATGTTCCTTACATAGTTTGCATGGCATCAGTAGTAAGCTTTTTCCTTAAACCATATTTTGAAGAAGTGAATCAAGTGAAGTTGTCAAAAAAAAAAGAAATTTGACAATTATCTAAAAAAGCGTGCGGGCGGGGACAGAAACTGCTTTTTTTTTTACTCGGCCTTAAGAGCTTCAAAAATCTCTTGAAATCCTATCTCTAAAAATTGTAATTTCCTTTTCTTTGTACACGCTAAGGTATTTCAGTGTATATAGCATTTCCAAGTAATTATTATTATTATTATTATCATTATTACTATATTAATAGTCCGTAAATTTAAGGTCTAATGTTTAGCCTTGATATATGGTAAACATATATGTGGTGAAAAATGGTCATTGCCAGGCTGAGATCAAGTCCTGGAAGGTCAAATTACTGAACAATGTTATATTGAAATGAACTTTTTTGCCAAATCATCAATTTGGACCTAATTCAGTCGATGCAAACAGTGCAGCTAGTTGGCGAGCAGTTACCAACATGTCCACGACTGCACCAGTGTTTGCGGGGAATGGAGGGATATTCCCTCATCTCCGAAGGAACTCAGGAGGGGCATTTCCTCCCAAAATTTTCAACTGTCCATCGTGACTGTTTGAGGTTTCCTCCTTCATCTCTGAATTAATTCAAATCTCGATCTCCAAAGGAAGCACAGAAAAGGATTAGAAAGCTTAGGACTTGCGTTTGATAATGAAACTCCAAAAGGTCACTTACACTATTCCGGAGCCGGTACCCACAGCATCCTCTCTGCGTTCCTGCTTTGGTTGTATCCTGATGTCTACTCCGGGGTACTCTCCTCTCAAGACATCAGTAGCTGCTTGGGCCATTCTCTTGGCAATCTATGTGGAAGAGGGGCATTTGGATTCAAATCTCGGGTGACACACCTATAATTCCCCACGCCCATTTTTTAGGTGACCGTACTCGCCATTATGACGGGAAAGACCTTTCTCTCACTTCATGTTTCCACTGTAATGCAGTGGGCTTGTGGGTTTCTGAGAGTAACTTCGGGATATTTGCAGTAAGTTCCGTTGGTCGGCTATGGGCAGTGACGTTGGACATAAATCTTCTATATCTCTGTTTCATGAGATCTTTTTGCACTCTGCTCAGGCAACGTCAAAGTATACCCTTATGACCGTTGATACCATATCATTATCATCTCATTAGGCTGCGTTCTTTTGATGTTGGTACACCGGCCGTACGAGTGCACAACTGGTGGGATGTATTTTTTTGACACCAGCACTTTCGAAGGAAGTAGCCTATCAGCACCCATAGTGAACTCAACCCCCCCCCCCCCCTCTCCCCATGTTACTACAATGCATTGTGGATGTTTTAGTTTCACTAAAACACCTTGGAATGAATCGTATGGATTCAGGTTCAAATGCTTTTATCTGCAAGGTTCTTAGCTGAATTACTTAATTGTGCACAATTCATATCGTAATGCCGCTAGATTTCTTTACTGAGCATATCAAATTGTCGTCATTTTGACCTGTGTCCAAAAATTGCGTTGAAAAAAATTGAGTTATTATGTGGTTCCCATGCAAAGTCATGCCTCACTTACGGAAGGAACGTATTTGATCACGTATGTACAGTATACATGATATCGAGTAAAACAAACATGTTATTACCCTTTCAATTTAGCGTACCTTTCATCACACCACATATATCATTTAGGGAGGTCAGAGATGTCTGATCAGGAGTGTCCACGCTTTGATTGTTTCTCCATGTCCCTTTTCCTCTGTACCACACCCACAGAGCTATATACATTCCGTACATGGCTCATTGGTCGGTCACATGTCCATAAACGCTTGTCCGATTATTACAGGTCGTGCATAACCCATAGGTATACGAGGGCGAGGGTCAATCACATGCACCATAGCGTGACTACACGGGGCAATGCGCTGACACATTTTTTAATTAATAAAATCTGACCCCACAGGTTGGCACTCAGTTGCTTCATAACATGAATCAGGAGTATGAAATATTTTCACAATGGATTTGCTTACAAAGTAACCACTGATACATGCGCAATGGATGATTTGCTGAGTCATGAAAGGACAAAACCGTCCCGATCCAAGACTAGATGGGGGCTCCCCTCCCCCCATCCTCGCCGGGGTATACTAATCACTCACATGGAATGGAAGGACTCCAGCGACAAATGCCATGCCCGTGATCCGTGCGACCTCGCCTCTGTCCACCAGTTCAACTGGGTTCAGGTGCTTCACCGGATGGGTGCTGATCATGACCTCACCCCCTCCCTTGGGGTAGTAGCCTCTGGGAAGAGTGGGGGGTGGGGGAGAAATCATGAAAATAGGTTAGGCTGGTGGATAGGCTGGCACTGTTCAATGACACTGACAGACATGTTATACAGTGTCCTTTATGTCTAGCCTGTTCATTGTGAGAGTATATGCTCATCACCGAACAGTTTAGGGGAATGGATACCCCCCCCCCCCCCCCCCCCCCCCCCTCCTTCTTCCCATATCATCATGGCTCAATTAAAACTGTCACCACTCTCTGAAATCGCAACCAATTCATCCCATCCTTTCAGATAATACTGTTAATAAGTGTGGGGGTAAATCTGTGAAGTTTTGTGCTGGTATGATTTGTAAATTTTCATCAGGGGAGTTTCACAAGATCTTTCTGCACCCTTCTCATGCAACTTCGAAGTGTTGAAAATCCTGACAAATTCCAGCGAATGTAAGAAAAGATGGTAGAAGCCAGAAAAAAACACTACTAGGATCAATTTTTGGGGCGAATATCTTAGAGCCAAAAACTTGACGAACCAAACAACTAGCATGGCAAAAAGAGAAGGGTGATGGGGTGGCCAACCTGCATTTGTGTAATTGCCAGAAGCTTGATGTGGCATTGGGTGGGTGCATAGTCCATGTGGGGTAAGTTGAATAAATGAGATGGATTCATAAGATCTTTCTGCACCCTACTCATACAACTTCAAAGTGTTGCAGCACACTTTCAGGACTTTTGACAAATTTTATTATCATTTCATTATACTGTACCCATTACCAACAGTCTTGTTAGAATGGTACAAGTTATTCCGTTCAGTTGTCACTTATTCTTGATTACCTAGCCGACAGCATGCCATGAGAGAGATTCACGATCAGTACTGCACACTAGATAGAGAGATAGATTTTATTTCACTGTACCAGTACACAACAGCAACAAATGGGAAACGATAACAAGGAGTAATACATAACCCCTGATAATACTGAACGGTACAGAGGGCATCATGGCATGAGAATGTAGCGACTGCCTACTAGGCATCAAAAACCTTAAGACACTTAGAAACAAATGATGCCATATGCAAAATGTCAGAATCAAAAAGCTGTTCCAAGTTCGTGAACGAAGGATTTGCATGTTCATCACATAAATGTTGTGTCTGTGTGCATTTGAAAGGACACATTGAATTGGTATTCGGATTAAACCAATCCGCAACTGCACACTTGGTTTTCACGCGTAATTCTTGACCACCGCCGGTCTCAATCGGAGGATTACGTGATGAGGCTCTCAAGCGGTGGAACAAATCCTTTCATGTTCCGGCACGTCTGGATTTATAACATTATACACATTGTGACGTGACATGCTGGGATTTACTTGTTCTCTGTAGGTCACAAATTTTGTTCCGTTCTTTTCCAGATCAGCTCCCTAATTTCATCCATTGGATGAAACTTTTACTCATAATTGAACGCAAATATAAATATCCTTTAGTGCGATTATCCATGCAGAGCTTCCATGCGAAGAAAAAGGGTCATCATTTATATCCAAACGATTAGTTAGCCGCTTGGAAATTAGTCGCTTCATTAGATGATATATGATAGTAAAATAACACACAGCTTTGTGTTATGGCAAGCCAACGTAATCTGGTGGTTGGGTGATTAGGCTTGAAACTCTTGAAAAGGCTGTGAATTTGGATCCCAGGTGAGGTGTTCTCCCACAGGCCAGTCGAACCAAATTATCGGTTGGCCTCAGGTAATCAATTAAAAACTAACCTTTCTATTTGTGAGAATGAACATGTGATTCATCCTTTATAAATATTTATTTCTTCATTACCCTTACCTTCTTTTGATGATACAATCAAATTTCACACCAAACCTCTCCAGTATCGGCTTAAGTACCTGTGAAGGAGAAACGAAATAAAACATATAACTCAATTTCTAGTTTGTTCTGGCTAGTCTGGTACTAAATGCAAACACCAGCTAGCCATTACACTTGCACAGGGACTGCACACAACAGGCACAAGCTCAATGACGAGTTTGTTATATTAGAGAAATTTATTACACCATCGTCAGAAGACACCCTGCTTGATTCCAGCATAGTTAAACTAAGAGCATTCCAGCTGAAAATTGTTCTTGGCCAAAAGGACCACCTGAAGACATCGGTAATGCAGCCACATGTCTATAATTTATCACACTCACTAATTATAATGATCTTGTACGATAGTTATTCCATAATTCCACTAGAACAGGAACTGGTGAAGCCAATATGTTGTTAGCAGAAAAATGGGAAAGCTTGAGTCACTCGTTGCAATTTCCTCTTCTGTGAAGTAGGCCAGTCAAGAGGTTGCAGGAGCCTTGTGACGCAAGTTGACCAGTGGTGAATTTGCAAACAAATTTGGCAAGTTCCCTTTTATCAGTAAACAAAGGAATACATAGAATTGGAGTTACCAATATCCAATTACTAGTACACAGCAGAAATGGTTTAGTCCTGTGAAGAAGGCGCAATTCTAATGGCCGGTTCTGAAATGTTCAAATATAAATTTGCCATGACACTGTGGCTCACCAGTGTGATGTAGTCTATCTGCGGGGCCATCTCGGCCATTTGTTCCTCCGGTGAAGGTCATTCTGACAGGGCCTGGTGCGAAGAGGTACACGGCAAAGCCACTTGTAGTAATAGGGCCACGCTCCTGTGAACATGAATATAGAACATTTTTTTGCTTGGAAGAGCTTTGGAGAGACAAATACCTTGTGTTCATCACAAACAATCACACTTCTCTCCAGTGAGTTCAAAGACCTCAATTTCCAATTGAGTAGGTCCCATTTTTCTGGTGTAGCTCGAGTTGAATGCTCTCAGCATTTGATCAACAGTCCCATGGATTGGCTGCAGAGTATTCATGGTGTAACTGAAGCAGTTCTGGTATGTCTGCAGCCTGCTTATCTTTTTTTTTTTTCAAATCCAAAAGTAATTTATCAATAAACGCTCTTGACAGCCCCCCTTCCATGCATGGTTGACAAATTATTTTGTCAAAGGACAAGAATTTGCTCCTTCCTGCAAATTGCAATTTACAAAATTAGACACAATGAAGGACAAGTCCTTGTGTCCTTGAATTTATGTTTGAATTTCAAACTGAGTTGACTATAATGTATTACCCACTTTTGCAAAACCCCCACAAACTTATTTGGCACATTTTAGGCTGAAAATCCAATCAGTTATCTACCTTATATCCTGTACCATAGCTCTCAATGTTTGTCCATAATCTTTCAGTATGACTTTGAACAATAAAATTGGAACATTATTTATTAAACTAATATAGGCTAATTATATTACATACTTAATGACTTTTGATCCCAAAATCTAATCAGATCATGTTCACCCAAGCCTCAGGCTCATACACAATTTTATCAAAATTGTGGTCTCACAGTTTTTGAGGAACCCTGCTAACAGCAAAACGTGATATACGCACATGCACACACACAGCATTCCTTACTGTAATCAGTATTCTATCATGGGAGCACATGCCTAGAAGGCACCTAGCTGCATCCACCGCCGCTTCCACCTGCCCCGGCCTCCTCCAGGCAAGCGACTACGCCTGGGCCTGGGGCCCACCCCCAACTCCCAGAGGTACCCCCGAAGTTGTGCGCTAACCATGAGCTACGGGGGCGTCCCGGCGGTCGGCCCCAGATCCCGTTTTACCAGGACACTGTTAGCAGGATCTCCACCGGGAAGGCCGCCATATGCCCAAAGAAGCGCAGTTGGCGATCGCGAATCGGGCAGCAACTTCACCATCCCCGCCTCCCCGAGACCCCTGGCATTAGATACATACGTCCTAGCCTACTTGCTTCCAATGTCCAGGTGACACCCGGCCTGGACAACTGTTACGTTCACCAGGGCGAACACCAGGTACTCAGTAGTAAGATTTCGCGCCCAACCAAGGTTTCCTGATTACTCAGGCTCCCTGTCATCCGATTTGATTTGATTCTCCTGCCTAGGAAGAAACAGCATTCCTCCATGAGGATACAACCCACAACCAGTGGGTCCCAGACCACTAACCATTTTGGCCCCCCCCACCCCCACCCCGTATATTCTTACCCAGCAGTGCCAGTGTCGGCTCTGAATGTTCCGGCCTGTATGGAGGACGGCTCAAGCGTTATCTCCGTGAGCCAACTGATGCGCCAGCAATCCTGCCTCTGCACACCTTGGCCATCATTTGGAACCCTGTTAGGTGTTTTGTGGTCTGGTGGTATGGGAGAGAATGGAATATTTCAAAGTACAACTGCAGGCTTTGCTACAGTCTAGGTTATCTCGTGAGAATGGACAACTGTATCTATAGGTCCAAACCCCATTTCACACGGTGTTCCCTCTGTGGTTATTTGCCTTCAAAGTTTCGGTCCATTATGCAGAGAAATGGGGAGAATCCCAATTGCACATACGCATGACATCCCACTTGGACAACCCGGAAGTTATTTATGTACTTCTTGTTTCATTTCATGAATAAGTCAACATTTAGCAGAAGCTCTGTGTCTTTCTTTACAAAGTAACTATCAACACCTTTCAACCCTCTACAGCAATCCTCACCCCTAGACTAAATGCTTCCGAAGTGAAAATGTGTGTGAATTTCATAGACAACAAAGAGGTTTTGCGGGTCATGCAGTTTATATCTTTATTATTGCAGATGGTGAGCTTTTTTGATCTGCAGCACTGTACCTGTAACATAAAATTGTATAAACTTTGCGTTTGGACCTGACGCATCCGTTTTTTCCTCCAGCTATTTTAGCCTATTCTAATCATCCTGCAATTCCCTTTCGGATGTTGATTCAAGTATATAACTAGGTCTACAGTAATATCCAGAAATTACAGTAATATCAAGAACTCGTAAAACCTTCCGTTGACAAGTTCTCTCCAATAGGAATTATGGAAGGTTATTGTCTCTGATCTGACATTTCTGTATAGGTTTTTATCTACTGTACAGTCAAGGTACCTAATATAATTATACGGACTTACTGATATGCTTTCTCAGAATGTCATCATTTTCAATGAAGGTAAGCTGGAAATTCCATCTGTTCTAACATGTGTAAGAAGTTATTGTCCGTGGTATTTTTCAAAACGAAAACCTTGTTTCTGGCGGTTCATATATCCTACATAGACCTATCTTTACCTGGGATTCAGATATTGTTTTACACCGCAAGAATGCAACTGTGTTCAGTAGTAACTGATGATGAAATTCCCAAAGTTCACCTTAATCCCGGTTTTAGGTCCGACCCTGGCGTATGTGTTGACAGTTGATTCTGACCGGTGATGCAGCTGGGCCCGTTGAACATTCAAATCTGTCCGCCCTGTCAAAAATACAGGTTGTGATATTACCATTTTCACCGAAAATTTTGGAGTCTTCTCAAACACATTTTTGTGACGTACGTATCTCCACAAATCTTTTTACTTTTTTTTTTTGCCTAATTGTAAAAATTCCCGATTAGCCGAATCTGTGAGAAATATTTTTACATAGGCGATCGCCCCCATGTCTCGCCTGGTTGCGCGATCAGTGTTTTTCTTCTAATTGTCACCATGCAACAATTACATTCCCTTTATTTTGATATGTGTCGCTTAAAGATTTGAGTATTAGCATTTACAAAGGTACCAGCCTACTAATCAACTATCATGACCAATTTTGTAATTCCAAGACTGATATTGACAATGTCTACTGAAGGAGTGAAAGTTTTGTGGAAATGTTGACTAATGCCTAATTATGCAAATTTAGGCAAGCTTCACGAACATCCCGGCAAACTTAAAATTATGCATAATATGCAATTAGGTATGTTTACATGACCTCCATGACCCCAATCTTTGATACAAAGTTTTGGGACTGAAGGTATACCATATTCACCCAGCCAACACCCACGTGTCCCAAAGGGCTTTGAGTGAGGATAGTTGGGGTGGCATGGAAGACCATACTATTGGCTCACCAGGTGTCCACTCCACTCTCGAATACATTTTCACTCACTAGATCGCAATGTTTTTTTTGGTGGGGTGGGGAGGGGTTTCCAGTTATGCAGGGACCACACTTGGGGTGCGTATTCAAGTTGGGGACAAACAAAATGTTGTAAGCAGTTCCTCTAACATGTGGGGGGCAATGGTGGGGAAGATTCCTACAAAGAACTGATCAGGGCCTTCGAACTATGGAGTTTTTTTTTTTTTTTTTTCATGTGGGGAGTCTAGGGTCCATAATGACTCCCAGATATGGGTGACGTGACAGGGCAAGGGGGTGGCTTGAGAGACTGTAATCAATTGATTGGGTTTACTTTTGAATATGACAGTGAGACAGGCATTTTGTGGTGTTGAAGCCATACACCAGTTCTTGTACCAGTTTTCAAGTGCTTGGGAGGCATTCCTAGAGTACTGCTTCATCTTGAGGGCCGTCAATCTGTCTGTACAAGAGGACCATTGTTGTGAACAAGTCACTCAATTTTATTACTTGATCTTTACTTTCAGAGATTTAGGTGACTCAAGTCGAGTCCTGCTTGAGTCCTGTACGTTTCCACTGGGGAAAATTTCCACAAAGTTTTTTATAGTCATTTCATATTTGGAATTTATTGACTCGAGTCATGACGCGTTACAACACTGCAGGGGGAAGACCTGTCTGACTGTGCCACCAGTGATAATTCAATGCCGAGTAAGAAAGAAAACTGTCATCCAGCAATATTCTTTGTCCCCATTCCTCACTTAGGACCATAGCGGTCCCAAATACTCAACTTTCATCACAGAAGTTATTTATTCAAACATTGTTGGTAATTTCTTCTTGCTAGAGAGTATGAATATGACCTTAGACAGATTAGGCCTCCGCACACAATGACCTGCCCAGGCTACAGTACAGAAAAAAAAAAAAAAATACATTAGCCTTTCACAAATACATGTTGCGGTGCATGGTGGGATAGTTTTGATGCATGCTGGTATACTTCATGGGGCAATTTTTTTGTCAGCATGTATTTGGAAAAACGTGTAAATTTCAAGTCTCTTCCTCTTCACCGTGCATATTCTCTCAAAATTTAGTCATGTTTTCCACGTCCTTTTTTACAGATTATCGTGACAGTTCTGCCTAAAATGTGCTAATTCTCGACATGAAAAATCAGTTTTATCCACTGAAATTCCTATTTGACCTTCCAAGTTGCTACTTGTGTCCCCGAGTAGACCAATGCAGTGCGAGAAGCTATTTGCGAAAAGTCTAGCTGAGTGAACACTGATCACTCAGTATTATCTTGTTGCAGATGTGAATTTTGATGCTGTTACCAGTTCCGCTAAATTGGCATTGGAGTTATAAATACAAGGAACCACTTTCGTTTATTACACTTACACCTTCCATGACTGAACCGTCTATTACTTTCAAAGAAGCAGAGGCAGCCATTGCAAAGTTTTACGCTCTCAAAACAAACGTCTGTCACGAATTCCATTATCGTGTCTTTCTTGAAGATCTTGTCCTGTCCGAACTGCCGTTTCAAGTTCAAATACTAGCTGATATTAAAAACTAATCAAATTCACCTGAGTATCATTTTCTCAATTTTTGGATGATGTGTTCTTTTATAGCAAAACTAACCGCAGTAATAAATAACTTTTTTCCTAAGTCTTCTTTTCTACTCTCTCAATCCCATTTGTATTTATATGAGAATTATTAAAATATATCGCTTGTGAATATTCTATTTGTCTTGAAAAATAAAACTGTGGCTCACTGGCTGCGCTACTGCTTTTTCCTCATACAGATGTGGGTTTATTATACATTCAACGAATCAAATATTTCAGAAAAAAAAAAAAAAAATCTCACCGCGCCCCTTCAGTGAGTCACAACATTCCCTATCGTTGCTATTTAACGGGAAATTCTAGCGAAAAATACTAACTAATCTGGAATAAGGATAAGTAAATGTTTTTCACATATAGTGACCCGCAAATCTCATCTTGTTGAAGAATCCCTAAATTTATAAAAGTCTTATCAGCCCTACTCTGCGCGCTGTTCAAATGCACATTTTGCAATCATGGCGAAAGTGCAGCAAACGGCAGTTTTCCAACTTCACTCAAGTTTTATGGAATTTCAGTAACGTATGGGTCTCTCTTCTATTTATCTCTATGCCTAGGTTTATCGGCAGGTCGCTGTTAGTATTTTCCTCCGAATTTCGTTCATGGTCGATCTTTCGGTTATCACTCTTCACTTGTATCCCAGGGCTTCGTCGGATCGCTAGTCGACAATTCGTTGTACGCACTACAAGTACAACATGGATGATGGAGCACCCATTGCACCACTGTAACCTAAGCAAAACAGTGGTAGCTGGCGGAACGATCCTCCGCCCCACAGTATTGTAACATCAATCTCTTTTTAGGACCTTTTCGCGATATTCATAAGGATTGTTATCCGATCTCTACTGTCCACTATTGTATAGTCTGTATGACAGGTAGGAGATTGATAGTGATCGGCAACTGAGCGAGTACCTTGGCTAGTTTCTAGATATCTGGTGCGTGAAGCACACCGAAAATTTTATGCGTCCATTCCGAATTTTCGCTATAAAGAGGTTGGAAAGCTTACACTTCGGGCATATGCCCTTGTCGTCGGGGTGTGTAAATTTGAAAAATTCCCAGACGATGGGAGGGGGGGGGGGGTGGGGAGAGGAATTGGGGGGAGGGCGGGGGGGGGGAGAACTGCCCTCCCTTTGATGACTCATCTGTGGAAAATTCGAATACCTTTGGTAAGACAGGGTTTGAACAGCTTGAGGGTATTTGCTCTCGTACCCTTTCGGAGTAATGGCAGAAATTCTCCGTACTTGGTTGTTGAGTCTTTTTGAGGATCTTGAGTTGAAGGTTTCTATGTACCTCGCCCCAACGCGTTTCAGACCTGGCAACAGTAGCGCTGATAAACGCTCCTTGTAATTTGAATGACACAGAGCTAGAGTTGCACAATGTTTATGCACAATGCTAGGCTCTTCCCGGCCAAATACCTGGAAGTTTGCTTTATCTTCCTAATGATGATTGGAGGCCCCCTTTGGCTTCGCAGCTTCTATACTCGGATACTAGGTTCAGATCAGTTGAAATAAAAATGCCTAGGTCCTTCTCCTCGTAGTTTCTTGCCGAATTGTTCCACCTAAATGTAGTCCAAACCTTGTTATTTTTCAGGCTATGTCAATGTTTTCCGGAGTTTCCTAAGGTGTTGATGTTCCTGTTTTGATGTTCCTGAGGTTCGTTGTTCCCCAATTTTGGTATAGTTCATAGCACAAAGCCAACAACATTTCAGTGACTGCTAACAGCCCAACACTGATCTGTGACTCATTCATAAAAACCAGATACACAGATTTGTAGTGGTGCCACCAGCAGTGTTGGAGGACCTCACCCGCCGTACCTTCCGCTCAGGTTTTGGGTCGAGGCCGACAAGATTTTTTTGCTATTGAAATAAATAAAAAATTAAGTCAGAGCATGATACTTTTGTTTTGAATTGAACTAACGTACACATTGGCCTAGGTATCACTCAAGGCTGCCGATAGAATGTACTGACCTTGAACTCGGCATCCGTTTACCATGCAAGTCCCCAGTGCAGTGCTAGAGTGCTGGATGCCCGCGAGATAGCTGCCAAGACAACTTACAGTGCTGAATATACTGCACTGCACAGTGCAGCATACTCACATGTACTAGCTTAATTTACAAAGCTGTGGAATCTGCCTGGCACGGCCCCATGGAAATGTATGGCTCATTAAACCTTTTCTAGCAATACTAAATCTCTGAGGTGAATGGTGCGGTAATGTGAAAACATGACTACTGTCACGTTTTTCCGGAACTAGTGAAACAGCACCCTCAATGTCAAGCCCTGTGGGCCTGTGGTGTCAAAGCCTAGTCCGGTAAATGGTGTCATCTGCCTTGGGTGGTGGTAAATTTGAGAGAAGTATAACCTTTACAGCGAATCTCCACAAGCGTTACATTTTCATTACTACATTCATATTTTTTGCATTCTGAGTACTGACTTCTAGAATAAAAGTGTTGCATAGGAATTTGTGTTTGTTCAATCCATTTGGGACTTCCAACCTTTTTTGTTGCTATATTGATCATCATGACTAGCTGTCGCCATGGGGAATACAAACCAAATGCACTTACGTAAATCACACTGGTACTTTAAAATTTATGCTATATATTTTGCCTGGCCCGGCCTGGAAGTTTGGCCTGGCGGGGCCTCAAGGGTGCAGCCATTGGCCTTGGGGGGTGGAGGAGGTGGCGGCCTCAGCTTGCCTCGGATACGCGTCCCCGACTACACCACTGGCCACCAGGGTATGGTGTTGGGCGGGGAATATGTCCTTTCTGATGGGAGCAATGCCCATTGCATCCACTCACCCTGTCGGAACCATAGAGAATCTGTCAGGAAGTCATGACTGAGATTTCACAATCCTGGTTGGTTTTGACATTTGAGTTAACAACAGGGGAGGGAGGGGGCACTGGGTGGGGGGGGGGGGATGCGTGGTATATTACTGGACAATGCCCACTGAGATCTATGAGAGTATTGTTAACGAACAAATGCCGGCTGCAGACAGTCTGATGCCTACTACTTGTACTTGTTGTCTTACTGGTCCTCCATACCCCCCCCCCCCCACTACTCGGACGATAGAATTACACAGTGAGTAGCCATCTAATAAGAATGCATAATTTATCATTCTGCATTCCTATTTTCAGGTTTTTTTTTGTGTGTTTTTTTCTTTTCAGGGTGCACATTGCAAGAGTTAGCAGTGGTTGCAAGGCCTGTCTACAGGATTCCAAATCAAGAGACCAACTGCAATGAGAGGTGTCCTACTCCTCCATATCCCGGAAGGAGGCATCCCCCCACTCATCAACCTTCCATGCAGGTGTAATCATTTTCCTCATGATCCTCTGATTTAGGAAAGCGGAAGTTACACACTACTTCAGGTGAGCTTTTCATCTGTTTTTCTTTTTTTGTTTTTCCCCCTATTATCAAAATGGATTACTCCCATGCCTTGTGTAATGATGGATTGGTTCGTTACGACACACATCTGACCTGCCTTTGCAGTGCAAACTAACCATCAGTGTCTGAGAAGCACTGTCTCATTTTGTTTTTGTTTTTTCATATAATAATATTTGCAAAGCCTCTTGGGCACATCCACAGTCTAGAGGAGTGCTCCCTGCTAACATAATAGTGAGAACCCAGGGATGTTATTGTTACGTATAGGAAGCCTATCCTATCCCTATCTATAGATTTCAATTATAATTGTCATTATGCCTAGTTTCACAACTCCATTAGTGCTAGCTGCTTTTTTCATTCCTTGGAAAAGTCACTGGATTCTAGGTATTTATGACAGTGTGTATGGTGATCGTGTCCAGTTTGGTGTAGGCCTATATATGCGTGATGCCGGCTTGTGACACATCAACTCTACCGAGTTCACCTGACCTTAATGGATGAAGCTCATACAGTACTTGCTAATATACTGTCATGTGGTGTGTCCAGGTTTCCCTGATTCAGCATGATTGCCTGATCCTTATTGCCTTCAGGTCAGAAATCATCTGAGGTCATCAGAGGTCCAAGTCTGAAATCCAAACCTGAAAAGCTCAGAAGCTTGGTCCAAGCACTTAAAAATTGGTTGTGTATGTAGCTTTCCTACGAGCAGCCAGTAACCATTTGTTTGTGGGGTAGATCGGAATAAATTCTAGTAGAATCATGGAATCCGTATTTGAGCAATTTGACTTATAACACAATCCTCGACCCACCCTGAAAGGGTGAAGCTCTGTACCTGGTATGTGGACCCCTACAGTATAAGAGTACATAGACATATTTCCTGGTCAAGTGGAAGGTCAATCTGTGGCCTCTGATGTCAACCAGGTCAGAGCATCCTTGTCAACTTGGGAAGTCAAGATGTTTGGCCTGATCCGTTTGAGGAGTGTTTGCTTTCCTACTATTTTTTTTGGTGTACTGTAGATTGGGAAGTCCTTATTTACCAAATTGATATTTTGGCAACGTGAGCTAGTAAACAACACCGATATGATGAAGGCATATGTGGTGTTCCCCCTGATGGCCAAATGAGCCCCATGTTTTGGGTCATCCCAGAGGTCAACAGAGGTCAAAGTTGGAAATCTATGACGAAGCAAGATGAAGCCCTGAGAGTTTATCAGTTGTGAAGCTTGGTCTGATCAAGTTTACATTTGGTGTGTGTAGTGTTCTCATCGAGAATATAGGAACCCTCTTGTTTTGTCAAATGGTGTCCTTTTGTGAGAAATGTCAATGTTGTCCATAAGGACGGTACAATAAATATCCGCATGCGGCATTCAGCTGGTGTGATAGATCCTTCGAGGCAATATTCTTGAGATATCATTCCTTGAGGTATTCAGAAGAGCTGGTTAGGTGTCAGGTGTAAAACTCTGATGTGCACTCCTGTTGAGAAATGAACCGAATGCTAGCATTTCACATTCGTCATTTAATTTTTGCAACTTACTCTTACTCTATAGTTTAGTACCATTTGTTAACGAAACCTATGACTTCGTTCACCTTTTATCAGGGAGTCGGGGCAGTGTACAATCCTTCCTGCTGTCGGACATTGGGGAGGGCATAAGAGAAGTGACGGGAAAGAATGGTGAGTAAATGTTCTATTGAAGATCTGTTTCATACGGTTTCAGTTTAAGATTCTCCAATAAGGGCGAGTTCACATTACAGCATGGTCTTTGTATAACTTTGACATGACGGCGGGTCCATCCTCAGGCTTCACTGTAGGATGCGGCATGAATAACGGTACAAATATTGCGTTAACCCCGACTCAACCAGCTTTAATCCGGCAATCAGAATGAAGAATTATTCCACTGATACTCAAGGGGGGGGGGTGTCTATTGAATCTCCTGAAACCATCACGCCTCCGAGTAAACAGTAAATATTTGACATATCCGCCTTAAAAATCAACAATGACCGCTTAATTATGAGTAGGCATATCAATAAAAATAAGGAGGGCGATTCTATTCTAAGGGGGTGAAGTGTCGGCGAACCCAAATTGGGCTTTTTATAGGCTTCCTGACGTGTGAAAGAAACAGCACTGGCAAGTGAAGTAAAATTGAGGATCCCTTGGAATTCCATGCCAAACTTGACAGAAAAGAAATTTTCTGTCTAGTTTGGCATGCAGCTTTATGCAGGAACTTATAGCAGGGTGGGAATTAATACTTGGCCTGCGAGGGCTCTCTCTTTGGACGAATTGGGTTGGACACTTGCCCCTGAAAGAAGGGTCTCTCCTACACTAACTACAGGTAAAATCACGCCTGGGCTCTACTTTTGGGGACTACTTTGCAGGTATCAATGCTAATAGCCCTGAGCCCCTGCCTAATTCCAGCCCTGATGAGGGAAACAGGTCATCTTTTGTGAAGCTCATTTGATATATTTTGTCGTCAAATGAAGGAGAGATGAAGGGAATGGTCAGTCCAATTGAATACTATGGATCATTGAACCCGTAGTGGGAGCACCAGAGTCCAGATTTCAATTTTCAAAAATCTTTCACAGCACAGTAGTACTGCAGCCATGGACCAGGGCCTGAGCTTCTCATTTAGACGAGTGTGTGCAGAGATGACAGTATGTGTCAGTCACATATATTCCCAGCCTGCTCACTATTTGATGCCTTCATCTGATGAGTGTGAGTGATTCTTTAGCTCAAATCAGCTATGCTGGTTGAGCTATTGGAATCTGCATGTCACTCTATCTATCTATCTATCTATCTATCTATCTATCTATCTATCTATCTATCTATCTACTATCTATTCCAGTGTGTCAAAAACCTGCTTTTGGGCCCCAAAACAGTCATTTGGGTGGATGTCGAGACAAACTTGGCCCAATGGATTGAACCCATGGGACATGTTTGACTTTGTGAAGTCAAGGTCTCAAAGTCATTAAAAGGGCAGTATAGGGCATTATGTGTAAAATTTCAAAATGTAATCTCCTCCTACAAACCTTGGGTACATTGTGAGTTTGTTATAATGATGATCTAACAGCCATGCCTTGGGGTGTCAGGAATTTGTGGTCCAAGGTCCATGTTATGGTCCTTGGGTAGGGGGCCGTTGGGGGTGGGTGGGATTTTGGGAATGAGGGGCCCAGTTTGGACCTAGGGCCCATTATATGAAATACCACAAAATCCTGTATCTCCTACAAATTTTGTTGCACAGTGCCGATATTCAGTCATAATGGTGGTCTGATAGCCGTACCTCAGGTACCAGGGATTTGGGTCCTAAGGCCCAGTGTGGGCCCTGGGGCCCGTCATGTGGAATTACGCAAAATGCTTCTCCTCTTACCAAATGGTAGGGCACAGTGCTGACCATTCGGTCCTAATGATGGTTAACAGCCGTAGTACCTATGGGGTGTTCAGTAATTTTTGCGTTCCAAGGTCCCACTTGGCCCGTGCGCCCATTTTATGAAGTTTCACACATGGTTTACTTGAAATGCATCTCCTCCCACACGCTTAAATTGATTTTCTTCAGAGTTACATGTAATTGTCCTGGGTAGAGCGCCTTTGGAGGTGTTCGGGAACTTTGGGCTCAGGGCACACTTTGGGCCCTAGGGCCCATTATATGAAATACCACAAAATCCTGTATCTCCTACAAATTTTGTTGCACAGTGCTGATGTTCTGTCATAATGGTAGTCTAATAGCCGTACCTTCAATATGCCTAGGGATTGTCTCAATGCCCAGTGTGGGCTCCCTTCGGCCCATCACATGGAATTACGCAAAATGCTTCTTCTCTAACAAATTCAGTGCATAGTGTTGACATTCGCTCATAATGGTCTTACCGCCGTACCTTTGGCTGGTTTCAGGAAATTTTTGGTCCAAGTCCCACTTGGATCCGTGGGCCTATTTTAGGAAATTTCACACATGGTACTTGAAATGCCATCTCCTTCCACAGCTTTCAAGTGATTTTTCTTCGAATGTACATATAATGGTCCGTGGGTAAGGGCCATTGGGGGTGTTTGGGAATTTTGTGTCCAGGGCCCAGTTTGCATGGGCCTAATATACGAAATAACCACAAAAACTTCTTCCTCCTACAAATTTTATTGCACAGTGCTGAAGTTCAGTCATAATGGTGGTCTAATAGCATACCTTCAGGGTGCCCAGAAATCAGGTCCCAGGGCCCCATTGTGGCCTTGGGCCCATCATGTGGAATTACGCAAAATGCTTAGAACTCCTCTTATGAATTTTAATTCACGATGCTGACATTCGGTCATAATGATTGTTAAAAGCCGTACCTTCGGGGTGTTCAGGAAATTTTTGTCTAACGTCCTACTTGCCCCGTGGGCCCATGGGCCCATTTTGTGAAATTTCATACAGTGGTACTTGAAATGCATAGATAGATCTCCTCCCATAGCTTTGTTTTCTTCAAAGTTACATGTGAGTGTGTATAGGGCTCGTTTGGCCAAGGCCCAATAAGTATGAAATACTGCAAAGATCTTGTTCTACCTACAAATTCTGTGCACAGTGCTGATGTTCAGTACATATGATGGTCTAAATAGCCATACCTTTGGAGAGTGCCCAGAGATTTAGGACTAAACGCCCCGTTTCAGGTGGCCCTGCAGCCCATTGTGGAATGTTTATTGACTGCTAAGACTCATTGGGCCATATGAAGATCATGGTCAAAAGACTAAACGAGGCACCATAGGCCATTGTTTGAATCTGCCTCCTTGGCCTCATGATCTAAAATATTTATCACCTAATTGTACATTCATCTTGTTGCATTCGTCTTGGTACATCTGTGCGATTGTTGAGCTACACACCATTGGTGCCTAGTTATTTCTCGACGAAGTCAGAGAATCTATGCAGTCATGACAGTGTGTGTGTGTGTGTGTGTATGTGTGTGTGTATGTGACGTCTGCTTGTAAACATGATAACTCACCCCACCTGAATGATGAAGCTCATACTTGGTATGTGTGTTCCCCATGATGAGGACATGATTCCTATTGTTTCGGGGTCAGGTCAACAGTCATCTGAGGTCACCAGAGGTCAAGTCTGAAATACTTGTAAGCACGATAATTCCAAAGGCAGTAGGTCCGATCAAGCTGAATTTGGTGTGTACATAGCTTTCTTATGGGGAGTACAAGAACCCTATTATTTTTGGTGTGTTTGGGGGACCTTTTTGGGAGAAATTAGGAAATAGTAAAAAATTGATATTTTGGCCAATTTTGGCTTGTAACACACTACCTCAACCCCACCTGGATGGATTGAGCTCATACTGCGTAGGTGTGTTGTTTCCCCATGATGAGCACATGATCCCTATTGTTTGGGGTCAGGTCAAATGTCATCTGAGGTCACTAGAGGTCAAAGTCTGAAATCCTTGTAAACACGATAAGTCTAAAACAGTTGGTCCGATCAAGCTGAATTTGGTGTGTACATAGCTTTCTTATGGGGAGTACAAGTACCCTCTTGCTTTGGGTGTTGATTGGGGGTCATTTTGGGAGAAATTAGGAAATAGTAAAAAATTGATATTTTGGCCAATTTTGGCTTGTAACACACTACCTCAACCCCACCTGGATGGATGAAGCTCATACTTGGTATGTGTGTTCCCATGAGAGTACATGATCCCTATTGTTTGGGGTCAGGTCAAATGTCATCTGAGGTCACTAGAGGTCAAAGTCTGAAATCCTTGTAAACACGATAAGTCTAAAACAGTTGGTCCGATCAAGCTGAATTTGGTGTGTACATAGCTTTCTTATGGGGAGTACAAGTACCCTCTTGCTTTGGGTGTTGATTGGGGGTCATTTTTGGGAGAAATTAGGAAATAGTAAAAAATTGATATTTTGGCCAATTTTGGCTTGTAACACACTACCTCAACCCCACCTGGATGGATGAAGCTCATACTTGGTAGTGTGTTCCATGATGAGTAAATGTAACCTATTGTTTTGGGTCAGTCAAATGTCATCTGAGGTCACCAGAGGTCAAAGTCTGAAATCCTTGTTAACACAATAAGTCCAGAACAGTTGGTCCGATCAAGCTGAAATTTGGTATGTAGCTTTTCTTATGAGGAGCACAAGAACCCTATTGTTTTGGGGGGGGGGGTGTTGATTGGGGGTCATTTTTGGGAGAAATGAGGAAATTGTCAAAAAGTGATATTTTGGTCAATTTTGGCTTGTAAGCACGCTAACTGTACTCACCTGGAATGGATGGAGCTCATACTGGAAACGTGATCAGTCCAAAATGCTTGGTCTGACAAGTTGAAGTTGGTGTATTACTTCTCCTTATGGGGATCACAGGAACCCTATTTTTTGGTTTGATTCGGGGCTTTCGGGGGCTGAAATTTTGGTCAAAAATGAAAATTTGTGAGAAGTTGAATATGGTGGCCATTTTGGCGCTTGTAAACACGATAATCCCATTGTTTTGGGATCAAGGCAGAGGTCATCTTAGGTCACTACAGAGGTGAAAGTCCGAAAACCCTGAAATTTAGTGTGTAGCTCTTATCAAAGTACAGAAACCCTATTGGCTGGTTGGGTAAAATGGAAAATTTTTCACGTTATGTTGCCCATAATAGCTAGTACAATCCTCCATTTGTCTTGTGCCTGGCTACATGTTGTCAGGATCAGTCAATGATTCACTGAGCCTTTTGGCTTTCCTGGATCTATCCTAATGCAGGACAGGTTATGAAGTAGCTAGCAAGGAACACTTATGGGGGTACTCAATTATTGTCACAAAGAAGACACCGCCCAGAAGGTGATAAATCATGAACAAATCCGCTGAGGTCCGTATCCCGCTGCGCTCCGATGTAATATCATTCCCCCAGTGGTATCATTGCTCTGAGTCCACTGGAAGGGAGAGGACCTGTGCCATCTTCATCTTAATTACACCACTGTTGTTATAATTTTTTATAATAATAATGTTTTCGAATCTCAATGCAACCTCATCTATTAGGTCAATCTATCGGAGGCCTATTTTCTTTCCCCTCGGTATGTTTAAATGAGGGTGATGTGGTGTCCCGTTTTTTGACAGCATCTGTGAGGTACAGAGCGACAAGGCTTCTGTGACGATCACCAGACGGTACGGACGGCCGAGTCGTGTGTGACAGCTGAACCATGGGGTGGACGACATGGCGCTGGTAGCGAGCACTTGTTGACATCGAGACTGACGATCAGGTAAAAACGAATATTGAAATCTTGTGTCAGCTTTGACTTTAGAGGTGGAACAGCTGTTGTCTTGATGCAATGTACTCCATAGAAGCCAGAAAGCCTTCTTCACAGTTATAAGTGTGCATGCTCACTATTAAACTGCTCGGGAGTATAGACAAGATTCTCCTCACTCTCTGCCATTAGGGCCTATATTTTCAAACTGTCACCAATCTTTGAGGAAGCAGCGCTTTATCCCACTTTCCGGGTTGTTATTTTTGATAAGTATGGGGGAATTCTGCAACGTTTGGGCTATAGGATGTGGCAATTTAAAAAAAAAAAGATGGGGAGATTAAAAAAAAAGATGAATGGGGAGATTAGAAAAAAGATGAATTTAAAAAAAAAAAGATGGGGAGATTAAAAAAAAAGATGAAAGTTGAGCAACCAGTGTACCGGGTGGTACCCCTGTGACCTTTGACACAATAGCATTATCATCACATTACTTGTTTGTAACTGTGAAAAGGCTTATACTGCGCTGTCTCGCCTCCTACTACTGCTCCCGGCCTCGACTGTCAACTGTAGTCTGGCAGAGGATGGTTACTTGAAATCTGGAGGTCACCAAGTCCAGTTCTTGGTCAGTCATACCAGGTACCTGGAACGTAATTCCCTCTGCATTTCTCCGTATGTAACGCTCTTGACTAGTATGGTCTTTAGGAATTCTGCAAGCCCCACATAGTGTTTGTGAATTCAGATATATGTCATGAGTATGCGCAGTTGGTTACTGCAGCACAGCTTTACTGGAAATAATATCCTATTTTACTGTTTTTACTACTTCCTCCAATAATTCCAGGAGGTCACCCGAACAGACGCTTCTGATATTGAAATGTATTCGTGTTTTTCTACTGATATGGCTCCGTCGTCTGGCACTCACGGCCGTTGGGCTTGGGCCAAGGTTCCGTGATCATTAGCCCCTGGCGCTGTTAACAGCGTTGGCTCCTAACACTTTCCTTTCCTTATAGAGGGGGACCAGGACCATATGGGTGCTGGTAGTGACCCCGCTTTGAAGGACATCAGGGATGTACCACTGCCCGAGGAGGGGAAGAGGTCGGTTAGGACCCTGGCCACACCGTCAGTGAGAAGGAGCTATGGAAAATAATGTGAGTACTGAAAGTGCAACTCCTGAATATAACCTGACATGATGATGCAGTCAGCAGTACCTCCTCAGCGTCACGATGATTTTAAAGATGACCAGTGGAATCGCTTGCCCTTTGGTGGAAAGCTCTGATACATCATCCAGTCCGATCTTCATCATCAGACCCATCATGGCTAGAGCACCGGGCCAGCAGCCGAGAGGTCCGGGGTTTAAAGTCCCGGTGTGTGTGTGGCGGGAGGGGGGGGGGAAAAAAAATCTTGTTCCCTCGCAAAAAAATTGTTGAAGAGACATATTCCCCTTCCCCCCCCCCCTTTTTCCAGGATCACTGCTCTTGCCCTGATCTTGAGATGAGGTTTATATCCAAAGAGATTTACTAGAATAGAACGTGGTCTGAATCGTAATATACAACGTTACGTTATTTGGAAAAAAAAAATCACTTGAGTCTGTTTAACTCGCGTTAACTTGGATGACAGACTCTAACAACAAAAATGTTTATGACTCTGGCTAAAGTACAGTTATAGTCCTTTGATTTTCCTTCCTTTTCAATTTGGACTGTTAGGTTGCACTACAGGAGATCGACGGGACAGGGAAAGATGGCCGTGTCCTGAAGGAAGACATTCTGCGTTACATTGAGGCACTGAAGGGTGGCCAGCCAGGTGAGTAATATTAGTACTGTATTCTTTCTAAATACCGGTCTATTTCAATTACTGCCCCCATTTTTTTGCAAAGTGTGGAAGCACTATTTTGTGAAGATGATACGATCAGACGAGAAGCAAACATCAGGCTGACATTAACAGTGGTCCTGTTTTAGCCCAGTTCGACAGCACAAAGTCGTTACAAATATTGAATAAAATCTCCAAAACAGAATGGGTTTGAGAATCTGTGAATTATGAATACTGACCCAACATGGACTATGTACCCAGCCCAACACCTTATCGAGCTTCTGGCAATTACACAAATCCAGGTTGGCCACTGCATCTCCCTCCTTTGCCATGCTAGTTTGTTTGAAAGTCTTGTAAAATGCTGAAGAAGTACAGCAGAAGGTAGAATTTGGTAGGAAGGACACAGGAAATGCACTGAGAGAAACAATTTCGGATGAAAATCTCAAAGACAAAAACTGAAAAGTGTGACAATTTGCATGGCAAAAAGAGAAGGGGGCAATGGGGATTATGGGGTAGCCAACCCGGATTTGTGTAATTGCCAGAAGCTTGATATGGCATTGGGGTGGTTGCGTAGTCCATGTGGGGTATTGCAGAATGGATGAAATAGAATAATGATTTACAGGTATGGTGTTACTGTTGGCAGTTCAGGTAATACAGCTATATGTCTGCACGGTGAACATCTTTGAATGCCCAACACATATTGATAACATTAGGCCTTACATTAGCCTACTGTGTGTGTTATGTGCGTGTATAGTGTCAACCCACAGGCTGAATGTGTTTGTGTCCCAGAGCTATCTCATTTGCACCCCCTTAGAAAGTTTTTGCAGGCGCCCTGGGCGGTATTTGGTAAAGTTATTATTATTGGTGTGAACTTTCTAAACTGTGCTTATCACCAAGGTTGGGAGTTTGATTTTGGGTTGCATTCAAAGGTTAGGCGATTGATTAGTTTAACTTGTTTTACTATGGACACAGTGATACTCACTATGGACATGGTAATAGTCACTAATGGTCACAGCAATGGTCACAATAGACACAGTGATAGTCACTAAGGACACAGTAATGGTCACTATGGACACAGTCATGGTTACTATGGACATGGTAATGATCACTATCGACACAGTAATTATGGATATGGTAATGGTCACTATGGACATGGTTATGGTCACTATGTACTTGGTAATGGTCACTATGGACATGGTAATGGTCACTATGGACACAGTAATGGTCACCATGGACACAGTAATGGTACTGTGAGCATGGTAATGGTCACTATGGATATGTTAATGGTCACTATGGACACAGTGATACTCACTATGCACTCAGTGATACTCACTATGGATATGGTAATGGTCACTATGGACATGGTAATGGTCACTATGGACATGGTTATGGTCACTATGTACTTGGTAATGGTCACTATGGACATAGTAATGGTACTGTGAGCATGGTAATGGTCACTATGGATATGTTAATGGTCACTATGGACACAATGATGGTCACTATGGACACGGTAATGGTCACTATGGGCATGGTAATGGACACAATAATGGTCACTATGGACACAGTAATGGTCACTATGGAGTTCTGGCCGCATTATCAGAAAATTGCAGGAACTACAAACTCACGAAATATGTCAATAAATGTTTATGCTTATGGCACAGTAATGGTCACCATGGACACAGTAATGGTCACTATGGATATGTTAATGGTCACTATGGACATGGTTATGGTCACTATGTACTTGGTAATGGTCACTATGGACATGGTAATGGTCACTATGACATGGTAATGGTACTATCGACATGGTAATGGTCACTATGGACATGGTTATGGTCACTATGTACTTGGTAATGGTCACTATGGACAGGTTGATACTCACTATGGACATGGTAATGGTCACTATGGACATGGAAGTGGTCACTATGGACACAGTAATGATCACTAGTGACACGGTAATAATCATTATCCATGGAGTTCCAGCTGTATTATCAGGAAATTGCAGGAACTACGAACTTCAAAGAATATGTAAATAAATGTCTTATGCCTCTTCTGAATCAGTTGAAAAATTTGGAGGTTAGATTTTCTCAACATACTGCCGGTTTTAGACTGCCTCTTTTTGGCTATTCATGAATGGGAGAACAGTGAGAACATAGGAGTCCATCACGAACGAATGCAACTGTTCTTCTTCACAAAATCCACACCGCCTTGGCAGGCGTAACAGTGAGAACGAATGTGGGAAAAATGTGCAGTGCTTCAATTGGACGGGGGATCAAGTCCTCCGTAAGAATGCAAATAATGACAAATAATATCGCAACATAGTATAGCCTGTATAAATGGTGTCACACATCTTGGCAGTTATTTTATTGGAAGAAAATGTAGCATACGTCTGTTTGTCTGTCTGCTTGTCTTTGTTCACCCATACCAATTTCTTCTTTGAAATTATCTGTTCTTTTTACGCATCCTGCAACAGCATTTGAAACGATTGAAGAAATCAGGGCCCCTCCTCCATCAACCCTGCCAAAGCGGGAACCGTCAGGCCCCACCTCCGCCCCTAGAGCGCCCCCTATACCGGAGAAGATATCGCGACCGGTTGCGGCTGGGAAGGACAGGACAGAACCATTGAAGGGCATCCAGCGGGCAATGGCCAAGGCGATGGCCAAGTCCTTACTCATACCACACTTTGGGTACAAGGACGAGATAGATCTCACAAATCTTGTCGCAGTTAGACCTCAGCTGAAGGTAGCAGCTCTCCAGAGGGGCGTGGAGAAATTCTCATTCATGCCGGTATTTATAAAGGTTAGTGCTATGTCTGAACCCTTCGAAAAGAACAAAGAAAACATTGTGCCCATGAGGCCACTTTGCTGAATCAAGTCATGTGCTTTCTCCTCTACTTCTCTGATACTCACACAAAGGTCCCCTCAATCTAGCCTTTTGGCCCCATTCCGGCAACTAATTTCTACCACATGCCACCCGGTCATTCTCCCCATCCCCAGATTTTTCACACAATTATGATATTCTTGTTTTTCATTTTGTAAGCAAATATTTCAACTTTTGAGTTCTGTGAGATATATGTGACCAGTTTCCTTTCAGAGCCAGCCTGTGATGAGATTAAATTCAATTGAATGTTACAAGTCCGGCTGGACCATGGTAGCTCGCCTCAGCCATGTGGTCATTCTGTTTGAACTGTCAGGCGCTTAAACTTATGGACTTCTGCATTCTACATAACCCAAGCAGATTTTGATAGTTGTTCAAACTTTCAAGAAATCTGATCGATTGGATATCCTTCAAACAAATCGAAAGTTACCTTCACATCACGATCGACTATTGGGAATTGGTAGACTGAGCTACTGTGCCATTGACACTTGTTTATACCTGTGGAGAACTTTTTTCCAGGGGGGAAAACCTTCTTACCCCCTTACAATACCATGCACACAAGTAGTGTGTAAGGATTCATTCATCTCGATGCGTGATACTGTTAGGGTATCTTCAGCCTTATCATAATGCATATATGCATAATAGTTATCACATGTATATTCAGAGTGATGAACAATTACTGTGAGATTTTTATTATATTATCTAACCATGTATGTATAATATTCCTCCTATACTAGTTTGTACTATTTTCTATGTACCCCAGGCTGCTTCGATGGCTCTCCTCCATTATCCCGTCCTCAACGCCAGCGTAGATGAAGCCTGTGAAAATATAACATACAAGGTAGGGTCCGGACAATTCTATGTGTATGAAATCCTCCATGCTGGACATGGGAACTGATTTCCACACAGTCACAGGTTCCTCACGAGTCTCCAATTACTCCCTGGGTGGGTAGAGTAATTAGTATAATAAGAAGTATAATAGCTGGGATACTCCAGGAGATACCAGCAAAGCTGATCGGTCACGATGGGATTTGAAGTCGCGTATACATACACATGATTGAGTTAATTGCGCTGCCAGTGTTGTATAGCACATTAATATACCCCTATGACCTTAATGGACAACTCTTGTTACATGACTTTGAAATAGAAATTATCGTCAACCCTCTCCAATTTGCACACCTGTCCTATACCTAATATCGTAGCCTAACTCTTAAAATCTGCAAATTGTTTTCAGCCTTTGAGCCTGCTTCCATTGTTTCTATTGGTCAAATTGGGGATTTCCTCATACCTGTTATATAACTGAGAAAATATTGCAGTCAGAGTGCTAGGTGCACAAACTGATGATGGACAATGCTACTATAATTGAACACTTGGTGCTAAAATTTCCCGTAACATAAATACCATTGCATGCTTCCACGCAATAAAGTGACGAATGGCATGCAGAATATTTTTGTGTGTGTCCAAATCAATGTAATGTTATTTTGGCCACGTATGGGCAACCATACGCAGTCATATCCACTTCGCATCCTTCTAGTGGGCTGAGACAAATGCTGCCTAGTCTCACAGGTCTCAAACCCTCGATATTTATTGTGGAACAAGTTTTGAATTGATTCTTGCTGTAGGGTGCAAGGTAGTTCCTAACGATTCTTTGCCGCTCCACTTCATTTGTTCTGTGGCAAGAAGAATTGTAGGCCAGCCTTTAGCAGAAATTACTGCTTGCGGGAAGAATACTTTGTGTTTCAACAAACACTCAGTGGGCAAGAAAAAATTGGCCTTGTGAGAGAGATTCTGTCGGCAAGGACTTAGGCTACCCATCTTCGGGTTCTAAGGGTTCTCTCGTGATATGTAGGAAACCTGTATGACATTGTCCAAAAATTTGGACGCATGTTTGATAACCTGCGACAGATTTTGCAACAATTTGCTCTGCTGCCAATCAGGAGTATCCTTAGAGAGCATGTGACATGAAAACAGCAGACTGGTACATCGCCATGGACCCTGATACACAGTTAAAGAAGAGGTTCCTCCACAAATGTATCAACTTTCAGACAGGGCTCAATTGGAGTGACGACTGTGAACATTCAGTTACAAGTAGGAATTTAGATTGACTCCCCCTCTGCCGGAGAATTTGCAACCTCGTAAGCCTGATGTTGAACTGGTTGGATTGGATGATGAATTTGTTGTGGTCATGTGCTGTGATGTAGCATGATACGAATATGGCTGAGAAAGTTTAAGTGGTCCAACAGCAAGCACGTGGTTCAAAACAACTTCAGAGTTGACTAATAGGTGCCTACTCCTTCCCTTTCTTCATTTTTTTTATATTCTCATTTTATGGCATACTTGCCGAGCAGAAGGATCGAACCTATCAAAGGCCCAGTAAGAGTGCAGACCTGGATACTGCACCTATTATCAGCTGCGAATCCCCCACCAGGTACACAGAATATGGCAATGCCTCTTTGAGCTGTACCTTAATGTGGGGGTGGGGGTAATCACATGCAGACAGTAACTTGCGAATTGCCTACCCCTCCTTTGTCCCTGCTCCAATCCCTCGTGCTGAGCGTCCAGCGAGAGAGACGGAAACTGGTACCATTTTTCAAGTCTTGGGTATGACCCGACAGACAGGATGTAGTCGAGACCGGTCTCGGTATTGAATTATTCTCGAATATCTGGTCTCGGTCTCGATTTCGAGACCGAGACCGCCATACCTACATTGTGCCTCAAGGAGGTGAGGCTGGTCTCAGTCTCGATCTATCTGGGTTTCGAATACATCCCTGCCCGACCGGGAACGAACCAGGTCTTCCGGGTGGAAGTGGGTTGCTCTACCAGTGAAATGGCCCAACCCACTCGGTTTTTTAAACTACCCAAGGACAATACCAGCCTGGTTATTAAAAGCCGTGAACATGCCTAAAGCAGAAGGTGGAAAGGTTCAGGGTGGAAGCTTTTCAGGGGGCTGGTCCGAAAATGTAGAATCACCTTCTGCAGTTTTGGCTTCTGGCCGTATTATGTGTGTATATTTTGTTTTCAATTTGAGCACATTAGATTATCACAGATTTTGCACTGCATAAATGATTTTATGTTATATTAATAGAAGGTCGGCCTATTCAAATCTTCCAATTCCAAATGCCCACATTAAGCCTAAGCCACATAATTTTTTTGTGTGCGCTGTTTACAATTTCCAGGCCAGCTCACATATCGGATTTGCATTTGACACCCCTGACGGACTGCTGGTACCAAACGTGAAGAATGTAGAGGCTCTGACAGTCTACGAGGTCGCCTCCCGAAATAAAACCGCCTGATGGCCTGGCGCTGTCGGTAAACTGGGAACAGAAGATCTTAGTGGGGGCACGTTCTCCTTATCAAAATATTGGAACGGTAAGTGTTGTTTTGTAGTAATCTGGCATTAATTCTATAGTGATAAGGGGCCACGCCAAGATCAACCAGTGGTGACCGCCCAGAAAATGATTGAATAGTCCCTCATGTGCATAATGACCTAATCTGACACTTTCAAAACCCCACACTTTACTTCCTGCTGTTGAATGAGCCCCTGACAAAGTTTCTACCAGGAAGTTCTTCAGTGCTCGACACTCGATATAAAATCTTTATGACCATGAAGGAATTAAACTTTGGATGGTTGGACAATAATTATAATTGTTACCCAATACCAGGGGATTGTGGGGGGGTTTGCCAAGGGAAGCTTAGCTAATTTTCCCATGGAGATGGCTCATATACTGTAACCTCCAGTGGGATTTGGTTCCCACTAAGTATGGAATGTTCGCCGTCCTACTAACATATAGGACAGTTAAGTGGCTGGCATGTTAGAGCGTCAAGCTTGTTATACCTAGGTTGTGGGTTCAAGTCCATTGTTGTACTTGTGAGCCAGGTACTTCTTCCTGATTGATCACCATGAGAAGTAAACAATTGTCATTTTGTTGTTAAATCACCCCCACTTCTTGATAGCATCACTCCATGGACGAGGGGGGGGGGGGCAGGGGCATCATTGCACTGTTGTTTGTCTGGTGAAGTCTGCAGCTGACAATTTGTGCAGTATCCAGGTCTGCACCCTCGCCTAGGCCTTACATAGAGTCTGACCGTATGGGACTGGGAGGAAGGTACCGCTAACTAGAGCCACCAGTGGGGCTGTTAGCTCAAACCATATTGATGCAATTTCGTCATTTGCAGATGAATGAAATGACTTTTTGTGACTCAAGATGACACCTGATGACCGACTTCACATCTTTAACCATGAACCCACAAAGGAAACCCTTTATCACTGTTGACAATCGCCACATGTTATTAATCATCCAAGTTCTGCAAAATCTACAAAAGCATTGACCCACAAAAAAAAAAATTATCGTTTTTGTTTTTTTAAGGGGGGGGGGGAAATCTCTGATAAACTGCTGAAAATCCATCGAGGAACACATATTGAGAGCTTCAAAAAAATAAAAAGGTTCACAGGCTGAAGATAGGTGGATGGCTCGGCGGCTGGCTGACAGTGGCAATCACAAAAACGCTGAACCATCAGTGGTTAGAGCTGAGGAAACTACAGATCATTGGAATGAGTTGCACTCCACAGCAAACAAGAGTTACTCCAGTGTATGTAACGTAGTCCCTCATAGCGGCCATTGTCTAGTTGTTCCCTGTTGGAGTTTGCAGCTGATGATGTATTCCAGGTCTACCCTCAGTTAACATTGATTTATTCCTTCTTGATATACAACTTGCCGAGTGGAAAAAAGGCACTATAGCTGATGTTTCCTCCATAGTAACATTAGTCAGTTTTAAAAATTACTAGGCTCAGCAAACCCGCTACCTAAACTAGCACATACATCAGTGGGTATCCAGCGAGCAGAAGCAAGAACCTTTTGGGAAGTTCCTGTCCGCTATATGTTCTGAAGTGCCTGATCACATTGAGGCAACAAACCCTCGTGTAGGCAGTGGACGCGCCAGTCGGTATCAAATGCAGGCATTTGACTGTGTAGTCGCGCTATGGTACATCTGATGGCACTCGTACAGGATACCTGAAAATATGCATATTCATGCTGCTCACAGGAGGAACTCCACAAGACTCTGATGAACACAGATCAGTTACTGTGGATATCATGCAGTGAGAACACTGAGTAGGCCTGAAACAAGAAAGCCCTGGTGGAAAAACGATCAGAGAATCTTGACAAGGCTATGGTAACATGGACAAGTTATATATACACCAAACGGACATTTAGTCAACAGAACAGAACATTTCAATTCCTTTGTGTTATCATTCTGTCCCCTTCCTCTTGCAGGTTGGTGTGTACCTACACAATGCCTGTCATATTCTCACCAGAGGTCGCCATCGGTTGATGTCGGGAAACTTCAGGGAGTGACCTCTGTTGTATCTTTGCTGCCTTCTATTCAGTTTGTGGTTATTATTATCACGACCACCCCATTTACAAGATTCTTCCCAGTGATGAGTTGTGATAAGGCTAAATTCTAACTCTTGTGTAACTGTTGTGCTTCCTTTCAATGTTTCATGCATGATTTTGCAAGATTAATTGCCCACCTAGCTGTAAGCCTGGCCCCCCTCAGATGCAGCGCAACCAGTGTAGACAGTGCTATTATTTCGAAGTAGAGTGAAATTTGGATGCTGATCATATCTGTATGCTACACAAACTTGTCCATTGTACAAAGGCCTTTTTAATCACATCGAATATTATACGTGAGGGAGGCTCCATCTTGACACCCCTCGTACCGCAGTTGCTATGGTGATTTTATCAAATGAATCACTATTCTTCTAGTCAAAGCCGAGGGTTTGACAGTTGGTTGAGCATCAATCTTCCCACCCGGTGATTGGCATTTGAATTCAAGTCAGGAAAAAAGAACAATCCAATGAAAAAATAATCCTCAAGATTGCCCCTTAAACTGGAGTGTGTGCGGATCGCCATTAGTACCAGTAATCGCAGCACCGATGGCCAACTGCACAGATACTATCCCGGTACTTGTTGAAATGAAGCAAAATCCAGTGCGTGTCATACTGCTTATCTGTGAATCGCAGGTTTATCGTACCGTAACCTCTTAATTAACAACAATAAAACTGCATGGAGGTTGCCTGTTCTAGCTCACCCCTCAAGTGGGCCACTACACTGAATACAAGCATGCACAAGGTGGAACACAGTGCTCAGACACTCACCTGCTTCCTTTACTGTTCCACTGATAAGTAGTGAGCTACACAAAAATACCAATACCAACAAGTCGGCCATTCCAACATACCAAGTCGGCCACTCCTATTGACTTGGTACAGACCGCCGACAGGACTACTTACTTTCCGCATGTTAACGTAGATAAGAATTTTCCGTTGACTCTGTGATTGAGGACCTAAAGGACAACTGAAGGATGAATAAAAAAGAGGCTGATGTATTAGCTGGAAAAAAAAAATGAATGGCGTCAGTCCAACCCAAGTTCATACGGACTTTCTGGCAAAGTTAAAGTTCAGAGCGAAAAGCACCCATCATGCAATAATGAATGATGGATACTTGCAAACCTGCAAACAATCTTTGTTTCTATAAAATTTGAAAACATTTAAATCTTGGGAGAGTGTTAGTTGTAGGGGTTGTTGAGGAGTTGGATGGTAACTTCAGTGAGAGAAAGACAACAGAATTTTGCTAAATGTTGGCGCATCCAACCAAAATGAAACAAGTTTTTGAAGAAATACTGCATGAGATCCCAATTTGTTCCAAGGTTGAGTTTTGCATGACTATGGCGCAAAGTGTGAGTAATCCCAGTTTCTCCCGCACATAATGGACCAACACCCCCCTTTAAAGGCAGTAACTCCACATAGGAACCCTTTGTATTGAAAGGGAGGTATGTAGATACAATCAATTTTCCTTCTACCATGGGGGGGGGGGGTGGGGGGGGGGGGGGGGTGGGGTGAACCCATAAACCCTGTTGTATTCAAGCTTGTAGTTGTCCTTCAATTATACCCCGGTCGTCGATTCGCGATGGATTGATACTGCAATAGAAGTCGATGGGCCATACAATTATATGAATAAATGAAATATTAATAGGTGATGGTGAATAAACAAATTACACATAATTCCTAGAGGAGGTGAGTCATGTAAAGTTCAATGTAATCCACAGACATATATGGGATTGTGGGAGACATGCTGTAGAAACATGGAGTGTGCACAGCTTGTATTGTGTACAGTCCTAGAGGTAACCCTGAATGTGCCCATTTGTAAAAATGAGTCATTTCAAGTTGTTCGTCGGGTATCATCATTCCAGGCCTTCCGAGAGTTGGGACCGAGGACGACAACATCGTCAGGCCCATGTATGAATGTGAGCTGTGCCGCGACCACCGGGTCATCGACGTTGCGACCACATGGCCCGATTCTCAACCTCTGGAAGTCATACTGGAGAAACCCTGCGACCAGATGTTGGACATTGAAATAGGCAGGATGTAACTGAGGCCTACCTCACACTGTGCCCAAAGTTCAAGACCCAATGCTCATGTCACCGCTCATGGTCACTGCAAGTGGGTTTTGTGGCCGCTTGACGAAGCTCTTGCAGTGTTGATTATGCACTCAAAGAGGCATAGCAAGTGTGTGACTGTAGTGTTTTTGGGGCACCACACTGAGGAAACTCGCAGGAGAACACTAACGGGATACGTTTCTTAAAAAAAAAATTGTAGTGAACGCCTCCCAAGAATTACTTAAGAAAGTTGGTACACTCAAGCATGCAATGACGAGTACTACTTCCAGTTGCCTCAATTTCAGTTCCTAATTGTGCAGCCAATTATATGAATGGCCTCACAAAAGACATATGCCGGGTGTTCCGTTCAAAAAACCTTGCCGTCTAAGTTCGCAAGGCGGGGCACTCACCGCGCGAGGTACCGGTGTTGCGGTCATCGCCCCCACCTATGCGATTCACTCAGCGCACCGTGAGCATGATACATAGGCGTCGCAGGATGCGTTTAGTCTGCAAAATTCTGTCATTGTGAGGCAGCCTAGAGTGTTATAGGAGCAAGCCACTGAGGAGAGACAGGAGGGTATTTATTGTTTGGCATCCGGAGGTACTATTGCTGTGTTCTGATATCTCTACCTTGCTTTTCGCAGTGCCTGTGAACTCCATAATTAAAGGAGCATTAGCATCCCCAGGTAGCAAACTCAATGAAAGTGACCGGGCAACGTCCTTTTTTTCTCCGCCCGTCCCCCTAACATCAATGACCGACTCTTGTGCACACTGCGCAATGAAGAATCTTTCAATGCAATTCGATACCGATGGAATATGGTCACAATGATGTGTCAATGTAAGTAAGTCTCGATATGCTGCGAGATATCTCTAAAAAGGGATCATGTGAATCACTTGTTAATTATTTAGCGGGTGTTGCGAGACAGTAATCTCTGGTGCTTTATCATATAGTGCTATATGCATATACTAATGTGTGTGCTCGAGCACGTCAAGGATGTGACCCCGAAACATTGTGACTTTATGTGACCGGAGCTAATAGGGCCCTGGTTGTACGCAAGTCCTGATAGGCCAACAGGCACAGTCTACCAATAGTGAACCTTGCTAGAAACTGATTCGATTCTTCGAGGAACAATTGATATTCCAAATTTAGAAGAGAAAGCAATTGCTGGGTTGTACAGGTTTGTTGTCATTTGGTGTGTTGAGTGCACTGGCCAATACGTGAAAACATTCACAAAAAATCATCACTTCTTTCCATTCTTCATTTTTGGAGGTGGGGGGGCAATAACTCCCAACAAAATGTCATATGAAGATGGGGTTTGGACCAATATGTTAAGAATGTCTCCCTAATTATTGGGATACCTTCACAAATTATCCGTTGACAAGTTCCTCTAAGATTTCCTTCAGATGAGTAATACATAAGAAGGAAGCCTTAGCCTCAAGGCATCGTCAGATTGGACTTCTCATTCAATGGAAGGTCAGTGTTTCTATACTCAAAGACACGCCTTCATCATATTGATGGCAGTGTGCTCCACTAGAAATCTTGTCGGGGGTTGATGTCGTTGGGGGAAAGAGCACCACCACCTATGGAAGTTGGGGGGTGGAGTCCAAAGCAATTGGGGGGGGGAAGTTGGGGGGTGGAGTCCAAAGCAATTGGGGGGAGGAGAAAGTTTGACATTTGTGTTGGCCAACAAAAACTACCTACTGGGGGCCCTCTCAAAATCCTCAGTAGTTGTACCCTTGGGTATTGCATGGGAGGTGTTCAATTCCAACCCTAATCTTTTTCTCTGTTTTAAGTTTTAACTGAAGCGTGATGGTTGGTGGTTTGCAGTTTCCTTAGTTGTGCATGGGGATCATTGAACTGGCCGGGGATTATTTGGGTTAAAAAGTTGGCATGCTTTTACTGTACTGCGGTGAGTCGTTAGGACTAACATTCAGCACCTCTTTGTGTCTCTAGGAGCCACGTCATGATGGGGGGCCTTATGCGGAAAGTCCAGCCAAAAATATTCAAATGTCATATGAAGTGTCATTGAAAATCATGCCAATCAAAACTGTGTTTATGTTAATAGCATGTTCGGTTATAAAGTTATACATTTTTAAAGATTTTTTGAATTATCATGCTAAGTGGCAATTTTGCAAAATTGGCAACATTTGATGACCTTGATTATCTACCCAATTTGATAAAATGAAAAAGTGAGAAATATTGTCTTAACTTTTCCCTATAATGGTAGATATGACATCATGTAAAGGTTGCCAGTTTGCCAAAAATCACCAAATTATATGAAATTTTAGGAAGCCTATCTTCCCAACCGCGAACATGCTATAAACCTGGAACAAGGGATATCGGAATGATTTTCATTCTCTCTAACATATACCACCAAAAAAGAAAAATTAATTAGGTGGAAATTCTGGAATTTGCCTTTAACTGGCACGCATGGGAGCAGGATGGTATAAGGAAAGTTACACAAATGCCTGGTAATTGAAAGGTTTGTTATGAAAATAGAAAAGGGACCTGTATCTCCTGTATATATATGTCAAACCTAAGGATGATGACCAACCTGCAGCGAGTCAAATCCATTTTCAAACTGTTTATTTCTAAGTACCACCCCTTTTTGGAAGATCATGCGTTTGACTTCACTTCTTTTCTATTCCAACTGATTATGGGAACTGAATCATCATAACAATGGCATAAATGCAATTGGCGGTACCTATCCTGATTGTATTATTAATTAACGGATTATTCTGTCGCTCGTCAATAATTACTTAACATAAGTTATCATTGAACTTATAACAACAATGTTTTATCCTCATTTGCTATTCGGGGGGGGTTTTGCCGTCCCCTGCCCCCCTGTCACAAATCCTTGTAACAGCACTGAACAACTTTTCATTGTCGTGTATAACTCCGCTGCCCCAATAATAGAAGAGGTCATCGAGCAGTATGTGTGGTGTCTGTCTATCTGTATGTCTCATGAGAGATGGCCTGGATTAGTCACTAGGTTGCATGCAGTGACAGCACCAGTCCTTTCTCGATAGGCAGACTCTGTTGCCAGCTGCAAACAGGTGTGAAGATAGCTTTGGATCTGTGGAAGGGGAAGGTGCCCTCTGCGCAGTGTTCTCAATGATCGTCTCTTGACTATGCCTACTAAAGACTAGATTCCACAGCAAGGTCTATTCGCTGTGGCATGGGGACGAGCCTCCAACGAGTCGATCGGATGTCACCAGCTCCCATATCGGGATTGCAGCGTGAGTAAGGCGGGTCCTCAGTGGCATGTGAACAATTTTTTTTTTCTAGCACAGGTGGAGATGGACCAATTACACCCCCCATCCTAATTGGGAGGTCCTAAATGTTGCATTGTGCTCCTTTGAAATTTAAACAGTAACTGATGTTTGTAATTTTGCACCTTGAAAAAGAAAGTGTAGTCACACAGAAGGAATGAGATCATGGTTTCACCATCCGTGAACAGGTTTCAAGTTTTTGTTCAGATGCTTAAAATAGCCATTCTGATCTTGTTAGGAACAATAATGCACGAACGAGAATTGCAAAGGATGGTGGTTTCCTTTCTTGATTTGTTATATTATCTCCAATTGAAATTTTTGGTCGAATATGGACCATCTTCAGCATACGACTGACATAACTACTTGTACAGAGTGAGTGATAGAAAAAGACACAAAGAGAACCATGAAAACCATGCAACTTTGTCATCAAAGCAGCTGAGTTTTATGCGGGAATTTGGACGGTTGCGGAGAATTACCATTGGACTAAACTCAATAGCGATTGGTTGCATTATGTTGTACTCATTGTCTAACAGAGGCAGAATGGCTCAGAACACCACATCACCATTGCCTACCTATCAGAGAATCACTCTTATCGGCGATCAAAGGAGACTGGGCGATTCCAACTATATTGTCCATTCGTTTTGCATAGTTATTGTTTTAATCACAGGTCCAGGGGGAGGGGGGGAGGGGCAGGCCAGGCCTGGTCGCTTGCCTGGATGAGGCCTGGGTAATTGGAAGCGTCGGGTGGATGGGGCTAGGTGCATTCCAGGCATTTGCTCCCATGATTGAGTGAGAGTGACAGGTTCCACACAGTACCCTTGTGGTGCACAAGCGAAAACAAGAGGGCAATCCCCTGGAGTTGCAGGATCTTCATCGGCAAATGGGACTTATTCATTGTTTCTCTTGCTACCTTTCGAGTGGCAAAGGACAAATTTATCAAATATGTCTGAAAAACAGCAATTTTCCCAAAATTAATTCATGAGAATTTCAGTAATATATACAGACATAAATGCTGGGAAACCTTTGTTTTGATCCTTTTTACCTTCTTCTGGAATTTGGAATAATTCCGTCCTCCACAATCCCACGTATACCAGAAAAATCATTACGGTATTGGAATCGCTAAACGGAGACCACCGTACCCCAGTAGTATAAGAAGTTACTGGGGTAAGCATCGAACCCAGCGGATAACTATGTATTACCTTATATCAGTGACAGGTGGGAGGTGCATGAGAGGAGCAGCTACAGCATCACAGCCTTTCACTAGTGGGCGACAGAGAGGTGGTCGATAGGCGGTCTCCCGATTCAATACATATTAATCCGCTACCGGTAATAACAATATTCCGCTAATACAAACGTTTTCGCACTGAGTGTTGACCAGGAAGTCACTGGTTGTAATAACATCTGCATTCCTAACTCGTTTGTGTTCGCATACCAGCTCTGCGTGGATCGCTCAATCATTCCACTGGGTCGGGTTATGAATTCAGAATATCGCTGCTTTATGCCGTCGAATTCCTGTGATTCGTACTACTTTGAAACGCGTTGAAGTGGTGTATCGCGTCGGTGGTTTTGGAATTACACTAACGGTACCATCGCTCACGATAATTGAACGCTAGGAAGGAAATCCTGTGCTGGAAATTGGTGAATTGAAATGTGATTGAAAGTAAAGTTACTCAGTATAATGTCTGGGCATAGTACGCTAAGACTAGTGGTTTCGACTCAAGGAGGGTGCCGTTGCCCCGGGTAATTGGATTTGGTAAATGAGTTATCAAATGGGAGAACTGGAAATCGGATAACCGATAAGAAAGACTCCATTCTTATTTATCTATCAGCTTTCGTTTTTCCTTCCCCATTCGCTGCTCTTCACCTTTTCTCCCGGACTCCCCTTGTCGACGACAGAACCCCAAAAATGCCGACAGGGCAAAATTATACACTTTTAGGATTTCCCTCGAAAAATCCAGGCCGATTTATTGGACTTGCCCTTTCCTTCCCTGAATTTGAATCCTGTCTTTTTGACAAGCAATCTTTGGAGTTTCCTGGCTGAATTCTCGGTGCGCCACCGTGTGTGCCCTCATAGTGATACTATGTACACCGTGCGCCCAACTTTCAGCAAGTGGTAGCACCAATAAATAAAAGAAAAAACCATCCCGCCAACCCCCTTCACCTTCAAAGGTAGCGATTGTATGTTAGTTTGTGTGTTTATTCATTCAACTAATGTCCCCAGGAAATCGACAACCTCCAATGAAGGAAGCACACACCAAGCTGGTAAAGCCAGTCTTGGGCAAACGATAGAGTTGAAGGAGGACAGTTGCATTGATAATTAAAAAGAACCCCAAAGTCGCAGTCCCCCCCCCCCCTGCGCGCCCATGATCGCCGCCCTTGCCAAAAGGCTTAAGTGTTTTTTGTGACTGATCTGACTTGATGAAGCTGAGCATGGTCAATTCCACAGGCTTACAAGATTTACAATACGGGATCATGTGTCAGGTCTAGAGTCCCATTTTAGGGAGGGGGGGGGGAGGGGCTGAGGGGGGCTAACAGGAGCAGAGGTAGGTTCTCCAAAATGTTGGGGAATAATTGGTAGATTCTATCTAGCGTGGGCCCGCAATTCATAGGTGGAAAGCGTGACAGAACAAATTTTGATTTTTTTTTCTAAACTCTCCAGATGACCGGAAACGCGGCACTTCAGGCGCGCGTCTATCCTGGCATGTTCCAGCCTTGAACTATAGATTTCGTGTCTGCAAATTTCTCAATTATCGTGATTTTTTTTTATTATAAAAAAATAGTATCAATATGAAATCACATGGGTTTCGGCGATATAAGAATTATTATGGGGGTGGGGGGGGGGGGAGGGGGGACACCAGGAGGGGAAGAACAAAGTGCGGGTGAATGGAGAGTGAAGATGGGGACCGAAAGTGACAACATTATGTTTAATGTCCTAACGCCAAAATAGCATGGTTTGCGCTGCTCGAAAAAGCACAGAAATAACGGTAAAATTTAAAACCCAGTCAGGTCAACTGACGTGGTATTAATTTCGGAGACTTCTAACAAGTGTCTATGTCACATCCTTCAAACGACACATGTATGAAGTGAGGCACATTTTGAAACCATGGAATTACTCGGAGAGGAAAGCAAAATGAGAATGGTTTATTTGATTACATACCGGTACTATCAAGTATGAGCGAAATTACGGGTCACCCGTGAGGCATTGCGCAAAGATATGTGCAAGGGCGCGGAGTGACGCAGAGGAGGGAGGCTCTACAGTGGGATTGCTGTTGGGAGCAAACACCAGTGGCGGTTCCACTAGACCAATTACCCAAATTTTGACGTGGATTGACAACTCGCAAATACAACTAGGCCCCGATATAACCTTACTAATATTACGAACTCTGAACAATTTCAGTCCTGAATTTTATTATCTGTCCTCTAGTAATGCACATTATGCAACAGCCATGGCGTAAAGAACACAGCTTTGTAAACCATGGCGTGTGTACCCACAGTACGGAAATGGGACGAAGCGTGGTTGTCGACTTGACAGTTGTACACTCCTAGTGTAAGGAAATATGATATGGCATTACTTTTAAGACATTGAGGAATAGGCGTAACCTGGTTACGCCCGAGAAAAGGTGACCTGCGGGAAATGGGGTAGGCCTAAGGTGTGGACGAAGGCAGGACGCAATATGTTGGTTCAATATGACAATACACATATTCATTTTTATTTCGGAGGGGGGGGGGGGGGGGTGGGGTGGCACATTTTTTGGTGAGTTCGGGGCCCCTAAAGGTTTGACCCCAAGCCCCCCCCCCCGTAGAACCGAGACTGAATGTAGTTAATTAAAATTTGAAAACATTTAAATCTATGGGAGAGGTAGTTGAGTGGTTTGTTAGAGTTGATGGTTCTTCAGTGAGAGAAAGACAGAAACAGAACTTTTGCTAAATGGTTACTCAATCCACCAAAATGAAACATGAAATACATGACATGGAAATCCCCATTTGGTCCAAGTGTGATGTTTTTGCCATTATGCGCAAGTGGGATTCATCCCAGTTTCCTCTGCATAATGGACCAAACTTTAAAGGCCATTAAACTCCACTAGGAACCTTGTATGAAATGAGGTTTGTAGATCAATTGTCCAGTCTCCATAACATAGCCTCTGTTGTATTCAAGCCTTACTTTGTCCTTCAATTTATCACCGGTCGTCGATCGCATGGTTGTTACTGCAATCGAAGTCGATGGGCCCTACAATTCTATGAAAAATGGACATGTTAATTAGGTGATTGGCGAATCAACAATTACACATAATTCCCTATAGAGTGATGTTGTAAAGTACAACTGTAAATATACACAACATATATGGGATTGTGGAGAATGCTGTAGACCACATGGAGTTTGCACAGCTGTATTGTGGTACAGTTCCTCGGTTAACGCCGATGTGCCCATTTGTAAAAATTTCATTCAAGTTTTTTGTCTGTATCAATCATCCATTCCAGCCCTTCCGAGGTTGCCGAGGACCGACAACTCGTCAAGGCCCAGTCATTGAATGTGAGCTGGTCCGCCGACCACAGGTCATCGACGTGCGACCATGGCCCGATTCTCCAACCTCTGGAAGTCATATCTGGAGAACCCTGCGACCATGATGTTTGACATGAAATAGGCGAGGTAACTGAGGACCTACCATCACACTGTGCCAAGTTCAAGACCCCATCTATTGTCACCGCTCATGGTCACTGCAAGTGGGATTTTTGGGCCGCTTGCGAAAGCTTGCAGTTGAGTATGCACTCAAACGTAGGCATTCGCAAGTGGTGACTGTAATTTTTTTGGGGGAACACACGGAAAACTCGCAGGAGAACAACTACAGGATAACGTTTCTGAAAAAAAAAATGTGTGAACGCCCTCCCAAGAATTACGTAAGAAAGTTGGTACACTCGAAGTATGCATGTGAACCGGTCCTACTTACCTTCCCGTTGCTCACTTTCCAGTTCCTAATTGTGCATTTGCCTAATTATATGATTTGGTGCCCTCACAACAGTACAATCTGCCTGTTTGTGTCAGATTTCAAAACCTGCAGTCAAGAATTTCGCAAGGCAGTTGGCACTCACCAAGCTGTACGGCTTGCGGTCATCGCCCCGCACCTTGCGATCACTCAGCGACCGTTAGCATGAATCATAGGCTGTTTTGCGGCGTGGTAAGTCTGCAAATTCTGTACCTTGTGAGGCAGGCTTAGTGTTACAGGGATCAAGCCACTGAGGGGAGGGGATTTATTGCTTTGCATCCTGCAGGTCCTATTGCTGTGTTTCTGATATTCTTACCTTGCTTTTCTCAGTGCTGTGAACTCCATAATTAAAGGAGATTAGCCCCGGTCAGTCCAACTCAGATGAAAGTGACGGCAACGTTCACATGATGTCACAATGAGAACTCGTTTCAATGCAATTCGATCCAGATGCGATATATTGTCACAATGATTGTCAAATGAAATACATAGATAAAAAAAAAAGAAATGTAAACAAAAGAGTCTCGAATTTGCTGGCAGATGATCTCTAAAAAGACCCATGTGAATCACGTGTTTTATTTAAGCGGGGGTTGCGAGACAGTAATATTCTGAGTGCTTTAATATCGTTCTATTTGCATAATACTAATGTGTGTCTCGAAGCACTCTTCAAAGAATGTTACCCCGAAACATGGGGAACTGTTAATGACAGAGCTAATAGGAGGCCCCTGGTTGTAAGCAAGTTCCTGATAGGCCAACAGTGGACAGTCCTACCATAATAGTGAACCTTGCTAGAAACTGATCCTATTCTTCGAGGACAATTGATATTCAAATTTCGAAGAGAAAGCAATTGCTGGGTTTGTACAGGTGTGTTGTCCCTTTTTTGATGTGAGTTGCACTGCTGCAATACTGTGCAACATTCACAAAAATCAGCACTTCTTTCTTCAATTCTGTCATTCTTTTTGGAGCCATAACTTCACAACAACTGTCTATGAAGATGGGGTTTTTTTGGACCCAATATGTTAAGAATGTCTCCCTAATTATTGTGGATACCTTCACACATTATCGTTGACAATCCTCTAAGGTTTTTCCTTCCTTCATATATAATACTAAAGAAGAACCAGCCCTTGCTCAAGGCATATGTCAGATTGGACTTCTCTTCAAATGAAGTTTTTCCCATTCAAAGACAACCGCCTTCATCTATGATGCAGTTGTTTCTCACAGTAATCTTGTGGGGGTGATGTGTGGGGGAAAGAGCACCACCACCTATGGAAGTTGTGGAGTGGAGTCCAAAGCAATTGGGGGGGGTGCGTTGGGGGTGAGTCCAACGCAATTGGGGGGGGAGGAGAAAGTGTTGTTACATTTGTGTGGCAAAAAACTACATACTGGGCCCTCTCAAAAATCCCTCAGTAGTTGAGTACCTTGAGGTATTGCATGGAGGTGTTCCAAAGTTCCAAACCCCTATTCTTTTTTCGTCTGTTTTAATTTTTAAAACTGACGCTTGATGTTGGTGGTTCTGCATGTCCTATTTGTGCATGGGTATCAGTTGAACTGCCTGGGATTATTTGGGTAAAACGTTGGCACTGCTTTAACTGTACTGGGTGCTTCTTCAGACTAACATTCAGCACTCTTTTGTGTCTCTATGAGCCACGTCTGATGGGGACCTTAATGGGAACCAGTCAGCCAAAATATTCAATGTCATATATTGTTCCTTGTAAAAACATGCCAATCAACTTTTGTTTCATGGTCATAGAGCATGTTCGTTTATAAAGTTATCGCATTTTTAAAGAGTTTGAATTCCTCAACTGCCTAAGTTGGCAATTTTGCAATTGCAACATTGATACTGATATCTATGACCAATTTTGCACTGAAAATGCTGGAGAAATATTCTTAAACTTTTCGCTTAGGTAATTGGGTAGATATGACATCATAAAAGGTTTGCCAGTTTGCAAAAATCACCAAATTGATTGAACATTTTAGGACGCCATAGCTCCCGCCGAACATGCCTAATAAACCTGAACAAGTGATAATCTAATGATTTTCATGCTTTCACATTATACCCACCAAAAAGACATAATTTCGGCTGAATTTTGCCTCAACTGGCACCCATGGGAGCAGGATGAGTATAGGCAAGTTACACACTGCCTTGGGTAATTTGGAAAGGATGTTATGAAGAATAGAAAAGGGACTTTATCTCCTGTATATATAATGTCAAACCTAAGGAGACTGACCAACCTCACCGAGTCCATACATTTCTCAATTGGTTCTTTCTAATACAACCTTTTTTTGGAAGATCAGGTTTTGAACTTCACGTCTTTCAAGTATTCCAACTTATTATGGGAACTGCATCATCATAACAAAACACTGGCATCAATGCATGGGCTGTACCTTATCCTGATTGTATATTAACTGATTATTCTGTCTGCTCGTTCAATATATACTTTAACAATAAGTTATCATGAACTTAACCCAATGTTTATTTTATTCCTCATTTGCTATTCGGGGGGGGGGGGGTGCGTCCTGTGCCTTGGCCTGTTCCTCTGCCTGTCCAAATCCCTTGTACAGCAAGCTGAACAACTTCTCCACTTTCATTTTCGTGTATAGACTCGTCCAAACTATAAAGTTCTATCGAGCAGTATTGCTGGTGTCTGTCTATCTGTCTTCTCATGAAGAATGGGGGGGGCCTGGATTAGTCACTACTCAGTGCCTGCAGGACAGCACAGTCCTCTCTCTTCGCGATAGGCCAGACTCGTTGCCGCTGCACAGGTTGTGCAGATAGCTTCTGATCTGTGGACGGGAATGCTGCCCTCTGCGCCGTGTTCTCACTGATCGTCTCTTGCTATGCCTACCTAAAGAATAGATTTCCACAGCAAGTCTTTCGCTGTGGCTGTGACTGAAGCCTCCCAACGAGTAGCATCGATGTCACCAGCTCCCATATCGGGATTGCAGTCTTTTGACAGCTAAGGGAGGGTCCTCAGTGGTCATGTGAACAATTTTTTTTTTCTAAGCACAGGTTGGAGTGGACCATAGACACCCCCTCCAATTTGGAGTTCTACATCTTGCATTGCTAAGGCTCCTTTAAATTTACACAGTACCTGAGGTAATTTGTGGCACTTGAAAAAAGTGAAGTGTATTCCACACAAAATGAAATAGATCATGGTTTCACATCCTGTGAACAGTTTTCGAAAGTGTTGTTTGTTCCAGATGCTTATAATAGCCATCTCTGACTCTTTGTGTAGGAACAATAATGCCCGAAGAGAATTGCAAGGTGTGTGTTCATTTCTTGATTGTTATCTTATCTCCAATGAAATTTTTGGTCGAATCTGGCCAGCTTCCGGCAATACAACTAGACATACTACTGTAGCGAGTGGTGATAGAAACAAAGAAACCACAAGAACCATGAAACCATTCATGTTCATCACATCAGCTGATTTCTGCAGATTGGACAGGCTGCGGAGCACTTCCCTTGTACTTAAACTACAATAGCTTTGTGCATTTATGTGTAAGCATTGTTCCTAACAAGAGTCAGAATGGCTCAGAACCCACATCATCCCATGCTAACCTACATAGATCACTCTAACTCTACTCGGCGTCAACCAGGATCCGTGCGATTCCAACTATACTTGTCCATCTCGTTTTTGCATAGTTATTGTTTTTTAATCACAGTCCGGGGGAGGGGGGGATGGGCCGGGCCCCCCTGTCGCTTTGCCTGGATGAGGCCTGGTAATTGGAAGCGTCGGTGGGATTGGCTAGGTGCCTTCCAGGCATGTGCTCCCATGATTGAGTGAGTGACAAAGTTCACACAGTTACCCTTGTGGGTGTCCAAAGGAAAACAAGAGGGCCATCCCCGAGTTGCAGGATCTCATCGCAAATGTGGACTTTTCATTTGTTTCTTCTTCTTTCCTTGCTAGCCTTTTTCGAGTTGCAAATGGACAAACTTTATCAAAATATGTCTTAAACAGAATTTTCCCAAAAAATTATATCATGAGAATGTCAGTTAATATATACAGCATAAATGCTGGAAACCCTTTGTTTTTATTTGTCACCTTCTTCGGAATTTGGAATAATTCAGTCCTGCCCAATCTCCAAGTATACCAGAAACGCACAGATTTTCAGAAATTCTCAATTTTGCCAAAAATCCATTTTTCCCCCCTAAAATTGACATTTTTGGAATTTGGGGCTGATTCATGGGAAATTGTTCTTTGTTGCCTTTCACAGTGCTACAAAGTTTGAATCATTCAGTCATTGGAATATCTTGAAAAACATGAAAACTTGTAAAATAGATTGCCTGGCCCCAAAATTTGTCTTTTTTGCCTCCCTGAAATCCCCACTTTTTATAGTTTCTGTCTAATTTTTGAGAGCAATAATGTGTTTATGACTCGTGAACGTGTACGAAATTTCACTCTGTTCAGCCCCTTCCAAGATGGAGATCTTTGGAAAAACATCAAAATCTGACGGACACGCAAAACCGCACCTACACACAGCACACCACAACAAAAACGTACACTTTCACAGTGCCCCTCATTGCTGGATCACACCCGGCACCCAGGTACCTGCCCCAATGGGTACCCCTCAGTGGATGTAGTACCTAACACCACTTGTTACCATAGCAACCGTTGCTATGGCAACCAGCAACAGTAAATATAGTTAAATGGCAACGTGTACCTACAATATCTCATCTGGCCCTTCTGGGACCGATGACTAACAAAACAAGAAAAATTGTAAAAGTTGTGCCCGATTTACACACTTGTATTGTCCTGAATTTTAGTTTAAGAAGTAGTCTATAGGAATCACTAAAGATCAAGTCAATTCCACACCATCGGGCGAAGGTCACCATCATACACGTTTATGCCCCAGCCTCTGGCATGTGGACATGCCTAAGCTCCTACAGAAGTGTCAGTGGGTCAAACCTGGAAGTAGTGTTTTGTACTCTGTGCTTGTTCCACGGTAATTTTGGTTTGGATAGAAATTTGAGTCTGCTCCTTGACTTGGCAGCTGGCTTCCCATATTTCACCTTTTTGATGGGAGAGCACTCTCCACTCATGATTTCCCAGGATTCAATAAATTCCATAGCCTTTTCGCAAATATCTTCTCGCAATGCATTGTGGTCAAGCTCAGGGGGCAAATTAGGCAACAATGGAAGGCAAATAGGACTTTCAGCAGATAAAATTGATTTTCTTCCTGGGAAAAATAACACATTTTAGTCAGATTGTTGTGATAAAGAGTAAATATATCATTGACCATAACTAAAATTTGAGAAGCATATGCACAGAGAAATGCCAAAGTAATAAATTACAAAGTTTATCCAATACATGCTAACACCACAAATCTGCCCCTGAAGTATCCCAGCATGCATCAAAACTGTTGGACAATAGTGCGCCGCAAACAAGCTTATTTTGCGAAAATGTCTACTGTTGCAATTGCAGGAGAATTCAATGACTCATTTTCTTCCAGTCCAGACAAAGAAAAGTGATCACATACTGAACTAGAATCCCTGAATCTGTAGTTTTCACAACTTTGATTGAATACCACAATGCATAAAAGGGATCTTTCCAACCCCTTGTTTAAGAGTCATTCGTTTCTCCCACAGGAAAATATCACAAATCCATCCATGAAGTTGGCATTCATCTGGGAGTGAGCCCTGGCCTTCAGAGTCTGCAAATCGCAGCCTGTCTGCAAATTGTAGTTGAATCCGGAACTTGGTAAAAACTGTACAAAACAAATTTACAAGACGCATGAACATTGTCCAGTTGGTGCTATCATTGGAATTGTTAATTGGGGTACACTAATTCACTCATTATTTCTCCTTTCACACACAGAAATGTAAGCTTTGGACGCATTTCGAATTTAACCGGAGAAACAGCCTAGACATGTGGGGCGCTACTCCCTATTAGCTTTAATCTAGCTAGTTTGCTTTTTATGTACCACAACAAACCCAGCACACACTGAAAAGCCACCATACCATCATATTCTCCTGATTTGAAGTTCTTTTCAAATTCCAACAACCCGTCCGGGTAGGCTGAGAGTCCTGAGAGTGATGAGCACACAAGCCTGGTCACCCTTAGCTTGGTGTTGGTGATTTCCGTTTCTGTGCTGTTCCTAGAGCTTCTGGTGAGATAAGCCTTCACTGCTTTACCGATTCATCTGCGCAGTACGTAGGTAGATTGTTTAACATTTAAAACATCGCCATGACTATTAGGACCTATGGATCCATACTGTTGTCCCGATCAGATGAACAGTGAGCCATCATCTCATGGTTCGTTCACCCATCTCAATCCTGTCCTCATCCAAGGGCAATGCCTTCTTCTGATCACAGAGAGAGCAGATCACTTGAGATCTTCCTCCCGCATCTCCCTGTCAGCGTATTGATGTTATGCACGGCTGATGTCCCTCCTTCCTGAAAAAAAAAAAATGACAATGACAGGATTAGCTTAGTCCATAGAATCCAGACAAATAGTTTTCAGAGCTCTATAATAAACTGTTCAAGAAGCTTTTTCCTGAATAAACACTGGCAATTGACAATCAATAATAAGCGAGGTACCATAGCCTGTTTTTCTGTATTGAATTTAAACTCGTGTTCTTACAGTGTGTTGCATAAAGCCTAGTTAACAATCATGTTTTTTATCGACAATTAGTCTAGCCTAGACCGCTAATATGGATGAATGGACATGCATTGCACTAGTGCCCAATATGGTTAACACTTTAGAGCCCATTACTAAAATCGCAATTGAGGCAATATACCACCAACGTGCTGGTAGGTATATTTCACAGAACCCAATACTCAATAAATGACCAGTTTTACACAGAAAAAAGAGTGAGCTTATAAAACCGGACTGCGATTTGTTCTCTCTCTTCCTTTCTGCGAGGGTAAATAGGCAATTTCCTGCAGAATCTGAGGTTTTTCCAAAATTTCCATGCCGATTGGTCATTCAAATTTAAACGCTAATGCAGATTCTCCCGGTGTTCAACTTCATGGATTTAGTAAAGTTTATCTAGGGGTCATTCGGTGGACCAGAAATTATCATTTTTAGAGTCATAGGAACAGCAACGCTTATACTACTAGCAAATTGAATTGGATGACAGATAGTCCGTATCACACTTGAACCAATATATAAATGGGGTGTCCAGAAATTTGGCATTCAATTTCAGCCATTTTTTGGTTTGACAGCCAGTGGCAGTTCCACTCCAAAAAAAGATTGTATAACCCAGCAATTTATAAAAGTATTATCATTAACTATCGGCCACATATGGGTGTCCATTAATTTTGAGGTTTCAAGTCATCTAGGGTCAATTTCGGCAGAAATAACAGCTGGTGGCCTCATGATCTTAGCCAGTAGGTGTAGAAGCCGCTTGGACTGTTTAAAACACAACATGAAGAGTATACACTCACCAACTCGACCTCGCCGAGGCAGCTTAGCCCTGGCCAGGGGCTGATGGCGTCCACCGAGTGATCTAACTGACTGCCTTCAATCTGCTCGACTGACAAGCCGGACACACCGTCGCTGAGCCTCCATCTGGCCTATATCGAACAATGAAGATGTCTGAGCCAACTGAAATTTCAAATTTTTGTGGAAAAAACAAGAGCACCAATGTATCTGTTTTAAAAAGCTCAACCCGTATAAAAATTGTACCAAACCAAATATTTCATTACAAAAGACCAATGATTATGTGCAGATGCATTCCTTTCCATTTTTCACACATTGGCTGATTGAAAACTGTCCTAACATTGAGCTGCGGATCACCCCAGGCACCTCCAATTCAGGATGGATGCTTACGAGGTAAACTTTACATCTGTTTTAATATGCGTTTTGATATATTTTTGTGGGACTACCCATCTTGCCTGATTGCACATGATGGGTCCTCAGGCCCAAACTGGGCCTCAAGTCCAAAATTCTGAGAACCCTGAAGATCCGCTATTATGCCTTCTCTGCAGACTGGAACAGCAGGAACCACCTCCCTGATCCCATCTGGGCCTTACGAGACTCAGAATTAAAATTTTGTTGAAAACAAACAAAACAACACAACACCTGTGCACTTCTATTAGCATGATCCTACCAGATGACTACTTGACGATGAAGATGAAGAGGGCTGTAGGTTTTTGGTTTAAATTGCTACTGGTCGAAAACCATTAATTACAACAGGCTCACCAATGAATCTGATTGTTTGTAACATGGATGGACCTCCGGGACGACACCTTCTCTATTTCCACACTATCCTCTCCTCCTCACTCGCCGCATACTGACGATTGGCTGCCACGTAACACACATCTCCTTGTCAATCTTCTTCCAAGCACTCTGTTCTGAGCTAGCCGTTTTTGCTCCACCAAGTTCAACCCTGTCCTTCCCTTAGGTTGTCATACCACTTCTTTCTTCTTTTGACTTTGAGCTTTCTCCGTTCCCTCCGACTATCGCTCAGATGTCATTAAGGCAAGGGTGTGGTGGATCCCAACCTGCTCCTGGGACTGCCCGCCATTTCACATCCGTCCATCCATTGACGTTTGATCCTGAACTTCAAGGATCTTACCATCTCTATTGGGAGCTGGAGGAGCAGAAGTTTGTCCGGCATAGCTGCTTATAGCCAACTGACACTATTGCCAGTGCCCCCTCAGGTTAGCAGAAACAATCCTGAAATTCCCAATACCACTGCTACAGCGAACCAGATAGCTAAGACTGAGAACCCGCCCATCGCAGCTGCAAGTACCTTACCTTATCAATTTTGGAATCAAAGTTTCACCACTCAGCCGTTTGTATTTTTGGTAAGAGATCCTTGGTTTGGGAAAGGGGGCACATTTATTCAACACGGAGCACTAGAGACCGTTGTGCTCACTGATCTTTCCTTAGAGAGGGTATAAAGGGGGAGGCTATCCCCCGCTTATCAAACTTTTGCTTAACCAGGAGCCGTAGGTTGCAATCTATGCTACATTTGCTTGACTTTGCAGCGAAATAGTGTCTGCAGGAATTTAAACTTTTGTTGTTTGGAAAAAGCGACATTTTTTCATACCCATATCATTTTTGGGGCATTCTTGGGGGAACATCGCACATGTACCTCCACCTCTGCCCATGTCCTCTCTAGGCAATGCCACATACTCTTCAAACAATAGTGTAACACCTACTGAGCTATGGGCAAAGCCAGGCTCGTTGGGCCGGTGAGTTGATGTTTGGCCGTTGATACCGGCTTCCGTTAGGGTGACGCAGCAAGTATTTGACACTCCAAAAAGATTACAAACACAGTATAACCGTAAATTAGTCACTGTTAAACTACTCTCCAGCCCACAAACTATAACCCGGTGGCTCACTAATAATGCACTTCTCTAAGGCAACTAATACAAAACTAATCACAACAGAAAGTAAGAGTCTCATCTGACCATTGCCGCGGCACAACACAAGAATGCCCCCATCCTCCCTGGCCATTCTCCTACACGCTGTTCCACTCGCTACACAGCTATCAAGGGACAGTCCAACCTTTCATTGACAAAATCCTCCATAATTGAGATGTCCCTAGCCAACACAAAAGCCGCTCCCCCGCGACAAAGGGCGGCGATCTAATTCCCTATGAGGGTACAGCGACACAACCATCCTGTGTTGCCGGCTACAATAGTATACTTTTCAATGTAAGGGAATTGGATTACCATCACTTGACTATAAGTTCTGGTGACATGCAGCCATCATCTGGATTCCTCATGAAAAAAAGTGAACAAAGGAAAGTTGTGCTGTACGCTAGCTTTTCATCTCATAGATTCTCATCACATTTCCCTGGCGTGAGCTGAATGGCCTTCGCCCATTCTTGATGCTCCCAATACTGCCATACCTGCGAGACCACAGAATATGATCTTCAATGAAAATTACCTCACAGCATCACGAGGGTGTGCTCGGTCCCTGGCTAACAAGATGGTGGACGTTACAGATCGTAATGATAGATCTACGTGGGTGAGTTTCTACACCCTAAAATATTCAGTGGTGAGCATGCGCACGCACAACCATTTTCACTTCCTTATCTTATCTAAATAACACTTAATATAGCGCACCCCACAAACAAAGTTTTCAGGCGCTTTACAACACATCAAAGACTAACAAGAAAAACTTCTGAAAAGGTAAGTTTTCAACTTAGACTTGAAAAGATTATTTCGGAAACATTGGGAGGGGGGGGGGGGGGGGGGGGGGGGGGAAGGGTGGTAAGGGGGGGGGGTGATATTCTCCGTAAGGCTTTCACAACCTGGGACCATGAACGGAGAAGATCTGTCAGCAAATGTTGATTTACGTTTGAATGGAACATCAGCATCTTCGGTGTGGTTGCCGAATCTGAAATCTGGTTTGGAGCCTCATTGAGTCTGTTAACGCGCCTCAAGGGGTTGAACAAAAATTAAGCAACATGCAGTATCGCAGTAATACCGCGCAACATCTTGTTAGCCATTTCCAAGTCCGCAGCGCTTAGGCGCAGCGCAGGACCATTTGCAGATGTCGCCATCCACTCATCCGCAGCACCCTGCGCACAGCCCATTCCAAGGAGAGCCCATAACGTGGGAAAACACTAGTTCAAACAGAACTGGAGAATGACATTTTCCCCAATTATCAGTTTCTCGCATGAGCCAGGGCGGCTCAATAGTTGATCTCTGTCTCGGCATTTTCCTGCCAGTAAATATTCAGTTTCCTCACATTTAAATGGGAAATAAGTCACAGAACAGCGGAAAAACCATAGTCCGCTAGTACATATTAAAGTTAACATTAAACACGATAAACATGCGTGTACAGTAATAATGGATTATTGTTTTGAAGAGGAATACTTGCCGAGCACAGAGGATGAAGCCTATGCAAGGCCCCTCAGCAAGGGTTGCAACCTGGTTACTGCAACATATTATCAGTTCCACGCGGACAGGAACAAAACAATGCCATTGGACCCTTACTGCGGGGGTGGGGATAAATCACACCACAGCCGGTGGCTACTTGCGAATTGCCTACCCCTCGTTTTCCCTCTCCAATCCCTTGTGCTGCGACCAGCAAGAAGGCAAAAGGTACCATTTTTTTTAAATGTCTCTTTATGACCGACCAGGATTCTAAACCCCTGGTCTCCAGGGTGGAGGCCTGCCGCTCTACCTCCCGATAAAGGTAAGTGACATAATTGTACGTCCTCAGTAACCAGGGACGGCGCAACCAGGGGTCCATGGCACAGCCCCCCCCCACTCCCCTCATGAAACAGCCCTAGTTTCAAAGAACAAAACATGAATTTGGCTGTGCCAATGGGGGAGAGGTGCAAATTGCTGAGTGTAAATGTCAGGAAACTAAGTCCCTTGCATCCCCCGATGGGAAAAATTCATGGCAGTGTTCTGCCAGTGACACAGTGCTTACGCTGCCCACAGATGGTACGAAAGGCCCATTCAGCACTCCATAGAACCATCCGCAGGGGATGCACAGTCCACAGAAATCGAACTCACTGATCGATTCCCTGCGCTAGCAATCTGCAGATTGCACTGCCGCCTGCGGGACCGGGGATTGCACCTTTTGTTATTCCTGCGGATTTGCAGTGCCTGCCCTGCGCCTGCGCGGTGCACTAGTGGGTGGTTATCTTAAGATACAGACACCAGGTATGTACAGAGAGGGTATTGCAGCTGAGGAATGAGGCTGGTATTGGAAAGGCTAATTGCCTAAAATCATCCTTCACAACCTCCATGTTCCACAGAACAGATTGTGTGTTTATGGTCATAAATTGTCTGTTTCGAGTCAATGAACTGAACAATGAAGTACGCGTCTGAGAACAATGCCAGGAGCAGGTCGAGGCATATGCCACTCCAGTGGGATCTCCGCCCCCCCCTCCTACAGGCAGAGGAATTGGGCTGTGGGGTACCCTATGTTACATCCTACTTGAGTCACACAACCACCCCCATCCCCTCCTTTGTGCCTTCCCAAACTCATGAAACCCTGATGAGGGGAACATTTCTTTCCCCAAATTGCCAGGTATAGACTTTATCTGATGGAATAAACAAATAGGATAAAAATTTGGGAATTTTGATAATTAATTGGGGATAAAAGGCAGGCACTGTTTGCTAAGGGGCCAAGGGTAAGGTGAGGTTCATACGATGCTCGAGCCCCATATCGGGGACCCAATGGGGCCATGGCCCTCTTATCTTGCAGTTCCAGGCTCCGCTTTCCCTTCTCCCATATCTGAGAACACCAAAATAGATCAATTATACCTTTCAGCTTCGGCCAGAGTTACCCCCTCCTTACTAGTATTGCCACTATTGCTGATGCCCAGTCTTCCAGCACGCATGCATTCCTTTCTTTGCCAACGAGAGGAATAAATTAGGATCTGAGGCATCTTCATCAGATGCATTTTCTTCTGGCGTTGTCGTCGAAAGCCAGCAGCCCTCTCTGGTGCGAACCTTGGCGCCAATTTTTCTTCCATCCAAATGAGGTCATACTAGTAGGCAACAAAACTGAAATGAAGGTTGTCAGCATGGGAGTGTAGAGCTTACTGTCTCTCAACGTGTACCCCCCCCCAGCCTGATAAAATGGCCCCAGTACAATATTTTCATCACAAGCAGTTGGCATCACAGACTTTTCCATCTTGACATATTGTGACCCAATCATCAAGCAGTTTACTCATAGGGGGAGGGTGGGGGAGGGGGGGGGTGGGTGGGATGGGGCATTTATTAATAGAATAGAGTCCAAACTAGTAATAAACTCAGTGTTATGTAGTAGCCAAGCCACAGTGGACAGAGCTACATGCATATCTACGCTTCCTATCCACATGATTTAGCTGTTATTGAAAATACCGTAATAATAACTTTTTTTTTTTCTCAGCATAACATTGGTCAATGCAGGTCAACTTCTAGCATGTCTTATTGCTGCACAATTCCACAGTGCTCAGACTCCGCCTCACAGAAACACATAGGCCTGTGCTCTATAAGGGCAAGTGAATAATGATATACGATGAAACTAGACATGTGTAGCATGTGGACCTCGTTTAGAGGGGAATAATCAAATTATGTCATTTGAACTCCAGTATGACTTTGGAATGCCTACCTTGTTGTTAGGTCCAAACGCAGTCCAAATTCCCCAGTTTTTGTTTAAGTTAAATCCGGTAAGTAGGTTTATGCAAATTTGACCTCCTATGAATGAAATGACCTTCATGTTGTTTAGGATTAAACAAAAAAACGGTCCACCTCCACTGAAGATTTGTTCAAATCTGATTGAAGATTAGAAAAAATGAAAAAAAAAAAAAACACCTTTTGACTTCTGGTGACCTGAAATCCCGTCATTGTTTTTCCAGATAACCTTGGTCCACCACCAAGTTTTGTTGGAATCGGATGAACTCAGCATTTTTGTTATGTGATGAAAACCTGCAAAATAGAACATCGGACATGCAGAGTGATGCCCCCACTTTCGAACTAATCCAAGATTTTACTAGGGCCGGACATGTTACCAAAGTTCAAATCAATGGATAAAGAGTGGTTTTTTTTTAAAGAGTTATGCGCTCTAACGGGTAGGTTAAACGTCGGGCTACACTCACGAACCGAACACCCCTAATATACCGGACCATTCCAGTGTCGCGGGGATATTATTAGGTCCATATCATCCATGACTCTGCGGAAGACCTCATTTGGTTTAGGACTAACAAAAACATCCTACATCCACCAGAGTTTGTTCAAAAAACCGACGAGTTCAAAAAAATTGTTATAGGAACAAAACAAAAACAGTCACATGGTGACCTTGAAATCAATGTCATTTATTCCGGGACCACCCCAACCACTGAGTTTGGGTGAAGAGGATTTAGATCGGATTTTTGCTACAAAAACACAAATTGACCTCCGGTGATTGACAGGACTGACGTGTGTTCTGGGACCAACTTTTGTTCACCCACCAAGTTTTGGTGAATCGGACCCTCCTTTATGACACCAGATGCCACATACTTGTGGTTTCTACGCGGACTGAGAAGTTATGTTCTCAAAATTGATTGAATTACTCGCATTCTTTCGTCTTTTCTTTCATCAGTTTTTTTCAATTCGGATCGCTGGTAATTAGTATACTAATATCAGATGCCTCTGTAATTTTATTTTACGTTTCCCCTGCGGAAAGAGTTTTGGAAAAAAATATATGTATCGATCCCATACTATGTGGTGTCCTCTGGACATCGCATTTGGTCGTCATTAAGAGCCACGTTCACTGTCCACTTTTTTTTTTTTCTCGAGTTTTCCGTTTCAAAAATCCGTTCCCAGTACAATGAAACCACTTAAAGGTCAAATAACAGCTTGTCCAAGAAGATACCCCTTGTCAGGGAAAGCATCCCGTTGATTTTTTATGTCAGCAATTTGACCAATCGGCGCCAATTTTCAATTTCACAGTTCGAGGGGCTGACTATTCGAGTAAGACCGTAAGTGTAATCTGATAGAAGCCCCCCTGTTTAACGCTCCCATTCCCCCCCTTTTTTTGGTTTTGGGACATTCCAATAAAGTTAGAAAGCTATTTTCATTTCAACATTCACTCGAGTAACAATGAAAATTAATCCTCAAACAGGCTGTACACAATATTTATAGTGTTTGGCATTAGCCTAACACAGTGTAGTTAAAAGAAAATTTTGGAGCCCGTAGGCCTACTGCAAAATTATATTTTGCCTTAGGAAATTACCCTCAATAATCGCCCCCTCTTTAAAAATTACCCTCCCCGGGCGTTTTATTACAGTTAAACGGTATGTCTACCCCAAACAGTGGCAGCCATATTTTGGACGCGCTGTATTAGACCTAATGATCACCCATCCGGGAGCCATAAACAGTTTCTGTTCAGTAATCAATATGAGAAAATTTTTTTTAACATGGCCATGAACTACATCCTTACATGTCATCAGGCAGTGAGATATCTCCTATATTTGCGATGTATGTATAATTTGCAGTCCTATATGTACCGATATATTCCGCTGTTATATTTCAAAGACTTCTCCATCTAATGCAACTAATGATACGTTGACCTTCAATTGGTAACCTCATAATTGGTTCAAGAATAGGCTTTGAGTAACACATCCATGCAGTTGCTGAGGTGCCCAACTTGAATGACCTCGGGTCTTATAGTCATTAATTCCAAACGGGTTCTGTCCATCTAATTTAGATTTTGTTCCATCTTATAGGGATTTCTCCATTTTATTTCAAATCCAAGAATTGAGGCCGTGTTTAAGAATTTGGATCTGGGTAAATAGTACTAGGGGTCTATGCTCGATGAAGTAGGGACCACCCTACCATAATCATTATCACTAATTTAGTGGAACTGGTACCCGTTTTGAGGAAAGGCCTAGCCCACTGAATAAGCAGTCACGGTCTTCTACTCCTCCTCGAAATCACAAGCCCCAAGAAGCTGATTCATATTCACTTATTTTTTTGAGGGTCCGAAGTAGTAGGCGAACTAACTTAGGCCTCTATCCAAGAATGCAACAAAACGAATTGGAAAAATAATATACGTAATACCAACACGACGGCCTTCTACGCACCGATTGCTCGACTGCACTTGATTTCTTCAATTCAGTGACAGTGATCATTTTTTTTATGTTGCAGGAGGGAAAGTCCCGTTTGAAAATGAGAGTACCTCGTGTTGAACTTTCCCTTTAATATCCCTACCGGGATTGTGTGAATACTTCGATTATTACGTTTAGTATCAGTTGCCCCCCAACTACAAAAATATGTGTAAATCCCCCGAGACTATGTGCCCAATTTTGATTGGCTGATAATTCTAACAAACAGCATTTGATTGGTTAACCATCTTCATTGGACTGCATGAACGGCATGCACTGCATTCGGAGTTTTTGCAAATTCAGCAGCACTGGTGTGATAGTGGGATTTTAAATTACATGCCGAGTCTGAGTGCGAGAGTCGAGTGCAGCGGACAATCCCAGCCAACTTGGGCCACGCGCCCAGCCAACATTACACTATAGCTATGTCCACCCATCGCTTCATTTGCAACCAATCAAAACTCCCCCTGGACCTGCAAGACAGAAAACGAGTATGTTGAAAGTAGATAAGATATAAAGTAGACCTACCTGCAGTAGTCCTGGTTGTTTGTTACTTGTGTACTGTTTATCGGTAGTTCCCGGCTACCGGTTTAGGTGAGTTAACGTACCATCAACACTCTAATGTGCAAGGTACAGTGATGAAATACAGTAATACCAGGCCTCAACGATATGTTTAGGCTTAGCCCATGCCACTTGTCTGGAGTAACTAGGCCACGGCCTAGGGCATTCACAAATCTTTGGAAATAGGCCATTTGGGTAATGATTGCGTATGTACATACCCTTCTATCTGCAAGTGCTCCCGAGTAGCCTACGAGTACGAGGTAACAGAGGGCGTTTTTTTATGGGGTATGTAACAGAAACCTAGGGCTCGGTCTGTCAGAGGTTTGGTGAAGATACGGGGAGAAAAAAAAGAAAAAGCAATCCATTTTATCAGGTTATTTTTTATTCATTCCTTTCCCTTCTTGGTTGTTTCACTGTTCTACCCCGCTTTTTCGGGTTGGGAGATTCTTGCTGCAATGTTCAGTTTACGATGAAACAAATGAATGAATGAAATGTGCACCAGCGGAGGTGCATGGCATTATTCCTAGATGGCAGTACTGTGTACACGTGTACGTAGTAGTTACAAACGTATTCTGGCGACATTCTGTTATTTCGCTGTTGTCCATTCCGATTTTGTAGTATAGAAAAAAGTGATCTGTTGTCTAATATAGCATTTAAGCTACAAACTGTGGATAAGGATATACTCCATATGATCATTTGTGATTATTACAACGAAGAAGTAAAAGGTTGGTTAGCAGGATTTCCACAATTTTTGAAGGTGTATTCAATCACTCAATTCATTTAACGACGCACCCTAAACCATACAAGGCCTAAGACAACGACAGCGAGGGTACAAGACTCTAGGCTACCACTACATTTTTGATGCAAAACATCCTAAAGCTGTGTTTCATGAGGCGGAAGCGGGTCTGATCTGTTCCCACGAGGCGGGCGCGGAGGTGGCGGAGGTTTTGAGCAGTAAGACACTGTCCTCGTGTTATTTCCCATACCACATGGTCAAAATGTATGTGGTGTGCAGCTCGAAGCCATAGTGTCAGAACAAATGATGTTTAATTCCAGAACACTGTGAGTGATGCTCTAATTTCAAAGGCGTCTGCTGAAATGAGACTGATTTTCAAGCTGATGTTTCAAAGTTCAAAAACACCCCTTGTTCCAATTTCAACAATGGTGAAGGCCCGTAGCCAAGGGACGCGAGGGGGGGGGGGATTAGACTGATGAGACTGATACCTATCAGTTGATTCCCCCTCCCAATTCTCGACCTTGCTCTCCAAGTCTGGTAGGGTCGCAAAAAGTGTTCAGTTTGTCAGTTATGTACTCAGTGCAAATAGGGAAGTGCCCAATGCTCAATTTTTTTAGGCCCAGAGTTACTCCAGTATCACATTTCAGGGCGCCATGAAATGGGTTGTGAAAAAATGAGAACCTGTCAAGTGCCCCCCCCCCAAAAAAAAAAGAAACACTGCCAAAAATGTATAGAATTCATTTATATGATGAATGTTCTAGAAAGACAAACATTTGATGCCGTTCTTAGCTTGGAAAAGGCCTGTATCAATGAGCGGAGAGATCTAAATTTCAACATTTCCCCGTAGTTAAGTCCCTTGAGCCTCTTTCAGACTCGAATAGAACCTCGCAGCACACAAGTTGCTATTCATTATGTTACAATTCAACAAGTGGGCAGATCCGCTCAGGTAGTAATCCATGACATTTGTTAACAACAAGCACAGTGACACGGGGGAAAGTCCAAAATGCTTTGCAAAACGGGGTAAAATCGCTACCTACATGATCGATTCAATCGAAGCTCCATTCCTGTCATGCTTAAACACCAAATGGTGACATGTACCGACTGGACCGTCGGTGATGATGGAGGGCCTAGTGGTAGCAGAGACAGTCACAAAAATTAATACTCGCTGGTTCAAAGTGTGCTTGTGAGGTGACGGAAGGGTAGGAGTGTTAGCCTGCAATGCCCGAGGTCCTGGTTCAAACCCAGTGTCGTTCACAGACATCAACTTTCGTCCGCTCTTTTCTTGGTAGGAACGTGGCTGCAAGTTAATCCTGAAATCATCGCCATGTTATGGTACCATCTAAAGTCCACACCACCAAGTTTTGTTGTAAATTGGACAACTCTAATTTTTCCAGAATGTTCCACGCTGAAGATCTTCAGTTCAGAATGGCACAAATGCAGACTGGAATGTTCTTCCCTATTGTATTGGCGTACTTGAGAACTGTGCGATGTGAATTTGAAAGGCCTCGCATCCATAGTTATGCTTAGTGAGTGGATTCGTGCATGGGTTTGGGATTTATTTTGGATGATCGCAATAGTCAAGTCCCCTCAGCTTGCATTTCAGTTCGACATGTATGAATAATAGGAAAATTAAATAGATATATTATTGTGCTGTGACAAATAGAAAAATGTGAACAAAATATCAAATATTTGTGGTGTAATTATAGTGTCCGGCCTGGTTATATTCCTAACCACTACTAGGCTTAATGGCGTGGTTACACTGTTTAACGATAACAATAAAAATTATCGTTCATCACAAACAAACCCGATAGGGTTGGTCATACATGAACCGATAATGTTCTACAAAATGCAGGTCGACCCATACTTTCCTCTTTCCATTAGGCATGGAACCAAGTTACGAAGCTGACATGTGCCTGACTGTAGAGAAACTGGGCAAGGGCGGGGATCCTGAAGAAGACAAGTCCCAAGGGACCACCTATCCTCGTCCGCAATGAGTTCCGGAATTATCCTGAAGAGCTGCACAGGACCGGTCCACTCAATCAGTCCCGCCCAGGTAAGACATGTCCCACAATAAGACTTGGAGGGGGGGGGGGGGGGCTTAGAATGTGCCCAATGCTATGGCAGGTGCAGCAGAAAATGACCCTGGGAAAGGAGTAGACATGGCTTGTGTGGGCATTTTGAAGAGCTAATTGAAAGGAAAAATCAAATGAGCTAGCCCTTTCTTACAATGTCACTAGGATGAAAGTTGGAGATATGAACAAATCATTGCATGGTTCAAATAACCTGAGACTTAGCCAGGATATTCAAGAATGGGGAAATTTCCACACCCGCGGGCTTTTCTGATGGAATGTCATATTTCCCACTTTTTAAGCATTGTCTAGTGGTCAGTCTGGTTCTGAGCGAGCTTATTTTTGTTTTTTTTGGGGGGGGGGGGGGCTTAATAGATCTGACATGCAGAGTGCAATTAGTGTACATTAAATTTGAAAATTACCACCCATCGAATTGCAAGAAGGGCAGATAGCTGGAGCATGTCTCAGGCTTTGAACGTTGGGCATTAATTGTATCAACCAATTTAGTTATATCTATGCCATAGATTTCTAGGGGTCAATTTTTTTTAGTGGGGGGGGGGGTACAGGCTTTGATCCTTTTTGATTCCTTGACGAAGTCAGAGGAATCTTATGCAGTCACGTCGTGTGTGGTTGTGTGACGCCCGGCTTGTAACACGATAACTTGATCAGGTCTGAGTAGGTTTTAGGGGTTTTTCAAGGCTCATTAATTGTTAGTGTGTTCCCCATGATGAGTACTGAAATCCTATTGTTTTTGGGTCAGGTCAGCCCGGTCACAGAGGTTCAAAGTCGGAAACCTTACCATTTTGAACACGATAAGTCCAGAATGGTTGGTCTGATCAAGTTGAAATTAGGTGTATAGCGTTCTTATGGGGAGTACAGGGAACCCATTGTTTTTGGTCCAGGTCGGGGAGGGTGAATTCGTTGGTAGAAAATGGAAATTGGTGAAAATCGATATTTTGGCCAATTTTTTTGGCTGGTAACACGATAACTCGACCCCACCCGGATGGATTGAAGCTCACAATTGGTAGGTGGTTCCCCAGAGAGTACATGTGAACTTATTGTTTTGGGACAGGTCAGAGGTCAATTGAGGTACCAGAGGTCAAAGGGTTGAAAAAACCTTTGTTAAAAACACGATAAGGCCAGAATGGTGGTCTGAATTGCAAGTTGTGAAATTAGGTGTATAGCTCTTTCTTATGGGAAGTACAGGAACCTATTGTTTTGTGTCAGGTTCAGGAGTGAATGTGGTTGAAAATGGAAAATTTGTGAAAATTTGATATTTGGCCCCTTTTGGCTTGTAAACACGAAGGAGCGACCCACCCAGGATGGAGAAGCTCATATTGTTAGGTGTGTTCCCCAGGATGGAGTACATGAAACCTATTATTTTGGTAGGTCAGAGGTCATCTGAGGTCACCAGAGGTCAATAGTCTGAAAACCTTGTAAACACGATAAGTCCGAATGGTGGGTCTATTCAAGTTGAAATTAGGTGTATAGCTGTCTTATGGGGAGTACAGACCCCCAATTGTTTTTGGTGAGGTTGGGAGGATGATTTTGGTAGAAAGAAATAGAAAATTGTGAACAGTCGCTTGTTTGGCCAATTTTGGCTTGTAAACACGATAACTTGACCCGCCTGGATGGATGAAGCTCATACTTGGTATGTGTGTTCCCCATGATGTTACATGAACCCTAATATTTTTAGGTCAGGCAGAGTCATCTGAGGTCACCAGAGGTCAGTCTGAAAACCTGTAAACACGATAAGTCCAGACTGGTTGAGGGATCAAGTGGAAGTAGGTGTAGAGATTTTTATGGGGGAGTAAGGAACCCTATTGTTTTTGGTTTAGGTGCGGGGTGAATTTTTGGCAGAAATAGAAAAATTTGTGAAAAGTCGGAAATTTGGCCAATTTTTGCTTGTTAAACACGATAACTGGACCCGCCTGGATGGATGAAGGCTCATACGTGTATGGTGTGCTTCCCCATGTGAAGTACATGAACCCTATTATGTTAGGTCAGGTCAAGGTCCTCTGAGGTCACCAGGGTCAAAGTCTAAAAAAACTTGAAACACGTTGAGTCCAGAATTGTTGGTATAATCAAGTTGAAATTCGGTTATAGCGTTCTTATGGGGGAAGTACAGGAACCCTTGTGATTTTGGTTCAGAGTCGGGACGTGAATTTTGGTTGATTGAAAATAGACAATTTGTGAAAATTTGATATTTTGGCCAGATTTTGGCGTAAACACGATAACTCGACACAACCCAGATGGATAAAGCTCCTAACTTGTATGTGTTGTTTCAATGATGAGTACATAAAACCCGTTTTTGGGGTCATGTTAGAGTTCATCTGAGGTTATTAGACGTCAAAGTCTGAACACCTTGTAAACACTGTAAGTCCAGAATTGTGGTCGGATCAAGTGGGAAGTAGTGTGTAGCTTTTATGGGGAGTACAGGAACCGGTGTTTTGGGTTAAGTTGGAGTGATTTTGTCGAAAATAGAAAATCTGTGGAAATTCGATATTTTGGCCAATTTTGGGTTGTAAACCCGTAACTCGACCCCACCCGGATGGATGACGTTTCGTAATTGGTAGTTGTGTTCCCATGATGAGTAAATGACCCTATTGTTTGGGTCATGTCAGAGGTCATCTGAGGTCACCAGTGGTCTCAAAGCTGAAACCTTGAAACACGATAAGTCCAGAATGGTTGCGTCTGATTCAGTTGAAATCAGTGTTAGCTTTCTTATGGGGAGTACAGGAACCCTATTGTTTGTTCAGGTTGAGGTGAATTTGGTCGAAAATAGAAAATTTGTGAAAATTTGATATTTTGGCTAATTGTGGCTTGAAACACGATAACTGGACCCCACCCGGATGGATGAAGGCTCATACTTGGTATGTGTATTCCCCATGATATACATGAACCCTATTGTTTTGAGTCAGGTCAGAGTCATCTGAGGTCACCAGAGGTCAAACTGAATGAAAACCTTGGAAACACGATAGTCCAGAACGGTTGGCTGATCCGGTTGAAATTAGGGGTATCTTTTTATGGGAGTACATGACCCCGATGTTTGGGGTTATTTGGGGTCAGGTCGGAGTCATCTAAGATTACCAGAGTTCAAAGTCTAAACACCTTGAAATTTAGTGGTAGCTTTCTTACAAGGGTACAGGAAACCTATTAGTTGGTGGTAAAGATAGGAAATTGTCAGACGTATGTTGCCCAGATGAGTGTTACTATCTCCCATTTGTCCGGGTGTTCTGGCTATGGGTTGACAGAAAACAGTCAAGGAATCCTTAAGCCTTTTGGCATTTTCTGGTTCCAAATTAAGTGAGTCAGTGTTTTGTGATATAATTCTTGTATATTCTTTGGTATTTGTAATATATTGACACCTCTCTTATAATCAGTCACTTGGACACGACTTACGTTATTCTGTAAGTAATGCTCACTGGATGGGAGGGAGAGATAGATTGCATGCTTGATTTATACACCAGTTATACATAATGATCCTAAATTGCATTCGGACAGGAGGGGGGGGAAAGGGAAGTTGTCTCATGATTTGGAAATCAATGACGATGAAACTGAATTTATAATTCATGGTTTGAGCTCTAATGTTCTTCTGCATAATAAGAACCACACTTTGGAGGCTAATAACTCCACATAGGAAAATATATTGAAATGGGGTTGTGGTAGGCATCTTATTGGAGCCCCCAGCTAATGTGATCAAAGCGCCGTTTCCTCCAAGGACATGATGATGAGGATGCATATATGTGTTTCTCTGCAGGGGATATCTGTTCTTCAAGCGTTTGCCTGTGAGGGAGCCGCATCAAAAGTCCCAGCCAGCACTTTAAGCTCCTGATAGCTAAATGCCCGCACCAACCGGCTGAATGTGATTCAATTCTTGAAGTGCAATGTGCCTAAAACGGGACTGCGGAAAAATCAGAAGCCCATCGGTTCAAAGGGGTGAGAATTGTTTTTTGATTCGTGAAAAGTTCAAGTTATGTGTCACTTCAGTCGGACATCTGTTTTTTTGGTTTGTTCATAGGATTGTATCATTCTTTTCAAGCTTCTACACTGTCATTCTTGTCGAGTGTATCCAAAATGAAAGGACCTTCTTAAAGGTATCATTTGGATCTTGAACATTTCTTCAAATGGACAATTAAAAATAAACAGCTTCGAATTGGGGGTTTTTTTCTATCAAATCATCAATTCACCACAAGGCGAGGCTGCTATCGGACCCCTACCGAGGACGTTTGATGAAGTGCGCCCTTGGAATGAGGAAGGACGTCGGCGACCATAAAGCAGCCCGGGCTAGAGGGCGGAGGCCACGGCAGCACACAACCCCCGGTGTTGGGAAACGGAAACGCTGAAGGATCAGGAGCAGCACCAATGCACAGAGAGATGTGAGTTTGATGAACTCTGCTGGCTGGATGATAGTGAAGAAAAGGAAATGCTCTTCGTACGAGAGTGGGATAGTGCAAACTGTTTTTAGAATATAATATTTAAAATATTATGCCCATTTTTATCCCTGCCATTATTTTTCTGCACTGAGATTCTCTTCCAGCTTTTTCAAGCAAATGTCCTATTGTCAGGATACACTTCAGCTACTCTTAGCTCCTTTTATAGTTGGCTCCATTGTTACGCTAAGGGTGGAAAGAGGATTCTGACTAGTTTTTCAAAATCCCTCCCAAAATTTATTGTGGAGGGAAATTCCCTCCCGTTCTATTTGTAGCGCTCCATACTGAGCCTAAATTTGCATTATGTTGAGAAAACTCCCTCTTTGATTTTATAATCCCCTCTCCAAAAATTCCCAAGGAGAAATCCCCCCTGACTTGATTCCCTTAGCGCTAACCTGATTGGCTCGGATCAAACTTCAAACTTCATGGTGCTCTGTCGATCCTGCATGTGCATCCTCCATCTTCCATCTTCTATGTGCATATCCATCTCCTCACTCCATTTTGGAATACCATGTCGGAATGTATCTACTGGGTCGGCAAGGAACGGCAGTGACCCACACTAGCCTGTGTCATCCCATATGCAAGCTGAAATGAAGCTCATTCGACCCTCACAAATTCTTCTTCAAATACTTAAACGCCTTGAATATTCATCTCTTTCCTTTTCAAATTAGGCCAAATGATGATTGTCCCCTCTAGAAATGTTTGACTTTTGCATTTGATGCGTTTTCAATGGCCGAAGTTCCTTTGACCCCCTTTAATTGATCTAGCTACCTCTCTAATCATGTCCGGAACTTCACATAAAATCTAGTAACCATGCAATCCTGAGCCCCAATCGTAGCCAAGTCTAAACTAAGAGACTGCTGAAATAAGGCTACCGGATCTTGGGACCCAGACATAATCATAGCCCTCCCTAAATACACCAGTCAGTGGAGGGCACTGGAGGCACTGGAATCGCCAGATAACTCACAGCCACAATGAAATCTGACAGCACCTGCACCACACAAGCTGGAACGTAAACGCTCCTTTCAGTATTTTTGTTTTACTGACTCCGTCGTAGTAACTGTAAAAATGGATTAACACATGCAGATGTTGGCAACCTGCAGTTGCATATTTATATTAGGTTCAGTGTTACTTGTGTACTGAGTAAAAAGTGTTTATCCCGCAACAGCCACCCCGCTATGTATGCAGACCATTCCTTACGACAATTGGCCAGTAATAGTGTTACACCACTACAGTGACCTCGTCAGAGCCCGCCCGCGCACTTCAGAAAAGCTGAAATTGGCCAATGAAAGCCACTACTAATTCCTAGCAGGCCTCCTCATGGAGTGAGAGAGAGGTCCACAGTGAACATACCAGAACACCCCTTCATAGTTTATCTCTACAGCAGGGTTTCCACCAGGGAGGTGGTCCCTAAGTGGTGATAACCGCCCCCCTCTTTATGCTGATTTTCTAAGTTATTAAGTATGTTCCAAACTGTTTCTTCGTATCCCCACATGCAAATAAACTTGTACATATGCATCTGCCCCGTTGACACATTGATTTTATTAGTCCTTGCATTGCGATGCTGCCTTTGGTAACATATTTTCTGCTTCCCTCCCCCCCCCCCCAAACCCTTTCCCCAATTCTGGCGGAGATCCTCCCTCATCATCCTCTCTCCATTTACATCAGGTGTTTTCTCATCACGATGGGTTAGACGGGTATATCCCTTGGGTGCTAATGCACTCCGACTTGACCAAAATACCAGATGTGGTCAATCCAGTGTAAGCATGGGGACATTTTTCTAAGCACATTGAGCGTAAGAGCCATGACGGAGAGACCATGACGTGATCTTAGTGGGAAAGCATCACAGAGGCGATGTATTGGCTCGTGTGGAGAGGGAACAGCAGTGGTATGGAGAGTGGGCCATGGGCCTGAGCATTAATTTTAATCATGTCTAACGTTTGGAAACCAAGCTGGAATCAGGCTGGCTCGTGGGTGAGTCCCATTGTAATTTGGCTACTATGACCAAAATAGGACCACAAACCTGTTATATATTCATGCTGCTCACTGAGCCCATCTGCATATGGTCTACTTTGTTGTTTAATCGTGACCAGAGAAGTTGTCCTGGGAATGTGTGAGCTAAGGGAGTAGTTGAGACCTTCCAATGACAATGACTTAACACAACGCATGGGCAAATTGCATAGATTTCCAGGTTTCCCACATATTATACCGATATGTGAACCGTCATGACGCGTTCACCACTGAAAAGTGAGTTTCCAGTTCTTCAAGACCTTTTGTCAAATTTTGTCAAAAAGTTGATATGCTTCCAAAGAAGAAGCTACAACATCTCGGCCCCCCCTGTCCCCGCTCCAAGGAACAGAAGTTGCGTCCTGAACGCAGTACTCTCCGGAGGAATGTTATTCTTCACCGGCAGTCGGGGACGGGGAAGTCGTTCCTGATGAGAAACGATCGTCGCCCTCCCTCCTGACACCACCTTCGCCACAGCGAGGAAGCACGGCGTGGCAGCCTGCCACATAGGGGGAACCACCCTCCACCAGTATTGCTGGTAGGTCCATAGTATTCTTAATACATAATAAACTTGGTGCTATACAGTTGGGGGGGGGCCCCTATAACCAAGTATCAGGGTGGGCTTCACAAAATAACAAATAATATCCCAGTGAAAATAACAAATTGTAGAGTTCCATTACAAGTTGTAATTGCTGTGGGACCAAGGCCTTCTCCTGAAATGTTCCACGGCACCCACGTGTTAAAGTGCGTACCTTGTGATGTGACTTTGTGTAGAGTAATCGAGCCGTATGTGGCTGTTGATCTGGGAGCAGTCCCCAGGAACAATGATCAAGTTGCGTACTGAAACGTGCTATCGTGAGAGAATCAAGCAAGAGGTTGGTGATGGTGTGGTACAGGTGTGACAAGTTCACCAATGATCAGCGGATGATACGCCTGGACAGCGCTTTGGGCAAGTCTTTGATCTGGAAAAGTGCTAGAAACGAGACATGATTATTATTAGAAAGCTCACATCCCATCTAAGATACCAAAGTGGCAGATGTGGAGGGGTTAGGGTGGGACTGCCCCAATGACAAGAGTGATGACAAGCAACACTACATGATCAATTTTGAAGAGGGTAATCAAGCCCTGTCACATTTCAATATCGTTTGAGAGCGATCACCTATATTTTAAAGCCCATCAAACAGCAGCTGGGAGGGGATACCAGCTGGAAATCGCCAGTACCACTCTTCTGATTGGTCAATGATTCTCGTTTAAGTTCAACAGCCATTGTGTTTCTCAACATAGTCAATGATTTCCTTCCCAACTGTTGCAGCCTCCACTATCAGAATGTTTGCGGACGATTGCAATACTATACAAAGCACAATGGGCCCTGTACATTAAACTCTCGAGCAGACCTGGCTAATATTTCATTGTCCCTTTGTGGAATAAGACTTGACATATCACCTGAGCATCAAAATACAGGTTCAATGGTTGTTACCATGAGAGGCGAGCTGACCCACTGCATATGTCATTGACATACTGCTCTTGAATTGGTGGAAGAGCATTTCTCTCTTGGAGAAACTATCGTCGCATCGAGCGCTCATGGTCAAACGTCCTTGTTTAACTAAGGCCTCATGGTGTTATCTGACCCGTAGACATCCTAGTTCACAACTGGATATAAAAGATATTACCATATTATTATAAAAAATTTTTATAAAAATTTTAATAAGCTCAAAGAAGCTCATGCCCTAATGCAGGCCGATTTGTTTTGCATTGTTTGCTAACTTTTTGATCACGCATAGCACAGTTAAAATGAACGGTAAAGGTCTGAACAAGCTTCGCCAATTTGTTGTTTTTGTCGATCAGACAACCAAGATGTTGACCCTGAATCCTCATTAAATGGTTGTGTTCTGTCTTATGTTTTAGTAGATCTGCTCTGTTCAATTTTAGAATTTTAGACTGAAACAATAGTGTATCATTTCAGACGTGCAGTCCGTGAAGTGCTACGAATGCGAATGCAAAGGGTTTGCTCATGCGGTGCACTTTCATCGAATAATATGTATATTGAAGAAAAGATAGAAAAAACTGATGAAATAAATTGAGGAGGCTCTTTGACATCCGAGGTATTTCGTCAGGTATAGCAAATATGGTTTTTCCTCGCATCACAATAATGGCTGAGCACCCCTGACGGAAGTGTTCTAAGGAAGGCCATTAGAAAACAAGCAGATAATGAAATCTATTTCAGATATCAACTTACTAGCCATATTGGACCCTGCGCACCCACCCCGCGCGCCATTAGAACATCTGGCAATAACACAAAGTCCGGGTTGGCCACCCCATCGCCCTTCTATTTTTGCCAGACGTTTCGTCTACAATTGAGCAGCTTGGCTTAGAAATTCGTTAAGAATTTCACCCTTTAGATTTAGTCTTACGACGAAAATTCTTCATCATTGGATTTCAAAACCTGTGCTACAGTGATTTTCACCACTTCGAAACGTTTTTCTTGCGGATTATAGTCGTTTTTGAAGGAAACTTATTCTTCTCTCTGATCTCGATTGCTTTAAGTCCTTTGTTTAGCCTAAGGTGCACCTAACACAGTATTCATGTACCACGTTCCCTATATTGCCTAACGTCCACGTACGTGTGACTTCGACCCGTATTGTGTTACGTGCCGCCGGGCTGGGACTTGTTGTCCGAGGCGTTCCCTGCCTGCATGCTCGCCCCTATTCCCTCCCTCCTCACCCTGCGGTTCCCTCCCTACCTTCCCTTCCCCTCCCCGTCCCTGGGTTGGGGGTTGCACGCGCGCAGCGCAGGGATTCTGTTACGTAAAATCGAGGTGAGAGAGGGGGAAACGGGAACATCGGAGTAAGTCCCTTCGTCTTGTAGTATTATGGTTTTCATGCATGAATATCGGCTCGTTGGCATTGCGTTGCAAGCAGTATTGCGTGATGTTTAAACTGCCCATAGTTTCCACGGTTCGGGATGGTTCCATGCATGATTATCGGCTCGTTGCCTTCGCGGGCTGTGAGCTGTACTTCGACAATGTTTTAGTGGTGTGTTACGCATGTTTTTACGTTGCTATATATGGACTTTATGCCCGTGGGTGAGAGTCGTGGTCATAGAGACCCCCTCCTAAGCGGCCCCTTCCCAGGTGGAGAGTGGGCCGTTTCATCCGATCGTCTGTTGATGTTACCTATGCTTACCCACTAGTACCACTTCTCCAAGTTGGGAGGAATCGGGATTGTCACCTTGATCGCCGATATTTTTAATGTGTCACTTAGGTATGCTACTTACCATGTTTTGAATCTATGTCCGTGTGAGCGGGGGTCCATGGGACGTAGAGACCTCCTCAGCGGCCCTTCTCCTAGTTGGAGAAAGGGGACGCTTTTTGTAACCTTGGTGCGCCGTGTGGTCATGATTTCTAGGTATGCTACGTTGCATTTGTATTGACTTTTATGTCCGTGAACGAGGGTCATGGACGTAAAGGACTTCGCTCAGCGGCATTTCTCTCAGGTATAGAGAACATGGTGAAGTTGTAGGACTAATAAAGCTGTCCCTGCTGTGGCCAGGACTCGAGAGGTAGCGTGTATGTCATTGTGCGCCGCGGCCCGTAAGCCCCGGTGCGGACATTACGGCGCCGGAAGTGAAGAAGGCGGCAGGGATCGTCGCCAGAGAGGGATGTCAGGTCTTCAGTGTCCTCGAGGAAAAACCGGGAGAAGGAGAAGGGAGAGTGTACCAAGAGACTGCGGAGTCGGCCCCTTCGGGGGCAGGGGTGTTTAAGCCCGGTGGGTGGAGCCGTGTGATTCCCCCGGCAGGGAGCTATGGATATCCCGGTCCTAAAAGGACCTGGGCGGGTTAGGTTTGATTCCTAAGCCCGGATCGGATCATCGGCTGTCTCGCACACGACTTTGTCGGGTCTTGCCGGTCCGGCTAGGGTTGCCGTAACACCCCACAGGCCGGAGGCCCCTCCCGGATGAGGAGGGAGCAGACCCAACGGGTCCGGCCGGGGTGCTCCTCGGTTGGACTGCGGTTTCCCGCCCTAACGGGCCGGGGGCGGCCCCTCCTGGCGCGGAGGGACCGGACCCAACCGGTGGTCCGGCCGGGGTGATCTGGTTGGACTGCGGTTACCCGCCGGTCACGGGCCAGGGGCCCTCCCGGCGCGGAGGGAGCCGACCCAACGGGTACGGCGGGGTGAGCCTCCGTTGGACTGCGGTTACCCACCCATCACGGGCCGGGGCCTCCTCCCGGCGCGGAGGAGCCGGGAGGTCCGGCCGGGGTGATCCTCTTGGACGCGGGAACCCGCCCCCCGTCATGGTCGGTTGACGGTGCCGTTGCCACCAATCCGGGCGGCGGGGCCCTGGACCGGACCGGGAAGGCCCGGTCTGGCGCTGGATACGGACCAAAAGCCGGCCACCGCAGGGGGGGGTTCAGACCCAATTGCCGGCACGGCTCCACGGTCCATAGGTTGATGCCAGACCACTGGACCCAGCAGGTATCACAGTTCCATCCGGGATCGCCGGCAGCCTCTCTCACGTGGACCTAGCGAGTTGGAAGGCGCCCCAAGACCTGTCCAGAGTCCCCTACACGGAGGTACAGGGGACCTTTCTCCCTCTGCCGTCCTCGGACCGTTCACGTCCCTCGGACAGGCGAGAAGGAGCCGCCAGGGTTATGGGCAAACACAATAGAAGCAAGGACCATAAAGGTAGTCGTGCGTCGTCGTTTAGATCCTCCTCGTCTACAGCTTGGGATAGCGAATTCATCTCCGCCACGGAAAAAGTCGAAGCTTCGCTGGATACGGACCAAGAGCCGGCCGCCGACTAGCCGGCCGGCTAGGGTGCCATGGACGCTCCGCCGGGCCGGAGTCCTCTCCCGGCGCGGAGGGTGGGCGAATTCTCAGGCTGACATTCGGCGTTTTTGCCGTATCCCGGTCTGACTGAACCGGAGGCCACCCTCAGCAGGAGGGAGTGCCGAAAACGAACCGGTTTCCGTGCGGATGCCGATTAACACCCCGAGCTCTCCCGATGAGCAGTGGGACTCCGACCCGTCATGCGTCATCGGGCGTCCGACACCCGTCAGTGGCGGCAGGACTCGATTTTTAGCAACCCGTACGGGGGGTTTGGGTTGAGGATCGGACAGGCCCGTCCAAAGTCACCTTCACAGGGTTGCTTGAGGGACTAGAAAGCGGGTGAAACTTTCAGGGAGCTTCCCAGAACAGAGGATTAGGACCACTCTCATCCTTCGTTCAGTTTTTCTCCAGGGGAGATAAAGATGCCACAGGGACGTTGTCGTCGCAAGTCATTTTTATTCTTTCTCCGCGGTCGGTGGGCGGCCCCGGGGAGACCCGGTAGGAGAAACACTCCCTGAGGGGGGAGGTTAAAGGCCCATCCGGGGCGAGAAACTATCGTTTTCAGGAGCCGCTGGAGTAGCCCCTGCTCCGGCCCTTTGAGTAGGAGCGAACAAGCCCACCGCTCCCCACGGAAGTTTGGGGTTCGGGGTTAACAGCGGCGGCTCCGCCAGGTTATCGACCTCTCTCACTAGGAGACTCCAGTACCCGCCGCCCGTCACAGCGGGAGGAAGCTGCTGTCGAGAGTACGCCACCTTGATCTGAGAAGGGCATCATGGAGAGCATCAGAGCTCAGCCTTCCGATCCGAGAGATGGCTCGTCTGTCTCTCTCCCGAAGCAACTGGGTTCGGCCCTAACGGCTCTCTAGAGCTGCGGTCCGACGCCTCCTGCCCTCCGGGGTACATTCGGCTCTCCCGAAGACGGATGCGGCTATCCCGGCTCTCAGGAGCCGTGGGCCGACTCTTCGGACCCCCTAATCGGCTCTCGAGACGGCTATCCCGAGCCGAGGGAGAGCGGCTCTCCCGGCTCTCGGAAGCCCTGGGCTGACTCTGTTGACCTCCTAACAGGCTCTCCGAGACATCGGCTGCCCGGGCCGAGGTAGAGTCGGCTCTCCGGAAGCCGTGGGTCAGACTCTCCTTGGGGACCTCCTTATCGCGCTCGAGCGGCCTAGTCGAGCGGAGGGGGAGTCGGCTCTCCCAGCCCTCCGGAGCCGTGGCTAACTCTTCCGGACCTCTGATCGGCTCTCCGAACATCGGCTCTGGGGCCGAGGGATAGAATGTCGGTTCTCCGGAATCCATGGGCCGACTGTTCCGGGCCCTCCGGATCGGCTCTCCAGAGAATCGGCTACCCCGGGCCGATTGAGTCGCTACGACCCGGTCTCTCCGGAGGCCATGGCCAACTGGTTTCGCTCCCTCCGGATCGGGGCCTCTTCCTGAGGACACGGATCTCCGGGTGCCGAGATGACCTGTCGGCTCTCCCGGCTCTCCGCAGCTGTGGGCCTCGGACGGTTCCGGCCCTCCGGATCGGCCCCTCCGCCGTTGTAGGGGTGGCTTCAAGGCTTCCGGAAAAGCCGGTTGGCCGACTTCCGGACCTCCTTATCGGCTCTTCCGTCGTGGGTCGGCTTCTCCAGAGCGTGGGCCGGAGCCCCTCGGCGTGAATTGGAAGGGAAGCCCGACCACCACACCGGGCGGCACGGTGGGCCGACTATTAACTTGGCCCCCCGTATCGGCTCTTCTGTCGGGGGGCGTATCCGGGCAGTGGGCCGACTCTTCCGGCCCTCCGGCCCCCTCCGGATCGGCTCTCCCGCGGGTTGGGCTGATCTTGCCAGGACTTCCTGATCGTTCTCTCCGGGCCGACTATTCCGGACCACTGATGTCGGCTCTCCAGAAGCCGAGGGCCGCAATCCCCGGACCTGATCAGATCTCCAGCCATGGCACGCTCTGCCGGTCCTTCCGAAGCCAACGCCGGCTAGCTAGCGAGCTCGGGGGCGGTTTTCAAGGCTATCCCTAGCAAGTGGAATCGTGGGAGGTGCCGTAACACCAGAGCCGCGTAACCAGACAAGCTCTCACCAGCGTTGTAAAACGGCTCGGGGTGATCCGGACTCACTCGGAAGCCTCGGACTATGGCGCCTCCAACAGAGGCCGTTGACCGATTCTCCCGTTCCGGCTCTCCGAGAGCAAGGTCCGTCTTTCCGGCCATCCGGAGCCCTGATCGACTCTCCGAGGATGAGGGTCGGTCTCGCGTTTCTCCAGAACTGTAATCGCTTACCGGAAAATGGTACGAGCATCTCGGGAGCAGAGGGCTCCTATGCAGGGCACGTGTGGTCTGGCACACGCGGCAGCGTCGGCCATGTCGACGGGACTGCCGCAGCTCGCACGAAGCCCTGGGTACTGGGCCTACGCCCTACGCCGCCATGGCAACAGAGGACTGGAACTGGGCTGAAGTAGGTCTTCCGAGAACTGTCCCGCCCATTCGTCAACCCACCATGTCTACTGCCCACCGTGATGGCACGGCCCACCGCACAGGTGGCCCTTGTGCTAGTCTTTTTTTGTTTGGGGTGCAGGGTCCTCCAATATGGGGTAAGTTGGAATTATGAGTGAAATAAGAGTGCAACAAACCTTCATTGGTTTGTGAATCTGGTTGCTGAAGGATGAATACATACCCATATTGGACACTCCCGCCAAACCCGTCCCCAATTTCCGGGCCATCACGGGACGTCTCCTCTGTCGGATTTGCGGGCATTCGCCCCCAATTCGAGGACGCCTTCGCCTGGAAAAAAAAGAGAAGGAGGGCGTTATGTGGCTAACCCGGACTTTGTGTTATTGCAGTGGTTCAATGGCGCGGGGGGGGGGGGGCAGGGTCCAATGCAGGGCGGATCCAATGGGGAAGTATTCATACTCACAGATTCACAAACCAGTGATGTTTTGTTTGATTTTCTGTCATGTCCGGAGGCTTTGATCGAAGGGATAATTGGGGGGGATTGTGGTGCAGGTTCGCAAGGAGATTAAATTTCAGTCGCACAATTGAGGGGTTGCCTCCCAACCGGGGACCGGGGTTCGAATCCGGTAGGGTCATACTGAAGACTTAAAAAAAAAATGGAACCTGTTGCCTTCTCCTGGTTCGCTCGCTCAGGGCTTGAGCGAGGGACAACGAAGGGTACTCTGCCTTTGGTTACACCCCCCCCCCCCCTCCCACATGACGGTACTGCCGGAGAGGCATTGCCTCATTCTGTGCACCGGCTGGAGGATTGGCAGCTGATGATAAGGTGCAGTGTCCAAGTCTGTACACTTGCTGGGCTTGAAAGGTTCGATACTCTGTTCAGCAAGTATCTGTAAAGAAAAATGCCTTTTTCTCTGTCCCCACCATCATTCTTTTGTGATGACCAGTTACTGTAATCAGCAAACTTTCTCTTTGTTTCTCTTCAGGGATTGGTACCGGTACAAGTCCACTCAAGAGTTAATCGAACTCGCATCCAGGCCAGCCAGGAAGAAAAATAGGAGGAAGTGTAAACCCTGATTTTCTTTGTTGATGACGATATCGATGGTTGATGGAGAATTCTTCACCAAGCTGGGAGGTATTTATTATTTAGGTCCCACCATCAATGAGTCGTGTGTTCGTGTGAAACAACTTTTGTTTGAACTGCACAGGTGAAGAGGACCAATTCAAGCCCCCCACACCCGATATTTGAACAGTTCAAACAAAGTTGTTATGATCCCCCTTCACTCTATGCGGTAAATGCTGCCAATCATCTGTAAACTGGTTCGGAGATCAAGGACAACGAAGGCTGAAGACCAACAGAGTTAATATCGCTTGAGAATGGAAAATCTGCATCTATACGGTCCAAACCTATTTCAATACCAATAACCGTTCATTACAAGTCACTTACATACTGCATTAGTGTCCGGTTCGAGCAACTGAACCATTTGTTCTTAGTTTTTTACCATGATTCACAAATCCTATAACCAACATTGTTTTTTTTTTCAGCGGTGGCCAGGGTGTTCGTACCACGCCAGAGCCATTTGGTGGTATCCAGGTGATCCTATGTGGTGACTTCCTTGCAGCTTCCTCCAGTGGTCAAACAGGGAGAGAAGAGGAACTTCTTGCTTCGAGGTGAGCTCCTTCCTCATTCTGGGAGGGATGGCATTTCTAAAGATCATCTGTGAGATTTGTATGTTGATGTCAGTATGAAATACGCTCTTTGTAGCAGTGTATAGGGATGGGTGGTAGGATGTGTCCAACGGGGGGCTAGCTGTCCCAGATGAATGGGGTTGGGGGGGGGGACATCTTATGTCTTTCTTACATGACTTATGACAACACCAGCAGTTTTGGCTTTTCAATTTTCCTTTACCTCAACTTTTTCTCCTTCAATTCTGGAACTTTTTCCACTTACAGATTGCTTTTTGCACTATTGTAAGGGTTGCAAACTCTAGAGGGGAATAATATACAGGAAGAAGGAAACAGGTGTGGCAAAAGAGCAGGGTGACGCCTACCCACCACAATGATAAGGTGCATCCACTTACTGTGTGATATCCCTATTGAGTAAGTTTGTCATGAACATTTGAAGCTTGGCAAGCCAATTTCAGCCCACACAAGTGCCAAGCTTAGACGCATCCAGTACTGTGTGTTTCCTCTGCGACGTATCTGGGGGAAGTGGGACGTTGGGAATCTATGCATACAAAAACAATGCAAACCTACATGTCACTTCCCAAAATGCCCTCGTGATTAACCTGAACTATTGTTGCCCCGCGCCATCGAATTTTGGCCACCGGAAGTATGCAATTATGGCAGGCACTGTTGTACGTGTCTCGGCGCCCATATTCCCGATCACACCCCTCCCCTTCCACCGCTGTCATATCAATCGGTTCAACATTGCAACTTACCGAAATGACTCAAATAGACAGTAGTTCTCAATAAATCTCTGATGATATCTAACCTTTCTTTATACAGTCTCCGCATGGCAGAGATTGCATCAACCTGAACTACGATGGATTATAGATCGGTCCGCGATTCCGAACGCTATCCCAGGATCATCACACCTCTGCACAACAGATCGGGTCGGCGGGTTTGTCCAGGGCGTTGCCCACGTCAGTAATGCCATTTATCCCACATGCTGCAGATTTTTATATTTTTTTGTTGACGGAGTGGAGAGGTTGATGTCCAGGTCCCAAAAGGATGATACTTCAGTGGAGCTATTCTGCAGTAGTTCCAGTGACGGGAAACTGGTCTGCGAAATTTGCCATCAGATGATCACAGAACTTACAGAATTTCTAAATATTTTGACCTCCTTTGTCCAAGTGAAGCTGTTTGTAGGGAGCCCTGAGAAACCTGCACCAGGCGATCATTGCAACAACTCCGGTGCCGTCCACCGCAAAGTATGAACTTGGCATAAGCGGATTCCATTGTTGCGTAGGCGGGGTGCTCTACGCATAAAAAAAAATCACAAATTGACGTGAGCTGAGATGGGGCCAGTGTTTGAATTTGTCCTATGACATAGAAATAGATATGTGGTTCCACACAGGCAAGACAAATTCTAATGCAAGCAAACCAACACTGAACAGGCAATAAAAAAATCACATGTACCAATGCTTTTGCAGATGCGTATCACCACGAATGAATCCTATGGAATATCTTTTCAACAGGCCTAAAAACACAACATGCATGCGCTGCTGTATTTTGAGGGTATCCCGCATGACTATAGTCCATAGTCTGTTTCCAAATGAAGGTATGCAGTTACCAACAATGGGATCCCAGCCTTAAACTGAAATCTCAATCGGTACCCTGTTTGCTGTGACCTTAGGCTAGTAATCCATAATAAATGACACCAATGATCCATGTAATTTGGGTTTCACGTTCCAGCTGTCTTGAGGATGTTATGACGACTTATGGCGACCCTCCCACGCAGGTGACGAGAAGGGACGGATTGAGGCCCAGGCTGGCACGACACAGGAGACGGGAACAGCTCAACAAAGTACACCTGGACAAACTCAAGGTGAGTCTCAGAGGGCATGTTTGATTAGATTAGGGTCGACCACCGGATTGTCCTGGCGGCTCCAAGCAGCAAATGTCGGAATTTTATTCGCTTCCTGTATTTTGGTGATACTCACACAATCTTCCCACAGGGCCTATGGGGCTCAGTGCTGCGCTTGTGTGTAGTCTTTGTTGGGACGTTATGTCCTCACGTTAATGTGTATTACACAAAATCTAATAATGGACTTTCTCGTTCCCTTGCGTAAATGTCAGTGGTGAATAGCTCAACATAATGTCTCTTCATTACTGTCCAGATTTTTAACAAGAATCTTCATGATATAACATCCCATCACATCATGTGTTGAGAGTTCCCATGATATTCAGCGTTTTGTGACTGGAAAGGCTAGAAACAATCCTGTGGCCGCGTAATCAGGTGTAACATTACTATGATGCAATTCAATGCGCAAATGCAATGCCACAGACGCTCAGTACTTATTTCCATCCTCCTTTCCAGTCACAAAACTACCCATACTGTGGTTGTATGAAGATATTAAAAACTCAGAATAAAAAAAATTTGGATTGATGGGAACAACGGTATCAGGTCAAAATTTGCCCCAAATTTCATGGAATAGGTCCAGTGGCGGAACGAATACATTTGTTGTGGCCGGCTGGCCCCTTGAAAAGTTGTGGACTGACCAAAATGGGGAAGTTGTAGAAAATATGATACTTAAGCTCTCGTAATTGGCTTCGGACACATGGTAATTTGATCCACCTAGATAAATCAAACACACAACAATATATATATTTGTAGTGATAATTGATTAGAAAACGAAAACCCCATGCTTAACTGAGAAGTAACTTCGTCAGTAGCACAGTAGTGACCACGGTAAGAATACTAAGGATGGACTTCAAAACAAGTAGCCTGTTCACGTGCCAAAACTCCTCTGACCAAAATTTTAAAATCCTCCCAACGTACCAGTCAGTAATAAACATAGTGTACCTGGCAAGAATGGTTTAGGTTTTGAAAAGTTGTGGTGGTTGTTGGAAAAAGGAGCTAGAATGATGCACTATGAGGAGGATATTGTTGTCTTCACGCTGAACGGTTTGTGGTGTGCATGTGCACGTGCACCACAACCGTGAACAGTCATGGCCAGAATTTATAGCCAGTTATAATAGTTACTGTAATGAGATTATAATGATATGTGTCAAAGGTCATAGGGGAATGACCGCAGTTTGACGTGGAACGTACAGTGTGCAAAGCTATCTTCGAAAAATTACGAATCCTGCCATCACAAAAACTCTAATGGTTCCCCGTTATACTTATCAAAACATAGCATCCGAAAACATAGGATAAATTGGTTGCATTTTCCTATAGTGGTGACAGTTTCACAAAAGCTTTGTAACGTGATCTCTATGGGGGGGAATTTGACCCGAATCTTGTAGTTTCCCCGCAAACTGCTTCTTTGGTGAGCATGCGAAACTTAGAATAGAACTGGTTCATCAAATTATGGGAAACCTTTCTACTGCCCTAAATGCGCATCATTAGTTATTGCATAACTTTCCTTTCTCTTCCAGCTGGTCGGAGGCTATTTGAATCCCATGGACAGCGATCCCAAGCTGTGCAGACACTTGGACAGCATGCCGTAGGCCAGAAGATAACGCTTCAAGTCGGTGTGCTCAGGTAAGGTAATTGAGGGTGCATCATTGAGTGCCACAAGTGCAGTTTACATGGGAATTTTGGCTCATTAACCAAGTGTGGGCCTTCTAGGGCCCATTTTATGCAATACGCAAAAAATTGTATCTCCTACAAACTTCGTTGCCACAGTGCTGATGTTCAGTAATAATGATGGTCAATATCTTACCTCAGAGGGCCAAGAGATTAAGGATACAAGGCCCAGTATGGGCCCCATTCATGTTGAAAGTTTATTGACTGCTAAGACTTTGGCATATGAAAATCAATGTCAACAGTTGTTAAAGGGGTGCAATAGGTCTCCCGATCTTGAACATTAAACATGATTGACATTCGTTATTGGACTTTGTGCGGTTTGAGCTACAGGATTCCCCGTGTGCAGACACTTAAGACAGCCAGGCCCCGAGGCCAAAGATAACGATCAAAGTCCGTGCCCAAGTAGGTACCTTAGGGTTGTCACAAGTCAAGTGTTACCTGGGATTTGCCGGGGCAGGGGGTATAAACCTTCAAAGTGAGGTGTGGTATTTCTCCAGTTTGGTCCACACTGGAGTCAGGGAATCATTTTGAAGTGAGTGATTGCAGGTAAGGCTATCAATTTAATTTAATTTATCACTTTAAAGTGTTGACAACTATTACATGATTGTGTGACAATGTCAAGCAAAAAATAAACCACTAAATGAAGAGAGACCAGCAAAGTTGACAACTATACGGAGTATGGCCACCTAAAAAAACACATTTCAGAGGTCTGCCGTGATCTTTAAATAACCAAATTACCTCAACTTTTGGTCCCACATTGTAGTTACATTGAAATCAACAAAAATTTGAAAAATGCACATCTCAAAATTGGACTCCGTGACATCAAAATGACCCCCACATCTGTCAGTTCATTAGTCTTTGATCCTAGGCAGAACAGTGGCAAAGTTAGTCTGATTTCATGAAGCTCATGGTATGGTTAACCTTTAGTCCCCCAAAATGTTTATGACGCGAGTCACTGGGGGGTAGTTCAATGTGTATAATTTGCTTATCGTTCATGCAACTGTTCACGTTGGTGGATTCCCATGAGACGTAATAAAGGTGGGACTGTGTCGGGTCCACCATGTCCCTGCAAAAAGGGTAATAGGAATGAGTTTGTGTCTGGATTTGCCTAATTCAGGAAATTTTTTTGTCACATTTCCACCAAAAGTTGTGACGTGGTCAATAATCAATCCTATGATTTGAAATGGGTCCACTGATTGCTGCTTATATCAAATTAAAAACAGGAATGATGATGGAAACGAACCACCTGATAGCGCAACCAGGCGAGACACCGGGGGGGCGATCGCTTGTTCCTTGTTATGATTAGGACCACTGGGGGGTACCTCCATCAGACGATCTCTTGTTCCTAGGTGCTGCTGGCCAAGAAACATTGATATGACAGAAGGGTCGGGTGAATGGAGTGAGGGGAGTGGTCAAGGGCGGGTTCGAGGCTGGACCTGTGGTATGTGATACCAGTTTCTTAATTTCATTTTCATCTCGGTGGTGAAGTGGTTGCGGCATGCGTGTGAACGGGTGACGGGTAAAAAAAAAATCACACAATAACAAAAACAGAATATTTGTTGCAGAAATACTATAAAAATGCAACAGACATGCATCTTGTGGTTGGTTGGCCTTTTGAGGAAGGTATTCCATGACTTAATTGCGGTGATTGCATCCTGATAGCATGGTTACATGTGCCAATCAGTGTACGGTGCTTCCATTCAGATTTGCTTTTGCTCTGTGGAACCAATGTATATTTTTGACAAAATAAATAGGAGATATTGAAACACTGGACTAATCTCGGCTCACATGAATTTGTTGATTTTCAAATGCGTACCTCCCCCGCCCGCATACACAATCCAGGATATGATGGCTCCCATGGTTTCCACTCTGTGGAAGGTGATGTGTATGTGACCTTTGACATTGTGTAACTACAAGACATTGTAATCCTACTTTGAGCTGGCTCATTCGTTAATTGCACAATTGGCGAAGCTCCTGACTTCACGTCGTTCATTGTATCGGTCACAGTTCATATTATTTTGGGACCACGCAATTAAGGCATATCATAAACCCCCCATAGAACTCGGACCATGTAATGAAGTGGCCTGCATACAATCCCCAGGTCATCCTGTGGTCAAATTCCTGAGAGGGCCGAGCAGACATCAGACCGGAGCGGGTGGATGTGAAGGCCCACGCGGGAATACTGCTCACCCGGAGAAACTGCCCCTGAAGCTAGCCTGGGCCATGTCCATCCATAAGAGCCAGGTAAGGGCATGATGGGATTGGTCCTGTTGCATGATGGCGATTTGTTATATTGTGTTAACATCTCATAGCAGTGTACCATCAGTTTTTTTTAATGGACCGTGTATGCTGAAGAGATTTGCTCTATGGTCACAAATCGCCTTTGTCTCAAATGATTCAAGAGCACTCCTGAGAAGCAAAACTCTATTATGTTTGCTATTGTGGTTTCAGCTCATACCACATACATCCAACAACAGACATACATACATACATACATATGTTACGTCCGTACGTACGTAAGTACGTAGTACATTTACCTACATACATACGTACGTACGTACGTACGTACGTAAAGTACGTACGTACGTATATACGTAACAGTGCTACACCACCACCAAGCGCCCTGTGCCAGGCGAAGGTTTAAAAAAAACAGTTCCAATTACAAGAGGACTAACAACGTTGACCTCCCATACATGAGGTGTAAGTGGTAATTGGAGAAGGTTGGTATCAGTAGCTGACAGGTTACTGGGCCATGAGCAGGAGGAAAAGCTTAATCTTGGAGCAAGTCCCCCCCCCCCGGCAAGATATAATGGGTCAATAATCATTCAAACACTTGCAAACAGTGAGCAGATTTTTTGAACCTGATTGCGTAACCAATGAACTTCTCAAAGAGTGACTAGGACTGTCAATCTGGAGCAGAGAAAGGGACAAAAGTTTAGCTGCCTATTCTGGAGGATGAAGCATTTTTGGCTCAACAAGAAGCTTAACACCATGGGAGTAGATAGTTAATCGGGAAGACTATCACCGCGACAAACAAGATATTGCGTCTGTCGAGAAAATAGGTAGGAACGGTCAATGTTATGGACGGGTGGTAGTTTTGCCGACCCAAGATACACAGATTTGTTCAAGCATTCAAGGTCAACAGTAATGCTAGGAGCTAAATTCACCATTGTTGGAATTGTAAGCAACCTAGTATCACTAACAAATAGATGGGTTCAGCATGGAAGTTTTGTCAGTGATTATCATGGCCTTGAGTAAAAACATTGGCGGTGGGGGTGTTCCGAAAAACGGCGGTCCACAAATCATGGATGGGTCAATTTTCGTAGTAGTGCCTTGAATAATAATTTCTGCACTTTGCAACAAATCATGGGTAGTGTACACATACCAAAATTACATAAAATGCTCACGATTCATTATACAGAGAAAATTGGGGTGTCCGGACAAAACGGCGGTCAAAAGTCATTGAGGGGTCATTTTTGTAGTCGGCCTTGAAATAATAACTTTCTGACTTGAAAACGAATCATGTGAAGTACACATACCAAAACTACATTAAAATGCCATCAACGATTCAGTTATGCAGTGAAGTATTCCATTTGTGTCCTCTTGTTCCACAGGGTATTCTCTGATGTGGTGGAGATCTCACTCTCCACGTTCTTGTCTTTGAATGCGGGCAGGCGTAGGTCGCCCTCTCTCGGGCCCTGAGCATTGCAGGGGCGCAGTGTGCTCGACTTTGGGCAGCAGGGTCAGGGCCCACCCCAGGGTCCTGAGGTTTACGCGGGTCCTGAGAAACAGAGATTGTGAAACCCAGGCTACTCATGATACAAGGGATAAGGAGAATCACAGACCATTGAATGAATTATTCATGTATTCCGAATATGCAGGTTTTTCCAGGTGCGTTTGTGTTTCAATTAACGCACTCCAGGGTCTGGGGTCCACCCTATTAGTTTGAGTTTTTGTACTGGTCCATGAGGAAGGACACAGCAGAGTTGGTGTGAAATAGGCCTACCGTGAAAGACTACCAAGAGGATAAGGAGAATCACAGACCATTGATATGAATTAGTTCGTGGAACTATGCAGGTATTTATGGTGTGCCACACTTAATTAATGAACACATCCCAGGGTCCTTCCTCACCCCAAGGGTCTGAGGTTCTCTGGTCCATGAGGAGGAAAAAAGATGGGACCAGGCATACCTCGAAGGGGGGAAAAACTTTTTTTTTTTACCAAGCGGATAAGGAGAATCACGACCATTATATAAATATTGTGGAATCATGAAATCCTGAATATGCAAGTATTTCAGTGCCTGCCACTTAATTAACACATTCCTGGCCGGATCCTTGCCCACCCACCCCAGGGTCGGAGGTTTCACAGGATACGGGGACAGCAGAACGATCATGAACCAGACCTACCTCCGAAGATAAGGAGAATTGCAGTCCATTTTCATGAATATTCGTGGATTGGACTCCTGAATTATGCAGTTGTTTCCAGTGATGCAGTAATTAAACATCCAGGGTTTGGGCCCCTTCCAGGGTCATGAGGTTTTAAAAGTACATGCGGAGCAGCAGATTGTGAAACAAGCCCTACCTACAAAGAGAATAAGGAGAATTGCAGACTTTGTACAAGGAATATCTTTGGAAATCATGGAATTTGCGGTTATTCCAATGTCTGTAGTAAAAAATTGCCAAATCAGGCCAAGCTGGGATATCTTGTAGAAAAATAAAGGAGGGAAACCTGAACAACAATAAGAATTTTAATGGGATCATTGCCGGTATCAGCCGCCTGTATTTAGAAACATTCCAGGGTCTTCAGGGTCCTTAAATAGTAATGTACAGATGTTTTTGAGAATAGTCATAGAATAAGTATTATGGTATATTAGTGCCGCGTTCGACTACATTCAAGGTTTTATAGCCTGAATCATAATATCGAAAGCAAATTGCAATCAGGTTAGGATTGACTCTCACAGGACAGTGATTGTTTCGATATGAATTTCATTATCAATCATGCAAATATTTCAGTGCCCATTTAAAAAATATGACAGGGCGCCAGGTGGTTTCAGTAGACACCATTTATGAAGTGAATATTATGGAGGTTCATTCAATCTGCAAATTCAGTGGATATGTCATCGTGAAGTTCTATAGGTTTCACTGCAAATACGAACTCCTCTCAGTTCAAATTTAATCTTGACCCAATTTTTAGTATGAATGTAGTAACATACAAAAAACAACATCAGGAATGGTGTTTTGGCAGATTACAAGCTTTGCTATCGATGCGCCACAAGAGGATTCTATTCCGATGAAATACAGCTTACCAAGAATGGGTATTCTGAATATATACATTTTTTCATCAAAAAAACAAAGGTTCAAAACATTAGCATGTGATATACCCACCATCTGCCCTGTAGACTTGTCTTCTTGAAATGATACATGGTGAGTCATATTGCCAGAGAATTCCTGGAGTTGGTTGAGCCACAATTTTGAGCACTCGGCAGTAAATTCAAAACTTCCCTTGATAGTTCTTAACAGTTGTTCATCCTAGATAGCATATTGTTGGCAATTGTTTGGGAACTAGACAGTCACTTATGACTGCTGATGTTTTATTTCACATAACATCATTCTAGGTTTATCATACATTATCGGCATTGCTGCCAATGGGTTCCTTTTTGGTCCACTTTAATGTCACCTTTCCAATTTTAACAATACATTCCGAACACTGCAAAAAAAAAACAACCGCACATTCCATTCTGAAGGCTTGTAGTTGCTGATCTCCCAATCACGTTGTCTTGAATAAAATCCATCCACTTGTTATGACTGATGTAAGGGGTGTGATAAATTTCTCAAGTCCAAGGAAGACTAAGCAGTGGGACAAAGACTGTTTAAATAGTTGTTGCAAACACTATCCCCTGTATTAGGAGGCTATGTTTTTTTTTCTTTGAAGAGGCAGCTGGTAACACACTTTTGAAGACAGAAGTTGGTGTTGGAGAGCTGTATTCAGGGCCATTTCTCAAAGAAAGAGAATCATCTTGGAGGTTACAACGTGACGGTTCTTGTCAGACATCGCCTCGCGGTGAACTTAATCAACAACGAACATGAATCCCATGAAGAAGGAATTGTGCTTTTTCAACAACTACCAATCGGTGATAGGTGCTGTCCTATTGTGTATACCTTGATAGTTTCTACGGTCAATTAGAACTAGGTTCATCGATTTGAATTCTGTAGCTCAATAGCCAACTTGAGGGCTCATCATGGAACTTGGCCCATATTGATCATGAATGAGCATCTGGCGATCACTCTCCTTCTGGACAAGTGCTCAGATGATAACCAGTAGGGTGGTAGTGGGTGTAACCATTCACCCGTGTTGAGTGGACTGATACCCTGAACTTCAGATCCAACCACTTTGATTCCTTGACAAAGTCGGAAGAATCTATGTAGTCATATCCTATGTGTGTGACCGCCCAGTTTGTAAACACAATAACCTTGATCAGGTCTGAGTAGTCAGCGCATACTTGGTGTGTGTTCCCCGTGATGAGTATAGGACCCCTAATGTTTTGGGGTCAGGTCAGAATATGAAAACCTTGTAAAACATGAATAACCCAAACGTTATTCCGATCAGGTTGAAATTTTGTGTACAGCCGTTCTTATTGTGAGTACAGGCACCCTATTGCTTTCATTTTAGGCAGGGGCGAATTTTGCAAAAATATAACATTTGTGAAAGTGATATTTTGGCCAATTTTGGTTGTACACACACAACTTCACTCACCTGGATGGAGTAAGCTTATACTTGGTATTTCTGTTCCCCATGCCAAGGCCATACTTGGGTATTTCTGTTCCCCAGATGGTACATGAACCCCATGCTTTTGGTCAGTCAAAGTCTAAATTAAACTTGAAATTTAGTGTGAAGCTTGTAATCTCAGTACATGAACCCTATAGTTGGTTGGAAAAGTTCGAAATTTGTTAGGATGCCCATAATGAGCTGGTACATCCCTCATTTGACCTGTGTCTGGCTATAGGTTTCAGAAAATGCAAGGATCCTAAGCCTTTTTGGCTTTCTGGTTCAGATCCTGGAGTCTTGGGAAGATTAAGGTCCAGAGTGATTGCCACAGCTTACCGAGAGACCTAATTGTACATCCTGAAATAAACCCAGAAACCCTGCAAAATGTACTGCACACCGTTGCCATCATGAGTGAGGAGATCTTGCAAAGGCCTTGCCCATGGCATCTGAATAAATGGAAAAACCTCGGGCAAGGGAAAAGGCGGGGTTCAGGTAACTGATTGTGCTGAAGTCTGACTGTTTTTGCAAATGCGCTGCTGATACCACTCTCTCGTCCAATGTTGAAGATAACCCTATTGTTTATTTGGTATTAGACCTCCCCCCTTTTATTTAAGGCTGTGAGAGAAAAAAACTCAAATACATTCAAGTTCAATAAGGTATTTGGGTGCATGTTTATGGCTGAAGTTGACCCCTATTGTACTTGGCATCATTCCGAGGACGTGCATGCAAATCTCAAAAATTTTGTCCAACACGATATAGGATGGTATCAATTAGGTATGCTGGTGCAGTGTTGGATGCCTCGGCGGACAAATCTACTCAAATTCCCTACCAAAATACTTTACGAAAGTTTTTGGTTCTTTCTAGAAGACCACACGCCATGTTGTGCTCGAACGTTTTAAAGATTCGGCATTCCCAGGGTCATGTTGGGCCTACTGTTTTCAGGTGCTCGGTTTTCATAAGCAATGGCCCCAAGGACACCGAAAAATGCCATTGTCAAATGCGTCAGTTTGAAATTGGTTTTCAATGGAATGAACAATTTGAGTTTGCTCTAAGCGTAAGCATTGGTCCCCAGCTGATGCAATTAATGAACTCGTTTTGCCCATGTTTACCAAGAAGTCTCTGGGATAGGGCCTATCAATCACAATGCTTATTCCCCTCACCACCCCCTCGTATCAAATATCGCGAAATGCAGGGCTCTCGTTGTTGCTCCGACTTGTATTGCATCAATATGCTGACAGATGACTCATTTAACCGTCGTGGTTGGCAAGCAGTGGTAGAGCGTTCGGCTTCCACCCGGGAGAACGGGTTCGATAACACCCCGGTCGGTTATACCAAAGACTTTAAAAGGTGTATAACCTGGGGAGGGTGGGGTACACATGAGGGGGGAGCAAGTTTGCCCCTCTTCGTGTGAATACCAGTGCAGTATCAGGTCTGCATCCTTGCTGGTCCTTGAATAGGAACGATCTACTTAATGCTACTCGGCAAAGGATACCATAAACAAAATCGGACTACTTTCCTCCATGAGAATTTCCTTGTGATTGATCTTCAGCATAGCTGCACCAATCCAGTCACCATCACCATGTTTTACGTCAGGATTGATCCTGATGATCTGGCCACAGACTCTTCTTCCACTTGCAAAGAGTTTGCCTCATTTATGCGTGTCCCCCTTCTCTACTGCCTACCCTACACGTACTCGTTCGGACTGTATTTGCATCCGACCGAATTCCCACAAGAGTACCGTCCACTGCTCCCACTACCACCCGTCGGAACCCTTCACCTGGAGAGTCCCTCGCTGCACCCCTGGGTACTTTCAGCTTGGTTGCCGTATGGAAACTTATCACCTCCACGGCGGTGATTGACTAAGCGCGACGATCACAACTTATGTTGGTACGATATCCAATGACTTGCTGCAACCATGCTGGCTCCCACACCGACCAGGGCGCTTTATTGACCCAGACGCATAAATCGCAGAGCAATAAATACTTGTAGTGTTGGTGACAATGTCTCACTCCTACTTGTGGGGTGTTTCCCCGTTATTCTCAGTTTGTTAATTATGCCTCAGTACCTAACTTTGTGAATCTATACCTCTGGTACATATCCCAGTCTGACATCCAAAGAATTAGTTTAGTTTGATTTCAAACTTAAGCATGATATCGAACGGTAGGTTTATGAATACTCACGCTCGTTACGCACAATAGATCAAGCGCAAGATAGATCGTAACTCTTGTGGAACTGGGGCCCAGGTATTACTTGATCTACCCATCTACCCCCGGGTGCAATTCAATTCCAACAAAACCACTGTACACCCTCCTGATTCAGTCCCTTGCACATTGAACATGTCATACCATCCAAGTCCTCCTGACCCCTCAGACTAGCTTCTCACATTGCGTGCATTTGCTAAGCTCCACAGTATGTGTCAAGCCTGCATACAACACTGAACCTTCATTTACAAAAACACCGGAACTTCATACTGATCCCGCTTTACTAGTTTATTATGCGATACACTCCCCTCCCAGACAATAAATTCATCTGTATTTATTTTTAAAGTTTCCTCCTCATATTTTACGATGAATGATCACCCAGCCGAAGTATGGGTCTACTTATCAGAGAATATTTACCAACAAGTTCAGTAGTACATGTGGTGATTCTAAACCCATGAGGTCCTACTTGATACCAGCTGAGGGAGACGCTTCGATGAGCGGGGAGCGCGTTACTTCATCGTAACCCTCTAAGGGTTTCAAGTATACCTCCCCCTCCACATTACTGTATTATGTATGATAATCCACTCCATCCATATGTATACTGAGCTTCGTATGTGTAAAAATGAACCACTAAATTGACCTGAACGGGACATAACTGGTCCACACTATAAACCGACTAGATGAATTGGCCATTTTCCATAGTAACAGTCCCGAGGAAAGGTGTCTCGGAGGACTGTTGGACGAGGTTGTGTGTAGTGACCTCGCTGTAAAGGGAAAGAGACCACAATCTAGCCCAGGATAGATTGCTGGCATGGACTTCTGACGGAAACTGTTCTGATGATGATGAGTTTCGTACTGTGGTCCCTGCACTATTGGACATGCTCGGACACTGCTTGGTGCTTTTGATTGCTATTAACATTAGGCTTCATAAAAGATGTTCAATGTATACCACGCACGTGTTGCCATGGGCCACAGAAGACTCGCAAGCATAATGTTTATACAGAGAATACTGCGATTCACGAGAGACTGGGCCATCGTGGCAGTGGGTAATTGAATGGGACCCCTGCCTTCTCCTCTGAGATCTATTGACGAAAAAAAAAAGAATCCTCATTACCACTAATTTGATCCGCTTTGCTTCCCATCTTTCTCTGTAGTGGTTGTGGGTTGCATTCAGCCGCATCATTTCAGCATAAGGAGTAAGTAGACTCCAAAACTTAACCCTGGGTTTCTCGGGTCTTTGAAGGGCGGTGGAACCTACTCATACTGGATTCCTCACCCACCTCCCCATAATGGTATAGTGGTATCATGACGCTTTGGAAGTCAAATAGTCAGCGTTCGAAATCCAACGTCCACTGACGTTTTCCCCCTAATTGACTTTGCTTGCCACTTGCGATGGGCAGTGGTCAGGCGCGGCGAAATGTATTTTGTATTGGGGGGGGGGGGCTAATTTTGACTGCGATACACTATCTAAGCGTAGCGCCAGCATTGGTTGGCGCGAAGCGTGGATGAAAATTTTTTTGGGTTTTCCGGCCCTCTAGATGACCGGAAACGGCATTTGCCGAGTGGCCTGGCTAACAATATCTAGGGGGGCATAAACTACAGGTCTCATGTGTGAAATCGCTGAAATATCAGAACAAATCAGGAAACAATGCAATTTGAATATAGTTTTAATACCAGTTGAATGAAACATGTGACTCCTTACAAGGTATTCATTTGATCCAAGCCTATTTACATTTAAAACACCCTTCTAAGTCATGGGTCGTGTTGACAGGTCGAGATGCGCTGTCGTTTGCGTGAATGTCAGCTATGGCCCATGTGCAATATATTTAAGCAATGTAAACACACATTTGAAATTGCACAAAATTTGAAGATTGACCGACAAAGTAATCCTTACCTGTCGAGGATGAGGGTGATCCACCGAAATTTTCATTCTTTAAATTGGTATGCTCTATTGCTGAAATAAGCCTAATACCAAACTTACTGTACCTCACTACATAACATACCATTTTTCAAAGTGGATACTTTTCATAATAGTTACTTAATGTTTACATATTCTTAACTCATCTGAAGCATGAGTCACATGCTGAGTAGGAACAGGTTTTGTCTTGAATTAATGCGAAATAGTTTCAGTTCATCCTTCGTTTAATCACATGACAAGGAATATTACCAGCGAAAATACAAGGAAATAATACTGCCCACATTTTGTTTATATACGCGTAGCCTTATAACACCAGTGTACAATTGTTAATTCATTTTAATGGCCATCCTGACCTAGGTCATATTTAGTAGTAAGTATAGCCTCTACGTCCTGACAGCCTCGCAACCTCGATTGAATTGATTTGATGGGTTGCCCTGGAGCAAGATTTACCAACGGGCTATGGTACATGATGTGGCATATTAGACTCTTAGTGTGTACATCGGCTACAGTGATTGGTGGCATTGGGTGATGATGCATAAACAGTTGAATAGTCAAAACCGATGCGACGCGCATTACAGGCCGTCCTGCTCACAGTAATTCACATACGGCCATAGGGGACCGCAAAGAATGCAACTGTACATGACTCATGGTGCTATATATAGCCCCCAGAGTGCTTACTAAAAGACTGATTATCACTATTCACGGAGTATTCCTCGAAATGTTGAAATATTAATTGAAACAACAGGCGATAGCCATAAATACATAATTGGGGATTTTTTCTGAACCAGCTGCAATATTGGGGGGCTAAACAAGAATTTGCCCCCTCATTTTTTTTCAATGGGGGGCTGAGCCCTCCAATCCCCACGGTTTCCGCCGCCACGGCAGGGTCGTGTTTTTTCGCTTAGTAGTTTTCCTGAATGCAATGATTTTCTGAGGTTACGGAAGTTGGTTTTGGGTTATTTGCATTAAGTCTTGTCTGTCAGCTGTGAGGCAGTCACATTGAACTTGTACTCCCGCTTCCTCCATTTTTCGAGGAATGTTGGGGTCCTGGAGTTCACTAATCGCTTTTAGGTCGAAAAATGAATGGCGGTCCACAATAAGGTTGGACTGGTTAAAAGACCCCACTCGATTCATGGGAGAACTAGTCGAGAAATCAAAAAGGTAGTCCACAAGTTTTCATACTTAGACTTATGGTGACCTGAGATGACCCCGAATATTGTGTCCACAAGTCAAATTAGGCAAAAATTTTGTTTTCCACAATTTCTTAATTCTTGCGAAGAATAATCGCCACTCTACAAACCCAAAAACAATAGGTTCTTCTTCTCCACATGAGAAAGCATGCGTCTGCATCATTTCAGCTTGATCGGCAAGGCTTCTGGACTTATATCATGTCCAAAAGTATCTTCAGACTTTCACCTCTGCTGATCTCAGATGCTCTCCGGTGACCTGACCCCAACAATAGGGTTTTATGTACTCATCGTGGGGAACCCACATCCAACTACCAAAGTATGAGCTTCATCGTTCCAGGTGGGGTGAAGTTTGTTGTTTATTTGGGTCCCACAATCGAAAATTTGCCAAACTCTAATTTTCCACAATTTTCCCCATTTTTCACCAAGTGCTCGCTTTACAACCTGAACGACGGGTTTCTTGTGTACTCCCAAAACCCCCCCCCCCCCCCCTAGGAGGAAGCAGTATGCGGATCAACTTGATCGAACAAGCATTCCTGGACTCATCCTGTCCACAGGTTTTCAGACCACACTTTGACCTCTGCTGACCTCAAATGATCATGTACTTCATCATGGGGACCCCACATATTATTACGAGCTCAATCCTTCCAGTTGGGGTTGAGGTTATCGTGTCCACAGGCCATGCGTACCAACAACAACACTGTCATGCTGGCATACTAGATTCCTGACTGTCCTCTCAAGAAATAAAAAAAAAAACATATGCTCAAAACATAGCTCAACCAAGAGCTAGTTTGATGAAACAAAAATTATAACCACCACTTTTTGGTCATTAGTCTCCTCCCGCGGCGGCCCTGCTCTCTACTTTAGATTTGGCTGATGGGCTGGTGGGCATCTTTTCAGTGGCAGTCGAAGATCATCCCCTTTGCGGGTGGTTGTGGCGGTGGAGGAATGGTCCTTCCTAGGTGTCCACAGGACTGTAAAAAAATGAGGCAGTTAATGCAGTCGTTAACCATACACAGCATTTGCAGCAGCCCCGAATTTTATATAGGGACACTCTTCCATACGATCCAACTTCTCTCCCAAAAACATAGTCATGTAAACAAAACTCAGACAGGCTAAAGGTAACTGTAATATCAATCAGATTGTTGTCACGTATCTGTCAGAGAATACTCCCTGTGACGTTCAGCGATCATGAAAATCCAAAGGCATGTTCTTCCCACCCTCAACCTTTCATCATAATTATGGCCACACAGTCTTTGGACTATATAGAACGTGCTGGTGTTGTTGCCAAAAAATCATAAAATTAAACATGGCTTACTGGGGCGTCCCAATACAAAGATTGAAAGATTACAAAATCATGAAGAATATGTGCGGTACCACGCAGCAGTATTTATCTATCTAACTATCCATTTCTGCCAAAATTCACTTTGGGCCTACACCAACAAGATGGAAGTGTAGAGGCAAAGAAATTCCCTGGGTGCCACAGATAATTTTTGACCTCTATCATGATGAAGAGTCAGAGCGTGTTACATACAACCAAGCTGACATCATGTACCAATCATTGTATACACATACACAGGTTCTGACGGAATGCTTTTGAAATGGTAAATGGTCAGATGACAACTGCAGGATAATTAAATGAAGAGGTCATTATATTAGCTGGAGGAAAACTGTCTTCCTCGTCCAAACCCGAAGTTCATATGACTTTCTGTTAAGGAGTTACAGTCTTTTGAGTTTGTGCATGTGTATTGTGGCAAGATCGAAAGCATCACCAGTCATGCAATAATAAATGGATGTCGTACTTGCACACCCCTGAGAACATTCTTTGTTTTCTATTGACATTCGCACATTTAATTTCACTCCAAAAAGCATTCAGTTTTTGGGAGAGGGATTGCTTGTAGTGGGTTTGTTAGGTGTTGACGGTTACTTCAATGGGAGAAAGACAGAACTTCTTCTGCTGAATGTTTGAATTACTCAACAAATGTACATGAAATACATACATAATTGCAATTGGGTTCTCCCCAATTCCTGCATAATGGACCAAACTTTGAAAGTCAATAACTCCCACATAGTAACATCGTAATTGAAAATTGGGTTTGGAACCTATAGATACGTTTGTTCCATTTTCCACAATGATCCCTCTTTGCAGTCACGCGTGCAATTATCCTTTAAACCAAGTAAAATAGCATATTATGTATCCTCGTGCAGAACACCTACAAGCTAACAACGAACGCAGCTTACCCCTCCAGCCTGGACGGTTATTATGTATGAGGCCTGAATTGGCCACAAATCTTGAGGCAAAATTCCTCGATGTTATTCGACATGCTTGTGATACACAGCAATCCAGGAGGTTCAATATAGCATGCAGACTTTGACAAACGAGTTATAAAAGGCCTTCATTCTCAAGTTTACCGTCCAACTCGGGGCAACCAGATACTGGACCAAGTTTTAGCAATCGATAAAGGACCTATACCAGTGCTCACGGCTGCCACCTATGGTGGTATGGAAACCGTTTCCCCCGTTCATCTAAAACCACACTTGTTACGTAAATTCAGAAGTAGTACAAGCCTCTTGTCAAATCCCGACTCATCTATGCTGATCCTTGTGCGATCGATATCTGCTCTATGCTAGACACTGCAGACTGGACACCTTGGATGATCATGACGACTAGACCAGAGAGTCGGCGTGGTGGTGGGTTATCACACCATTTTTGTATTTATAGCGGCTATACGAGTCAAGCAGTTTAGAACATATTCTAACAATCATCCATAGATACACTACACATTTTAAACATCTATTGGAAGAAAACAAACAATTGAAGAAGTCTGTGATGAATCGGCAATCAACGCCCCCCCCTCCAAAGGATCAGGAGGAAATTCAACCTGGGAAGAAGAACCAGAAAGCCAAAAGGCTAGGTGATTCCTTGACTAACCTTGAGTTTGATGCCTCTGACCTGACCCCCAAAACACTAGGGAACATGTGCTCATTATGCGAACCCCACATACCAAGTATGAACATTGACGCCACCAAGGTGGGGTCAAGTTAGCGATGCAGACCATACCCGTGAAGCTCCTGCATGAAATTGAACAAACTTTGAAAACTTTCGAAAGAACTTGCAATAGACACACTGAATGTCCTCTAGTGACCGCTAGCTATGTTAAGAATGTCGGAGAGTAAAAGTAAGTGCCTACCCACCAGAGTATTTTTCCATTTTTTTAATTGTAGTAACATGTTTCCACAATAACCTTCGCATAACCTACTTAACTGGTTACTGTTGTACCGGGCCTACAGCATTGTTTTTTAGGGGAGGGAAGGTGATTGGCAACCTTTTTTATATTTTCATAATTGCCCTTCATTTTGGATAGTTGTGTATATCTGATATCATATTATTATTTCCATAAAACGTTAAACCTCCTACAGTTCCAACATCAAATACAGCAACAATAAGCAATGTCATTCATAGCCTGTGTATCGTGTTAGCAGTTGGACGTCTCTGGACCTCTATGTACAATCAAGCCCAATATGGCTCCCATATCTAAACTACACAGTCTATTTCATTCAGCCCCCCCCCCCCATCCCTCCCCTAATTCTGGCTGAAAATCCAAATAATGTAGGCCTAATCCTAACAATGCGGCTTTTAGCCTGTCTAATTAATCTGAAACCCAACACCATCCTTTCTTTTCTTGGCCAGCACTCATTGTTTAGGGTTCGGTTTAGGTTTTTAGGTTTATAAGTTAGGGACAGCATTCCACAAATAGCGGCAGGGGGATTGATGACAGGAAAATAATAACAAATCTCCTCCTTGAATTCCCAGATGAAGTGGTGGAGGCATATTCCTATCTTATCTTTGAGTTGCCCTTTCCCTGTCGCCTCAAGGTAGCTCAGTAGAGAAGGGTGGATCATATCATTCCCATACTGTATGGGAGTTTCTTGTCTTGAGGTCAACGATGTCCCATTGTGGTGAACCTTGTCTCCAAGGTGTTGGGATCAGCATCTGTTTAAGGACGAGCCCCACATATAGAAGCAAAAGTCGACAGATGGATAAATAAGATAGAGAATGACATGCGGATCACAATAACTACTCAAATAAGCGCAGTTGGGAGTTACTTAATGATGATGTGATATTGTGTTCAAGGGTCATAAGGATGACTGCACGTTTGACTTGAACGTACGTAAGCAGAACATCTTTTCGAAACTCCCCTGACAAAATACGAATCCAGCACAAAGCTTTACCGATTTCCCCCCCTATCTATCAACCATAACCTCCGAAAACATGGAATGGCATTGGTTGCGATTTCAAATAGTAGTGAGTTGTTAAAAATAAGCCGTAACATAATGCTATGGTGGGGAAATCCGGGGAATATGACTGAATCGTCGTCCTATTTCCCGCCACCTGTTTCTGTGGTGAGCATGCACACTTAGAATTACGAACTAGCTTATATAGCTGGTTGACTAAAATGGGATGCAGCTCACATATATGCCGTAACTATATCATTATATAGAGAATCTTGTTTCATGGGAGAAACAAGACTACTGCAATCAGGAAGACAACGCACACTGGTAGCTTAGCTGTTGTTTTCTTTCAAACTTATATACCGTACATACGACTTCCCATCTGGTGAAATGCGTTCTTTCGACCCAACACCTTGTCCGATACAGTGGGCCGTTTAGCGGCATATGCGAACTCCCTTTATCATTAAGCCAATGCATAGGGTAGTGGTTTGCCAAAAGCCCTCGCTGTTCGACAGTCAACGCTGCACTATTTGACTGAAATTGCTCCATACTTCATGACATTTTTTCATATCAATTGCGAATTCAGGTCCTATCCTTCTCATCTACAAAGCTATTCACATGAATTACCTTTCATGTCATGAAACATTTCGAATGACGCTCGATTTCTGAATTGATAGAATCGAAGTGTCGCCATTTTGAAATAAGTTGTTGAAGTAAGAGGTTCATCTGAATAATTCCCAAAGTCACCACTTACAGTCACACTTGTGTCTGAAGAACGTGTTTTTCTTCTTATATACGGTATATACCAGTTTGAAAGAACGCACCATTATTCCATTCTGGCTTTTTGGTCCATCGATGCTTATCCGAGTAACAATGACCCCAACTATACCAAAACAACAAACTCGTGTAAAAAACTAACTTCTCTCTGGCGGGGGTGAGAACTGGCATTTTTCCCATAGAAAGCTACCCACCTTCCAACCTGATCAACCAACCGTTCTGGACTTATCGTGGTTTTCAAGGTTTCATACTTGACCTCTGGTGATTTCAGATAACCTCTGACCTACCCCAAACGATTGGGTTTCTGTACTCTTCTGGGAATACAAATACCAAGTCTGAGCTTCATTCCATCCAAGTGGGGTTGAGTTAGCGTGTTTACAGCAGGCTTCCACAAAACCACACATACATCACACACACACACTGTCATGACTGCATGCTCCTCTGACTTCGTCAAGGACTAAGCCCAAAAAAAAAAAACCCCCCACCCCCCCCAGAACGCCAAAAGGCTTAGTGATTCCTTGGATACACGGTCCTGGTTGTCTTCAAGTTCTTAATTTCCCGAACACAGTCTCATGCTTAAACTGTGATCAATAGCAATAATGTACTAGGCAGGTTGGGACACTAGCCTGATTACAAGGTAAAAGTAGTCTGCCAAAAAATACCAGTATTTACAAGCCGTATATGATGGATCGCTGACTGTTGTACAACAAAAATAGCGTTCATGTACTCATCATGGGAAGCACACCCACCAAGTTTCGAACTTGTACCCATCAGGCATGTTGGACTTTGCCTGATTACAAGGTAAAAGTGCCCGAAGTACCAGAATTTTACAAGTGTCCCCCTTTGCCCCAACTTGACCCCCTACTCATCAGCGTTGGAGGACTCGAGTCCGTCAGTCCGGTCTCGAGACCGTCTCCAGACTGTATTTTGAAGGACCGGTTCTCAGACTCAGACTCGGGATTCAATGACTCGGACGCGCTGTCGGACTCGGGTACTTGAATCGGAGCGCTCAAAAATCTTGGCGAAAACGGCAAAATTATGAGAAAAAAAAAAAAAAAAGAAAAAAAAGGAATAATCAAAATCTAACATTGATATTCAAAACATAATGACATACTGTGTTGTCTTTTTTTGTAATGTCAAATTCACTCATACCAAGGTTGGAATAGCAATAGAAACTAGCTGTACCTGCTGGAACGGCCCTATTACAATTGTCACCTGCACGCACAGTAAAACATGCAACACTTGCCGCACGGTCTGCAAAAGATGGAATTTGGTGAGTTCTGGGGAATGCGTGAAAAAATCTTTATGCATAACTGCTGTCCGGAAAATTAATTATGGTCTCCAAATAGTAGGTAGGCAGGCGGAAGTCATACGTTAGGGTGTATGTAATAGGTATGGATTGTTTAGTCATTTATTCTGTTATTTTTTGGCATTGTTCCATTCGAATTACATTGTCATCGCTATGAACTTTCTTGATGAGTATCCAGCTCGTGGATAGTACGTTTATGGATTTTGCATTGGGCTGATTGGCGATATTATCATATACACTCTCCGGGGATACAGCTTTCAACTGCACTAACCTTGCTATTGAATCAATCTAGGCCATTTATTTTTTGCTAAATGCCAAGTGTTTTAATAGGGACTCGGGGACTCCGGACCGGACTAAAGGCTCGGACTTTGACTCGGACTCGGATGTTGAGGGCTCAGTCTTGGACGCGGACTCGGCTGCTGAGGACTACGAGTCTTGGACTCAGACTCGTATTAGCTGGACTCAACTCCAACACTGGCTAGCTCATACAACAATAAATAGCCATTATTTACCACCATCGTCAGCACACCCACCAATTGAACTTGAACCCACCAGCATGTTGGACTTGATACAAGGTAGGCATTACATACCCACAAACA
>JAODTK010005031.1:0-15471 GCA_026419785.1 Sclerodactyla briareus | reverse complement strand
TCGGACTATCGGGTTCGACCAAATGGTTGTCGATTATTAATGGGTAACTCTCCTGTCTTCGTGGATAATTATTATATTATATAACGTTATAAGATCTTTGGGGGAATGACGATGTTCCATTTAATCAGTCCTAAATGATTCAATTCTCTGCTCAGAGGATTATTTCTCATTCCTGGTATAAATTTTGTCAATTACGCTTTGAATAAAAAACAATTGACAGAAATTGGAATATCTTAACTACTTTTGATCAGGACTTTATATACCATGATCCAGGTCTCGTTGCACACTATCCATGGTATAGACGACGAATGAATCGCGTCGTTAGTTGTGGTGGCAACTTACTATGAGAGAATGCCCCGATGCCCTGAATTCATTAGTAATGGAAGAGTACCGGAAGTGACGGCTATCTGTGGAATTTCATAAACACTTTTGGCTAATACGACATATCGCTTATAAGAATTGCGGCAAAAGCACTGGCAACTAGTATTAAACATTTGATTACTTCTTTGAGTTAAGTCCAAAAAAAGTCAAACCGGATTAATTAGAAACATTTATTGGTGAGAATATCCGCTTCATTTCAGATTGTATCAATATATATATTATTAATGATAATGACATCTGGTTTTTGCGCTTGGTGATGTTCGAGAAAAGCTTCGACCGTTTAGAGTGGAACTTTCATTTTGAATGTCCCAAATTTATTTTTTTGATGAGCGTTTCAGTGGATGGGTGAGAACTCTGTATTCAAACTCCGCGGCCTGTATTCGTTAATAACGGTCAATCATCTTGTTTGGGTTAAAATCACGCGGGGTACGACAGGGAGTCCTCTCAGGCCGTAATTTTCATACTTTGGGTGGAGATACTGTCAATTCAAATAAACAGTTCCCATTTATAAACGGACTTAATATATGTTAATATCATGAACCAAAATTGGAATTATTTTGCAGTAGGCTGGACGATTTACAGCAATCTGGTATATGAGACGGTACTCAGCAGTAGTTGACATATTCCAGGGTTTTGAGGCATCTTAGGGTAGAAAGTTAACATCCAAAAAACTAAATTTAACCATTGGCCCATTTGTGCAGAGAAAACGTTGTGTTGATCGAGGTAGATTGTATTTGGAACCCTTGGTCCAGTTGCATGTTTAGGTATCCACCTTTACCTGATAGGATAAGAGCTTCATCTCAATTATACTTCGTAATTATCTCGAAAAGTAAATTAAATTTGTGGTCTACACGGGATTAACGCCTATGGTCGAATACTTATTGTAAAGATGTGGTCTTCTCAGCTTGTGTTCCTCGTTCAAGTGTTAACAGATCCTCCGCTAAAAGTTAGAAGGAACTTGAGTCACGATTTTCGCTTTCACTTGGGCAGGACCGGACCGGATAAGATTAACGCAGGGGCGGCGCCACAGGGGGGGGGGGGGGAGGGGGGTGGGCGGTTCCCACCTATGGGTTTTGAAGCCGAAAAAATGAAAAATCGTTTGTGACACGATGTTTAACGCACTTATTTCTTAGGGGGGTGGGCTGAGGTGTCTATATATGTTACGGTACTTCTACGACCGTATATCCAGTTTGTCGCATTCGAACACATATTCGTAGATGGGGGGGGGGCAGTCCCCCCATTCAAAGCCTAGTGGAAAACAGAATTGTGCGTGTAGTATGTACTCTGTGTAAATGAAAAACCCATGTTTTCGCGCTCTTCGCGCGCGTGGCCGTGTTCTTCATCAGTATTGTCCGAGGTATCCCACGCATGGATCTAACGTACCAAAAATCAAGTTCGCGGATTCAAACAAATCTCCGAGAGAGGGGGGGGCCACGTTCCTCAATCAATCCTGTATTAGGTAAATGAAACACCCCAAAATTTCGCGGTTCACGGCGGCGCCTGGGCTGGTTTCGTCGTCAATTTTCATTTGATCCGAGTATATGCCACGCATCAACCTAATGTATCAAACATGAATTCGCGATTCGAACAATTTCGTAGATGGGGGGGGGGGGTGGGGGGCATGTTCAGCCAAATCCCAAATGAAAATTGTTGGGGTGACAACACTGAGGTAAATCATATACTCAAAAATTTTCCGCGCTTCGCACGCGCGTGTCGTGTTTTCTACATCAATTTTCATTTGATCCGAGTATCTGCCACGCATGAGTCTACTTGTATTGAAAATCAGTTTTGTCGGATTCGAACATCTTCAAAGATGGGGGGGGGGCACGTTTCCCTCATCAAATCCTTGTGAAACATGAAATGTTTGTGGTTATAGTTTTTAAACACTAAGGTAAATAAAACTTTCGCGCACTTTGGCCCGCCGTTCTTGTTGTTTCCTACACTATTTTCATTTGCAATCCAAAATGCCACGCATGAATTATTAACAGAAAATCAAGTTTGTCGGATCGAACAAACCTTCAAAGATCGGAGGGGGCACGTTCCCCCCACAGTCAAAAAAACGTTTTCGTAGATTGGGGGGGGGGGGCCATTTTCACCCAAATCCCCAAAATGCCCATGTTGTGATAGTTTTCAACACTAAGGTAAATCAAAAAACCGAAATTTTTTCGCGCCGTGCTCGCGCGCTGTGGTGGTTTTTTCTACAGCAATTTTCATTTGATCAGATTATATGCCAGCTGAATCTACTTGATACTGAAATCCGTTCATCGGATTCGAACAAATCTTCGACGATGGGGGGAGGGGGGGGGGAAGGTTTCCCCCCAATCAAAAATCCAAATCCTTGTGGAAAAATAAAAAGTTCTGGTGATAGTTTTTAACCTCAAGTTAAAAAAAACAGTTACACATGTAAGTAAAAAAAAAAAAAACATTTTCCGCGCGCTTCGCAACGCGTGCCTGTGTTTTCTTCGTAAATTTTCATTTGACCCGATTGTATGAACACGCATAGATCCCCCCCCCCCTACTTGTACCGTTGGGCTTTCGCTTCATAGGGAGGCTTTTCATTATTCCGCGGGGGACGCATCCGGCCACCCCTTCTGCATATTTACTCCAGCGGTTTTTAGTCCAACAATCGGCAGTACACAAAGTTTCAATACAATCTTACTCCTTGCCGCATAGGCGCACTGTAAATGAAGGCACTAGCTAACGCTCACTATCGAGTTTTTTTGTTGTCTGGCTATCAAGTTTATTGATAAAAAATAAAATACCCTTATCAAAATGACAGGACAAAAAAGCCAACTTGAAGATAGTTTCGAGTGTCGATGCAACGGCCCAGCGAAGGCGATCTCCTGTCCATCTGGAGCTTCAGTCGCCAAAATTTTTCTGTATCTCCCGCGCCAACATGTTGGTGCCTCCGCTTAGCTAGTCAATCATCAAGTTTAGCCCCCCCCCCTATTGGGTCAACCCTGGCGCCGCCCTGATTAAACGTAAACTTTAATCGGCTGAATAGAGGACGGAGGTTTGAGAGCTACGCATATTATGTCTTGGGTCTACAGCCTCATTCAGATTGGGGTTGAGAGGTATCAAATACTGTTAAAAAAGCCGAATTGATTGGAAGTTGTTTTATGATCATCATTTGAGAAAATATGGAAAGGACCTGATTGTTCAAATGTACTTACCGAATTGGGACCTTTATATTGACAATTGCTTCATAGAGTACGTAATGCCGAGCTTGTGGCCGGAAATTTTGGGAATGAAATTTATGGAAATTCGAGCTTGAAAATTTTATAAGAACGTTTTCTTCTCCACATTTTATGTAGTGGCAACAAAAAGGGTGTAGTTAGGTAGGTGATTTGGTAACGATCATAACCGTATGTTAACGTGTCGGCCTTCGAACGAATTTTCATTGGATTTCCTCCCCATTCACCCTTCATTACGGCATCTTATCTGCAATTCCGAGGCACTAGAAACAAAACTTGGCGTTGTGAAATATTGATTAACGACAACAATATTCACCAGTCCTAGCTTGTCTCCCCGTTCAGTCTCTAATTCTTTGATTCGGTCCAATAATTTCTTCCAGTTGCAATTGCAAAATTGAGTAATTTCCGGTTTACTGATTAACAATGGCAGCGTATTTTCGTACCCCTTAATCTGGCAGAGAGAGTCAAATGTTACTCGTCAATACGGTTTCTACACCGAATTCTTGGACGAATTCTTCACTCATCGTATGACTATTAAGGAAAATTCTAATGTACTTTTTGTGCGGAATAAGATGAAACAGTTGCCGACCAACGCCACATTTTATTTTTAGATTTGGACAATGGCATTTAGCAGACAATTTCATGTTTACACACAAAGAGTGATATATTTTTTGGATACAAATCATTTCGTACCACTACCACCTCGTGGGCCCTCTTCGTAAATTCCAGCTCAAATACTATCTTTTAGTCAAAAAAAATGAATGATGAGTACTTTTATTCAATGAATTTATGAACACGTTCAAGTTCTTGCTGCCGTTACAAAGTACTTGGCTAAAGCCGTACGTACGGAGTAAATACCCTATGAAAGTTGTATAGGCCTACTGCTTTAAAGTTGTCGATACTCTTTTCCCCTGAAACCGCACATGAAAATAATTGATAAGATGTAGCCCATGTTTTTTTCCTTCCTTCCTGCGGTTTTCATATGCCCACGTGCTGAATGTTATATTTTTGTACCCAAGAAAGAAGAGAGAACGAAAGGAAATACATATGGATAGAAAAAAAAAAGTATTAGTAATGTAATTAAAACTATTATTATTTTTATTTTTCCCGCCGTTTATTTCAAACTTCTTGGCAACAATGAATTATTACATATCAGACGGATACAAAAATTGATATGCAAAAAACCTACGAGGATGCAACTGAATTAATAACTCATTACACGTAATGAAGCACTTCCTTAAATCGTAATCAATGAAAAAGATAATTTTTTCTGTGAAGAGTAAATATGTAAGGGTGATTTGCACTCCTGAAGCAAAGATAATAGCTATTTTTAGAAAAGAACGGCTTCTTTAATATCAATGCCTCTGTATCCAAAATAAAACGGGAGTTACTCTACACTCAAAATAATGGATCATGGTTTCCTCTTCTGTCTCACAAAAAGTGCCAAGATTGCTGTCAGCATTACCCATGAGATGAAGCAACCGATTTGGGGTAAATCTATGAGAAATTTGAATGAAAATACTGAATTCTCGGGGCCGACAGGAATTCTAGGGGGTCAGATAAAAACATGACCATCTGCCTGTGATTACATCCCACTTGAATAGCAGTGGGGTTGCTCAACAATTCATGACAGTAAAATACTATAGATGTATGTGAAACATATTGACGTTCAGTAACCTTACGAAATGAAGTCTCATAAAATCCCGTAATTTGGAATAGCAGCTCCGCCGCCAAGTAAAGTAGCAGGAAATATGGGAGTGCTACCCCGATAAACACGTGAACAGCAAGTATTAATCCATTATTTCGTGATAAATGCTCGGACAGTCAACGGCTGACCATCGGCATCAAAAAATCTTCACCGTAGCAGACGTTTTTTTCTAAAAGGTGCCGATAAAAAACAATCTATTATTTATACGGATATGAGAGTTGTTCCAAACGATTCGGTTACCGAAATATCAGTGGGAGAAACAAAGGTCAGCGTTCGACCATGCAGTTGCAAAACACTGGCGAATAAAAACATCTGAATGAAGGAATCCTAAAGGAGCAATTGCATACGAAAGATTGAAGTGGTCCCATAGACTTTAAATTGTGATCGAAGAAAATTTTCCAACTACATGCTTATCCATTGTAGCGCTTCACCACGGCGCATATATTTAAGACGGTCAATGAAACTCGGAATATAAGTCACCTTCAGGCCACCAGTATGGATTGAAATTGTCAGAATCTGAACGCTTAACTTCATCCGGATTACCCCGAATGAAACCAAAGATATACTCTAATTCCCTAACAAAACTGGACGGAGGTTTGTTAATACTAAAAAGAGGAAAACGAGTTGAGACAAGGCAAAAGTTTTAACAATGGTGATACGACCAATAGGAGTTAAATCTCTTATACGATCCATAAATGTTTAAAGTGGCCTTCAGCCTGGAAACTCGGCGGATAATTCAGACGAAAAAGACTGTCCCCGTTTCTGGTAATGACAAACGCGAGCAGCTTAATGGAATCAGAGCTAACGCTAGACCAAACGAAGGATAGCTTCAGGGAACTGAAAGCATATGACCGACCGGAAAAAACTCGACTTGCCAATGTGATAGAAAGACCAGAATGAATCGCTTAAGACCTCAAAATACGAATCACTTTCTCATTGTCTGGTCATTCCGTCAAGAGAAAAGAACAGTGTGTCCGGCGTATGCTTCATTTTAAATCGTTATTAGACATATGTAATACCTTAATAATATCATTGTATAAATCCAAGCTAAAATTTCCAGGCAGCCAGGAATGAAACAGTATGGAATCAATGGCAACCCTGACGGACCCCACGTGGAGAGGGGAAAACAGTTGAAAAACCGTTGTTGCAAACACTGGTATGAGCATTGTTGTAGAAAAAATTTATTCCAACTCCTGAGGCTAAAACCAAATTGAAATAGGAAGGAGATTTGCTAGGAACGCCACTCGGCCTTGCAACGCTTTCCGAAATCAACCAATAATAAAAAGCGGGAAGGTATGCAAACGACAATACTCAATTGTATTATTACAGTTTTCATATTCTCCCCGACTAAAAACTATTTCTCAGAGAAAACGCAGTCTGCGGAGGACCAGTGATCCAGTGATAGTATGAATGACTTTTTTGTCCTGGCAAGCGAGCAATGCTTTAGGCCCCTTATTTATTAATCAGTATTTAACAAGTAATCGGCTGTAATTTTCCAAGTAATAGGGGTTTGGTTTTCTCTGGTTTAGAATTGAGAGAAACAATACCTCTAACCCGCTCAGCCGCAAGGACCAGTATTATAAACAGTTTAATTTAGTTATATAGTTAAAGAATTGCATTACTGAGGTGACCAATAGCGGCCAGAACGTTCTAACACCAACGTGACCTGAAAGTCCAAGCAAACCGGCCCGCTTTGTCATTTTTCATCGATGTTAAGGAGTGGTAAAAAGTCCTTCACAAACATTGGAGGCTTGGTAGTACGGGCGACGGGGGGAGGCCATGAAGGAATGGTCTGGCATACAATATCTGAATAGTAGAGGGCGGTATAGAGCGTTCAGTTACAATAGGGTCTTTTCGCCAATAGTAATGGTGGGTTGTACCATCTGACTTCACCAGTCGTTTAATTGAGTTGAAAGATTCTTTCGTTTTTAAATTTAAAAAAAATTTTGTGTCCTTTCACCTTCATTCCACCCACCGCGAGACGAAGATAGTACCACGAGTTGTAGTCATACAGAATCGAGCAAGCGCAGTTCGGGCCTACTTAGTTGAGTGCGTAAACCTTGTTGATTCGTAAGTTATTGTTGTCCCAAAGTCGGCGATTGTTAAGGGACTCGCTCTTCAGCTCGTCTGTTTTGCACTATCTTGAAAAGGAATAGAAAAAATTCCGAATTCTGAATTTTGGAAATTCCAAACGGCGAGCGGGGTCTTGATCAAGGTTTTCCTCCAATGCGGTTCGAATAAGTCACTGTCACTGGGAATAGTAGGGGGTCCTGTAAAATGCGATGAGTGTTTATTCCAGTAGCCTAGCTCGTTCTCAGGCATAATGAGATTGTTGAAGAACAAACGAATGACACAACGATTCCAGGGGAAAAAGCGTTATCTGTTACGCGATCCCAACAATCTCAGATAAGGAAAAAAAAAAAAGTTCAGACGAGTGAATACTGGCGTACGTGGGAACTCCAAGTGAATTCTAGTGAAAGGGTCGCCTCTCCAATTATCGATGAGATTATGCAGATGCATAGTGTAGACATTTATCCTCTGCTTTGAAATTGAGTTCTGCCCGGTGCCATCAATTTTGGCCAATCCAGGTTGAATACGAAGTGGAAAAACCTCCGCAGATAATAGTGTGCCCCGAAAGGTATCAAACGATTCCGAAAAAATGGTAAAAAAGGACGGTGAATCACCAATTTTGAGGGCGGACAGAGTAGCAACGTAAGAAAATTCTCGATCAAGTTCGATGCCATAATTACCATCTGTCCAAGAGTATCGCACTCTTTCTTAAGGACATTAAAGGATAATCTCGGATTAAAATAAAAATGCACACTCATCGGCGTTCGGGATCCGTGAGAAAATTCAATGTGTCAGCCCCATCCTTAACCAGTACTAGAATCCGAGAATTAACTGCGTTCTCTTGAAGAAACACAATATCCGCTTTACGTCGATGGTTAAGAGGGCAAACAATTGTCTCCGTTTCTTCGATTGCGAAGCCCCCCGGCATTAAAAGCGAACCACTTCTCAAATTGGATCCAGAAGAAGATGTAAACAAACAAAGGCACAAAGTAGCAATCTGTATGTATTGATGACCTCCGATATGAGATTATGCGTGATCGCGATAAGAATGCATAGGTCTATGTAAATCAGGATAGTTTATCGGGAGGTAAGTGTAACAAATGAAATAAAGTAGTCCAGCGAGAATGAAGCCCATCCGAAAGCCAGCGGGAGAATAAAATAAATGGTTTACATGGTGTTCATAGGCTTCGAGGGGTTAATAATCCAAATCTCAAATAAATGTCTGTGATCAGAAGAAAAATGGCCTTCCAGGATCCGTCTCTCCATTTGCCGCTTGCAAACCTAACTTTGTTTCTCTGTCGTAGAGCTCTTTGACTTTGGGCGCCCACTTCTCCTTTTCGCCAGGATCAGTGCGGGTGAGGTCATTACAATGAAGAACCCGAGTCCCTCTAGGGCGGTCCGCCGATTCTTTATGATGTTGAGTTTATCCTTATAAGAGATGGCACCGAACCAAATGTGTGGCGGCCTTCCGGGGGTGACTGCCAGTCACGATGACAACGCTCGATGTTGACGTCATCTTGGTGCCCAAACGAGCCAACACATTTCACGGGACGAGTGCCTCGCAGTCCTCACCTATTGTAAAGGCAGCCAAACAATACGAAAGTTGATTTCTTCTCGACATGCGCTCTAAGCTGTGATATCCTTATCTTGTTGAGAGGTGTGTCCCGAGAACGGGCGATTTCTCTGGGCAAGCTCGGTGTTGTTGCTGTCCTTGTCCGCCATTGTCGAACAATCATCAATCCATCGCCTGAAATTCGATCGACTTGCCTATTTCCTCCTCGAGCTTATCAAGACGCGAGTGGAGATCGATGATAGGGCGAAGGAAGAGTAGCCTGAAAGCGTCAATGGCCGCCTCAGTAGGTCAAAGTCAATCCTGGTCTGCTGTCACCTCGAGATGTTAGCGTCACTGGAGCATCTCCGTGATGCAGAGGCTGGTGTAGCTCGGTGGAGGCCAGTCCTGAGAAAAAGGGGGCCTGCCCCACGGCCAGATCCTAGAAGTCTAGCACAGAAAAGGTTATCAGTGAATAATATTACCAATATGAAAGCGTCCCGATACCTGAAATTTTCGCAAAAAATCTCATTGTTTAAACCAGGAAGACGTGTTAGTCTTAATAGCGGGGTTGCCAATCCATGATTATTATTATATGATATTATGTTCATACTTATACTTATATTATTATTAGTCGTTCTGTATTGTGACTCGGAGGTACAGCCTCGAGGCTGAGGCTTGTACTAGCATCGGAGTCCTACCCGGACGCTGTGGGAGAGATCGAGCCACTCGTCTAAGGATGTGGGCACTTCCAGGAATCGCCGTCTTGATCAGAGGGAGGGGTCGCGTTCCTGGGTGGTGTCTAGGCAATGTCGAATTTGTTGGATGTAGTGCTCCAATCATCACTGGTACCTTGCTTGAAACCCACATTATTGCTACTTCGAAGTCCGGAGAGGGATTTGTCGGGTTTCTCCCGCTCCCTGCGATAGTTCGTGTCATTTGGGGATGGCTATAACTCGGAGTTGCTCTGATTGATGCAGCCTGTTCACGACCACATGGTCAGTCGTCTTTCTCTGATAAATCTATCAGTCCGGATATCAGAAAGTCCAATTGGATTTTGGTGTATCACGCTCCATGATTTCGGTTTGTGGAGCCCAGTTTGTTGAATGTAGGTGGGTATGGTCGTGAGTGTTGCCTTCCCGGGGGATAGCAGCTGCCACGTTTTTATGCTGACTTTGGATGTGGGTGCCGGCGATTTGGGCATGCAGTCACGATGTGTACCACTGTCTCGTTTCTTTGTTAAACATCGGCATTTGTAGAGTCATCACGGTATGTTGCCACTTTTGTACGGTGCCAACTTGGTTGCAGTGCCTGGTCTGGCGGCGTCAGTGTTAGTTGCCTCAGTTTGAATCTTCAGACCATTGTTCTCCTCTGCCACCTGCACGCATTCTCATGGGATGTTACCTCAGTGATTGCGTGAGTACTGGCCATGGAGCATTTCCTCCTTCCAATATGGGGTATCTTCCTTCAACTGACGCCATCTCTACCTGATGGTAGATGTTCAGAATCTGGCTCTGCCACACAACATTTATATCATTATTATTATAATGTATTTATTAGTGATTCTTGATATTAGATTATTATTATTAGTATATTATATTCGGAGAGGTGTTAACTCCCACCCCCAGAAAAAAAAAAGCGTCAGTGAGAATAAAAATAGCAGAGTCAATGGAACATGGTATAAAGTGGTATAACGATGTTAAGTTAGAACCCAGAAAAATTAGAAGTCCGAGATGAAATTGCAGTAATGGAGCGGTAGGCTATGATGATAGGGATGGGAGTAGGCCTAGTGTTGTTCGAAAAAACGAGTGAGATTACGAAGTCACAGGGGACAATTAAGTCAAGTGTAAATGAAAAGGTCAAAGCATTTTATTACTCAAGTGATGATAAGTCTAATCACATACTATCTAGGGAGATAGGGAGAATTCTCCATGGTCCTTTGAACTCGTACACATAAACACCTCATTGGGGCAACCTCAATATGCAGTTTGTCGGCCACTGATCCGATACGGTCGGTCCACAGGCCTATAGCGAGCCATATTGTATACAAGGTACTAACGCGGAACACGATTTGTCGCCCCACGCGGAGCCGTCGGATCGACCCACTAAACCGATACGGGGAAACGCCCCTGATGTAAAGGCCCCCACATAAATACGAACAAAGGAATTTGAGATGGTTCACTGTTTATATTGACCTGTGTAAAGTCAGGTATGAGTGCGCACTTGTTACCATGGGGTGACTAGTCAACTCAGATCGTTTCCCCCCATCAGGAGCCACGTCGATCGACACCACCACCCAAACCCCCGAACCATACGAAACTCCCCCCATGACATAGCATACCAAGGCCACAATAAAATACGAACAAAGGGAATTGAGATGGTTCACTGTTTATATTGACCTGTGTAAAGTCAGGTATGAGTGCGCACTTGTTGCTATAGCGTACAGTGCGTAGGGTTGTAGCCACTGGAGGTGTTGAACGTTTCGTCAAGGTTTATATGTAGCCTACAAGGTTGTTTGTGGGAATGCGTTGGCGTTTTTGGCTCGGCTAAAATGTGATTCTGCAAATATCGCGTTGCACGATCCCGTGTTAGGCCCGAAATCAGCCAGAGTTAGTAGCCTCCTTGAAGCAGTAGGGGAATTTTCGCAACTGTTTGATTTTTCACCCCGAGGAAACCAACTGGAGATCCGCAACCGGCCGGAAATTTACAACAGGAATGAGTTGCTGAACTTGCTGTTTTGTCAAAGAGAGACTACGACCTATGTCCGTGTCAAGCGGTGAGGCCTACGAGATTACTATAGACGTGCAAGCAATGGAGGAATATATATATAGGTCCCATCATGGCGTTGTACTGCTTTGTTAGGATTTTTGCACTCCCCCCCATCTAGAGACACAGACGTCTATGTTCTTTCCAAGAACACGTACCAGCATATTTAGTGGACTATTATTTCCGGAATAATAGTAATACTCCGCGGAGCCTAATCGGCCGTTCGGAACCGCAAAAACGGTAGGGTTCATAATATCTAGTCACAGATTTAGGGAGGCTTTGATAGCTGTAGAAGAGACATTCTTCTCGCCTCACAACCAAATTACTTAACTCAGGAACCGTAACAGACGTAGAAAGAAGGAAGAATAATTTGTGCACTATATGGCTCCTTATTGTGGGTAACTCTGAAGGCTATCACCAACTCGATCGAAAACACACATGCGAGTGATTCCTGGCCTTATTCTTTACAATCCACAAAAATAAGATGATTCGGACCAGACCCAGGGACCATCTTCGATGGCAGGGAATTTTATACTGTCAAGTATGAAACTATAGAAGCCAACGTTGGACACATTTTTCCCCCTTGCCTGAGGAATAATTTTTGTTAGTCTCAAGTGTCTCAAGTTACCCAGTATGAGGGTACAGTAACTTGAGACACCCAGACAAATATTTTTTTTTATAGAGTGGACAAGGGACCTGTTTTAAGAAAAACACCCCCAATAACTGTGGATTTGTTCAAAATAATAAAATAAAAATCCACCAGTAAAAGTTTGGAAAAGCACTGTTATAGAACTGGTTCAGTTATAAATTTGCGGAAGTGGGCAGTTACACAGGCAGGAAAAATGTTTTCATATCATTAATTCACCGAATCCCACTACAGGACACTTGACATAGTTTGTCAGTACGGGTACCATTCATGTAGTGTCGGTACTCCAAAGCGTAATGGCAGAGTTTGGGACAACCAAGGTAAGATGGTGTATTAAAGTTTACTAGCCAGACAGACAGGAGGAAAAAATTGGACACTTTCTATGAATATACGTAAATATTGAAGGGAGGGTGTAGCTGCGGTGAGCGTGGACGGGATTTTGATGTATCTAAATTGGAGGTTGTTCGGGCCGGGGTATAACGGGGCTGCATCACAGGACGGAGAGAGGGGGATTTTTAAAATGTATTTTGGGGCGAAGTGAAAACACCCGATGATGGAGGCGACAGAAAAATCTTACCGTAACTGGATAACCCGATGCGCGATTCCAAAATACCCCAATGTTAGCAAATTCTCCAATTCACTATCTAGGCCTAGGCGTTGGGGACCAACTGAATGTTTCCCATTCCCCTAGCACCTCGTGTGCATGGTGTCTTGCCACAAAAATCCAAATGTATACCCGAATCCCCGGAGATATAGGGATGATGGAGGCTGTAGTACGTCAGCACAATTATTTGACTCATAGTGTTGCACCAGAAAGAGTCTGGTGTCATACATACTGACACAGAATGTCACAAGGTCATCAGTTCAAATGATGTCAAAAGGTCAGAGGACGTCCGTCAGAGTGATTGAGTGATTTGAAATGGTATTTATTAATAAAACTATTCGGCAGCCAAAGGCCGCCGAAGTGACACAGAGAATGTTACAGAAAATTGAAATACAAAAATACAGATACAAGAATACAATTAATTATCATAAAAAAAAAACAAGATCGTCGGAAATCATGTGTCATTTAAAACACGGAACAAAGTGGATGCACTTCTTCTTGTATCGTCAGTTTAAAACGGACATTCGTCAGTGTTATATTGCCTCCTGAAGCAGTAGAGGAATTTTCGGCAAACGTTTTGATTTTTCAACGAGGAGACCAACTGGAGAGATCGAAAACCGGCCGTGGAAATTTACAACAGGAATGAGTTGCTGCTGAACTTGCGTTTTGTCAAAGGGATATACAGACAATTCCGTGTAAGCGGTGTTTTTTGTTTGTAGCCTATAGATTATATGCCGCACGCAATGAGGCAATAGTATATATAGGTCCATCATGGGAGTCTGCTCTGTGTGGTATTTGTGCATCAATTCTAGAGACACAGACCGTCGATTGGTTTTTCAAGAACAGTACCAGCATCTTTATTGTGGACTATTGATTTCACCGACCAAGTATAGTAATACTCCGCGGAGCCTAATCGCCTTCGGAACCGCAAAAAAGGTAAGGTTTCAAATATCTAATTCACGTTAGGGTAGGCTTTTGATAGATGATAGAGAGACATTCTTCTCGCCTCACAACAAAATTTACTAACTCGTGAACCGTACATGACGTAGAAATTTTTGTAAGAAAGATTAAATTGTCAATCTATACTGGGCTTCCTATGTCGGGTTTACTCAGAGGCTTACCCAAACTCGATAGAAAACACAACAGCAAGTGATTCCGTGCCTTATCTTACATCAACAAAATATCAGATGACTTCGGACCAGACCCAGGGACCAGTTCTCTGTATGGCAAAATCTACAGTTCAAGTATGAACTCTAGAGCCATACGTTGGACAGCATTTTTTCCCCTTGCTGACGGAAAATTCTGTTAGTCTCAAGTGTCTCAAGTTACCCAAGTATGCCAGGTACAGTAACTTGAGATCACCCAGACAACTATTTTTTTTTTTATGATGGACACAAGGGACCTGGTCTATTTGAGGAAAACACCCCCAAAACTGTAGTGAAAATTTGTTCAAAAAAAATATAAATTAACTCACCAGTACAAGTTTTGAAAAAAAAGCACTGTTTTATAGAACTGGGGCATTACTAAATGCTATGCTGGAAGAGTGTGTCAAGTACACAGGCAGGGAAAAATGTGTTCATATATAATTCACGAAGTCCCACTACGTAGGGGGACATTGACATAGTTTGTCAAGTAACTTGGTACAATTATGTAGCGGCTCGTGGTACTCAAAGCTTTGTAATGGCAGTAGTTTGTTTGACACCAAGGTAAGGATGTGGTATTAAAAGTTAAACTAGCCAGACAGGAGGAAAAATTGAAACTTCTATATGAATATACGTAAAATATTGAGGGATGCGTTGTGGAGCTGCTTTTTAGAGGGAAGTGTTGAATTTTGATTGGATCTAAATTGTCATGTTGTCGGGCGGGTTTATTACGGGGCTGATCACAGGAGGGATAGAGGGGGGTTTTTAAAATGTATTTTGGGGCGAAGTGGAAACACTTTCTGGATGGGAGGCGACAGAAAAACAAAATATGTAACGTAACTGGATAACCGCGATGCGCGTTTCCAAAATACCCCAAGTTAGCAAATTCTCCTAATTCACTCATCTAGGCCTAGGGGTTGGGAACCAAACGAAGTTTCCCATATCCTCCTAGCACCTAGTGGCATGTGTCTTGCAAACACAAAATATCCAAATGTATACCCGAATCCCCTGGAGATAAGAGTGGGATTAGGAGACCTGCTGTAGTAAACTGTCAGACAATTGGACTCAAGTTGTGCAACAGGAAGAGTCTGCCTAGTTGTTCAGTTACATTAACTGACACAGGAAGTCAACAACGGGCATCAGGTCAAATGTGTCAAAAGGTCAGAGGAGGTCCGTCAGGTGATTTGATTGATTTGAATGGTATTGTATTACTAAAAACTCTTCGCAGCCAAAGGCCGAATTACAAGAGAATGTACAAGTAAAATGTAAATACAAAAAATACAGATACAAGAATACATTAATATTCAATAAAAAAAAAAAAGGATCGATCGGGGAAATCATGTGTCATTTAAAACACGGATGCAAATGGGAATTGAACTTGTTCTGTATCGTTCAGTTTTTACAACGTACA
>JAODTK010005021.1:0-170956 GCA_026419785.1 Sclerodactyla briareus | reverse complement strand
TCCTAAAGTAAAAATTGGTAAAAACGCGATTGGAGGGAGGAGTTGCTTCCGCAGATTCGTTATTGGGGTTGGTCGTACCTTCAACTGACAAGGTAAAGAATAGGCGCCACAAAGTATTCAAGCATTGACTACGCCGAACGAATTGAAAAGAGCACATCAGGCCAGCATATCTCGGTTCCAGTGCATTTGAAGGCACCATGCATACGCCAGCCACAAATCCGACAAGCTGATGTAAATTCTCATGTACAATCTATTTTTAAAGATAGAATCGGCAACATGCAAAGGGCGATAGAGAAATTGACTGACAAGTAGATTTAGACTTGAGATTGGCTGTGTATATCTCGATCGATTTCGCGTACGACGATTTTGCACGAGGTTTTTCGCCGAATCGGTATACCGGACATCGCCCCAACACAACAATCTACCGAGAGGAAAAAAAAAAACCGAGATCGAGCGATCACATCGTACCGTTATCAATCACGGTCTCGCAGTGGTGGCCGATACCCGATCTAATCCCCATACCGTAACCATCGGCATCGCCTTATCGAGAACGCTATAGATACCCGTCCAATGACAATATCAAAGTATTCGTCTTATCACAACCAGCGTCGTCGATCATTACCCTACCGAGAACGTCATCAACACTACACACTAGATTATCAATTAAAGTGGAAGTGGTAACTTATGGTCGTCACCCCGAAGACCAGATCACCATACCCCACGAAGAGATGATCAGACGCCATGATATAGAGGCTTACCCGAAGAGTCACGGGCCAAGCGAGAGAGCAGAGACGCTTCTAGTCAGCACGTTACATTCCAGGACCAGGGAAAACTACCACTTAAAAAATTTTTGTAAACATTCAACGCATTTGTGGTAGTTCAGGTAAAGCTATACAGCTTGAAGGTATTCAATGATTCAACAACATATAACCACAAAACCAGGTAGATGTTGCCCACGTTAGCCTCGTTTCAGATTTGTGCTTGGGACGACGTTCAGCCAGTTTTTTATAAAAGTAAACATAGCCCAAAACAAGGTTTTCAATGAACCAAATACAAGGTGGGCGCAACTTCCCAGAGTTTTAACCCGTGTCAGGTGTCAAGACTCCTTTACTGCTAGATGGATGGAACATCGCTGCCTAAATGCGATACCCCATTTATCGAAATTTTGGGTGAACGATGGACGCTTATCGGTATCTTTCACTACTGTTTTTTGCTGTTAAAACTTGTTTGGGTGAACGTTTACCCTCATTGTGGTACTGACTGACTGGATAATCTGACAGTGCCCGCGTTTTGTTGAACGTTACGCCATATTCGTGGTTTTTATCCCGCGCGGTACGTGTGGTACGGTATCGCTGTGCATGTCACGTATTTGTCAGTTTTAGACCGGGCAACTCCCGTACCGATGTCCAACATGTGGGTATCCTTGTACGTTCAATCAAATGAGGCGGTTTTTTTATCTCGCCTGAATGGAATTAAGGAGGAGACTTAGTGATCACTACGGCGTGTGTTTCCACTTTCTCGTTAGCAGGATATCTTTCGAACAGTAAGTTCAAACGCGATGAAATTGTCAGGGTAGCATCAGGGTGGCTGTACTTGGCTGATTAAATTTTGGGAATGATATACTCCGTTAATTAGGTATGCTAATTAAGCCTATGTTTTCATGTGTTTAGCTCGTTAGGCAAGAGTGCGCAGAAAAGAAACAATAGGACCTACGGGGATTGTAGCTGGAATATCGTAACAGGCTAGCGAGAGTAGATGAGGATTAGATTCAGCCAAAACTTATGCTAAAAGTACATTAATTTGCCTAATTATGCAAAATTTCAAAGCTCGTACGGATTTCACGAAACTTGGTGGGCATGGTCTACGTCCCCAGTCCCGATAAATTTATGACCAGGGTCAAGGTCATCGGAGGTCATTAGGGTGTCTAGTTGACAATTATTTGCATATTTTGGGAATTGGTCAGATATTCATGAAACTTGAGGGATGCGATTAAATTGTTCTGAGATATTTGAGGTAGATTGATGTTGGGGCAGTAAAGGTCACATACTGAGTCTAATTTGCGTAATTTATGAGAAATTTCAAATTTGGGGCAAATATTTTACAGAAGTTCCTCCCCCCCCCCCTCCGTTCGACAGAGAAAAAACCTAAGAAGCCAGTTGTACTCTCTCCATTCCGAAACAGTTTGACTCCAGCTGGTCCATTTATAAAAAGAAGAAGCTACTGTTAACATCGATTTTTCAATATCTGACGACACCATAACCGTGTATCTGAATTAGTGGTGTTGAGTGATGTTCACCGGGAATCCGGAGTGCAGCAATCAGAATGACCAGCGCACCAAAAGACAGATGAAAAGTCCAACCAGATTTGGATTGCACGAAAAAACTATTGGGACAGCTGGTACGGATAAACGTAATCCCAACACATTAGGATATGCAGGAGTACTTTCAACGAGAATCCAGTTACCCTCCAACCAAACGTATGGATTAACGAAAGAGAGAACGACAGGAGAACGAATATCCCAGGAGCTGATTGAGATACATACTCCCTCAGAATAGTTTAACTAAATATGGTTGCAGCACATATGGGTACAAATTTACTGATTTTTTTTACAGTGAGCGTTAGTTGTCGAAGAGGGGTCAATCCCAACTATGAACACTGCATCGGACCCAAAACAGAGCCCCGTAGTAGCTGATTACAATTGAAGACGAAGATCATCCCGTACATACCGATAGAATGATGATAGAAAAGTCTCAGAGTAGATGCATTTATAGACACTGGATCGGAAAGGACGTTAATTCAACGAAGAAATTGCGAAACCGACTGCCCACTCTCAGTAAACGCCCACGAGAACAAACCTACACCATGTCAGATCTGGCGACAGGTCACCAAATCATGCGGTTGGTAAAGTAACTGCTAATCTTACAGTTGGATCGAACCATTTGCAGGAAGAATTCATTATTGCCCGCACTATCAAGGAACCAAATTTTGTTGTTGGGACTTCCTAAGACGAAATGAAGTAGTATCGATGCCGTTAAAGGTACTGTCACTACAAGAGAAGAGATAGATTGCCTGTCAAAAACACAAGGAATGCCCCGCTTGCCTGTAACTCATTCTTAAAGACACCGTAGTAAAGAACCACGAGTCACAATTAAAACAAGGACTGGGCCAGATCGAAACTCACCTTCAAGTCTACCCAGAGGAGTATGTTTGCTTGGTAGAACCAGATCAAGTCGACAGAAGGGAATCCTGTCCCAAGGCTATAAACTAGTGTTAGATGGACAAACAACTAACTACGATTATGACCCCACACAAGTGACTGTAGAAGTTAAAACGGATCACCTTCTAGGAAAATCTACGCCACAATCGTGACGATAGTCAAACACCATCGTAACCAGGAATTATCATCGCCTACGATGAGACAGCAGGAAACGGAGGAAAATGTCCCAACGTGCACTTGGATGATGGACTAACACCCCAAGAAAAGAAAGAGTAACGAACTTACTCAAGGAGTTTCCGATGTATTCAGTAATAAGCCAGGAAGACGAGGCCTATCCAAAAAGGGTGAGAAAGATGAAGCAGGCCAATGAGACAGAGAGCGTATCGGACAACACCAAAGATGGAAAAGTGGAAATTGACAAACGAGTCCAAACATTGTTGGAAGACGACGCATCATTGAAGGAAAGTTCCAGTCCATGGTCTTCACCAAGAGTGATGGTTAAAAAAAGAAGGCTAACAGTACAGATTCTGCATCGATTACAGGAAGCTAAATTCGGCGGTCAGTCAAAGTTCAACCGTTGCCGCGAACAGATGATACGTTAGACGCGTAGATGGATCGCTGTACTTCACTACATAGACCTTACATGCTGTTATGGCAGATCACGTGGAAAGCCCGATAGGGAGAAACAAGCTTTCAGTACTGGATGGGATTATACAATTCAAAGGGATGCCAATGGGGCTAACAACGCTCCGCCCACATTACAGAGGTTGAGGCACTGTTCGGAGGTAATACCTTGGTCATCCGGGCCTTGTATATCTTGATGCGTAATTGTAATGGCACACCAAAAGCTTCGAACACCACTACACGAATTTGGTCGAGGTCCTTACCCGACTACGAAAGGATGTTTAACCATCAAGCCACAGAAGTGCCATTTGTTCAACGAGAAGTCAAAAAAGTATTTGGGTAACATCGTCAAAAGGATGGTATCCAACCAGATCCAGCGAAACAGTGTGAAGGTGCCAAAAGTGGCCTACACCAAGAAATGCTACCGAGGTAAGGGGATTCTTGGAGAGCATCCTACTACAGGAAATTCATTAGGAATTGTGCCCAACATGCACGCCCACTACAGGAGCTGACAAGGAAAGGTGTCCACTGGAAGGACCCCAGAATGTGAACTTGCTTTCAAACACTTAAAGCAAGAAGCTGACGTCATCCACCTCTACTTAGATACCCTGATTGCAAGCGAATTAACCTGATTACGACGCCCACTCTTTGCCACTGGAGCAGTACTAAGTCAGCACAGAGAGGGCAAGGAGACCGTGATAGGCGTACGCCACAATACTTGTTACGAAACTGAACAGAGATGGGCTACGTTATGACAGGGGTTGTAATCGATTTGTCGGGCTGTCAGCATTTTCGGCACTACCTAGCAACGTCGTACTTCACTATATACCAATGACACAAAACCCCATCTGGTCTTCGTAAAATACCAATCCAAAATGATCCTACGGGCCGAAGAGCTAAATGGGCCACTAGGATGGAATGTATGAATGGGAAATAAAGTACCGACCAGGGAAAGTGATGAAAGGAACGCAGCTGACGCTTCACGACGCCCATCAGAGCCTGGTCGAGACGAGGGAAGTTCGATGACCTTGGTATACACTCCCTCTTCGTTGAATGAGCAAGGAATGACCGAAAGGAGGTCAGCCAACTTCAGGCGAGACAATGTCATCTGGAGATATTTCGGTGATGAGTCCTATAGCCACAAAAACACCAAGCGATGTCCCTGTACAAGCGCCATTCAGCACCTGCCGAACAGGGGAACAGTCAAAAAAAAGGTAACCAAGGGACAAGGCTCACCCATACCGTTTCTTACGGGCTGCATCCTGATATTATGCGTAACGTCAACTGAAGATGCACACGTGAGTCAAATTATAGACTGGATTACATGTGATTGTAGACCACCGAAGGATCAACGTAGGAAACGAGCGGCTCTGAGGAAACTATGGTGGGAGTACCGAAAATGACCCTAGTTGATGCATTTACTATATCGATACGGTATTGTTGCCAGAAGGTCATGCTCCAGCAGTTAGTTCCGTCAAGAATGTTGCTGAAACCCTGCAACTACTCCATGGAAGCAAGATATTCTGGACATTAGGATTCGACAAAATTGCAGAAGGAAAACAGTGCTGCTACTGGCCGTTTATGGAAAGGGATATAAGGAAGCACTTGCCTAACGTGTAAAACCAGCCAATATTCGACAGACAAGGAAACCCCAGGAATAAGGCACCCCTGCACAGTATCAGAGTATCACGACCTCAACGTGTTCTGTGCCGACTATCACAGAGAACGACCAAAAACAATAGAGGGCAATCGAACATTTTTAGTCATCTATGGATCACCCTTTTGTCAAATTTGGCATCTCTATGCCAGCCAGATCAGAGGCGTTACAACGGTTGCGAAAATGTATCTCGAGCCGTACGTCAAAATACAACACGGTATTCATGAGCAGATTCACACGGACCAAGGCCGACAATTTCAAAGGACTTGATCAAGTCTGTTATTGCAGACGCGCTTTGGTGTCAATAAGACTAGGACAACACCGTATCATCCCAGTTGAAGGGTTAATCGAGAGGTTAACCGAAAACGCTGAGGACCAACTTGATAAGCTCTTACTCCATGACAAAGGTTCTTGGGACGACCACTTGGGTTACGTGGAATTCGCGTACAAAACTGCGCCACACTCTACCACAGGTTTCACTCCCTATTTCCTAATCCACGGTAGGGATGCAAGAATTCCCGCGACACTCATATCAACGCATTGCCAGATCCTCCTTCACCCGAGCTAGTGACCCCTGCAGGACGAGGGCGGATCGATTTAATACAAAGCAGCCTCAAACAGCTTTTCAACAAAGTGTCCGAGAAAACCAGTCTCGCTCAAGAAAAAACAGAAATCTTACTACGACATCAGCATGAAATACCAACCGTTTAAAGTCGATGACTTGGTGATGCTGGAGAATGCAGCTGAAAGAAAATGGAAAATCGCACAAAATGGATTGGACATTCCGAGGTACCAGGTCTTGAACCAACCAGAGAGGAACGTACTCACGTGCCAGAATACGGATGGGACCAAAATCCGCGAAAACACATGTGTGCAACCACAATCATCTAAAGCGCTACCCCCAGAGCCAAACCAGACCAGAGAAAACCATTACAGGAATCGCCATCCCAGAGGTTCAACCTCAACCACCTGAATACGCACCACTGGTAACAAGAAGCACCCCCCGAACCCACCCCCTCCTATTAGGTCAGCCCCTTTCTTGCGTACTAGTTAGGAGGAGAGTAGAGCACCCACTCGCTTGTTATGATAATCGTTATACTTGGTTAGGAGGGGTACATGGGAATCCAAACTGTTATGGAGTTTTATTTAATATTATAATTTCGATGCAATTAAAAGACCAAAAATAATGCACAATTGTAAATATTAAAACGAGGACGAGTTCTTTGCGAGGGAAAGATGATAAAAGTAAGACTATCAGAAAAGCACTATAAAAACGACTGCTTATTTATTTCTAGGAAGCACGGGGAAAGGCAGTAGTCCATGGATAAGTTTGCTATTGTTTCCATTGAATGTGTGCGATTGTGAACCATATCCGGTGAGCACTACACAGTTTCTGCCTTGTTTAGTTAAATACACTTTGTTGTTTTTTGTTCTGGTCCGTTGCACGATACGCATCTGTTCTGTTCTTTATTGTTGTATGGCTGTCAGTGAACACGCCTACGTATATACGCTTATATGCTTTTCTAGATTCTGGCTCATCTAATTCTGGTCGGCCGCGCCTTACAATAATATACATTTGATTTTTTGGCACCTAAATTATTATGCTTTGATGGACATGACCAGAGTTGGACATAATATTCATTGACTGCTGGGTGGGGAGTTTTGGCCACCCAAAGGTCAAGGTCAAGGTCCATTGAGGGGAGCATTATGGGCAATTGTGTGAAAAAACTATGTTTCTCCTCGCACAAATGAGTTGTCTCTTTCATGATGCTCGCTCAGTATCTACCAAAGGTCAGTATACTGGAATCAATGCACAACTCCAAATAACACATACTACCAGTTCACTACATATTTGAAAATTTGTCCGTTTGAGCTACTGACCCATTGGCTCTCTAGTTTCATGTTTAGTAGAACGTTTCACATCTGTGTGTTTATGAAATCCTGCAACAGCAGTGTCCAGTGGCCCCTGAATTGCAATATAGAGGGTGAGGGCTAGAAATTGAGAGCGCACTTCCCCTGGGTCCCGACATCACCCTTTAGACATTATTTCGGTACGCCACTGGGTGAGTGGTTCATTGGGATGGGGGACAGTTGAAAATGGATCATTGCCAAAACCGGACAAGGCCACCCAAACCTTCTGGAAGTGAAACCTGATATAGAGGAGCCCTAAAGTAACCAAGCGGACTACTTTTCCGAGTCGTGTTAAGGTAGGATTCCATAAGTGGCAGTGAGGTGCGGTTATAATGTAAAGATCGAATTGTTTGGTTGATTTAGAAGCGAATCCACGTCACAAAATGTGTGATGTCGACTAACATAGGAAGACACGCACCAGCCCATGTATATACGGCCGTTATCTGGCTTTATGAGGAAGATATTCTTTAGAATTCATTGAGATGAGCGGCATCATCAATTACATGTTGGAATTTTTATCTACGAATTGAGCACGTTTTGCCCTAACGAACCCATCCATTCCTGGGAAATCGGATGCCATATAGATGCGTATGCGGGTCCAGTTACGCATGGAAAAAATCGCCAATTTACGTGAACTGAGCGGAGGCCAGGGTCTGAATATGTACTATTCAGTTTGAAAGACAGATATGGTTTTCCACAGAGGCAACAAAAATCATAATGAAGGAAGCAACACTGAATGAATAGGTGAAATAAGCACAGTGTCTAACAGCCCTGACAATGCGTAACGCGATGTCTATCACCGCGGATGAATTCTATGGAATATCTCCTTAAAAAGAACAAGCAACAACAATATGCTGGGCTGCCTGCATTTTTTGGTCTTTTCGACATAGACCTACGTGTTTGAATACTAAATGCAAACGTTCGGTTCGTAAAGATATGATTTTTACATCCCAGGGCATACGCTCTAAGGAATCCTAAGATTTGGATTCGACAGATACGGAGCGGTGACGGTACGAATTATGAACGAAACAAATTATTTCGCGATGGAGGATGATTTGGAGGATTGATATTCCAGATGAATTGTTCAATGAGTCTGGAAGGGCCATGAAATTTATCAACTCAGGAAAGCAATACTCTTAATTGCTTTAGGGCAGATATTCCAAAGCCAGCATGTTGAATCCCAAGTTCCTGGATTAAGCATTTGTACCGTAATGGTACCACATTATAATTTTGCCTACTCCCTGCCGTTAATTCCATTCGGTTTATATTGCAGCAACGGACTTCTATGAAATTCGGCTCAATGCGTCGGATATGCATCCGAACAGCTCGATGGTCAAGGCGGTTTGTCAATTCAACCAGACTGCTTAGGGAGGGCCATTGACATCTGGGAACTCGTATATATGGGACACTGAATTGCTTGAGAAAGATGTTGATGATGTTGTCTATTACAAAAATAGCATTGTGTGAAAGACGTCTTTCCCGCGCCCATCGTAGACCATGCAGGAAAGTTACTCCGGCTGGAGTCGATTGCAGATTTGCACAGAGCTTAGGCCTTCGTGTTCATCACTGCGAGTGTGGTTGATGCGCACTGTAGTTTTGAAAAGCTTGTATGACGTTGTATGACGACACTTCATTGATATCCTGCTAATTGTGATGCTCTCTACACCATCAGACTAGAAGCCGCACAAACTGGGACTCTTTTTATGACTAACATTGAGTCACCACAAGGAGACGAGCGCCAATTAATAAAAACAACACCTAGCTAAATCTTTGAGGATCAGATGACAATGACATTGATTGCAGTTATCCTGGCCTTCTCAGTAGTTGATTATGACTACAGGCGAACAACATCACAATAGACTTTTCAAGTAGCCAAAAAATACGCTGATGAATCTCGTGCATCAACTATCAGCGTATACTGCGAGATAATAAAAAGAAACGAGTTAATGATAAACCGACAAGAGGAATTTGAGAATCAAAACAGCACAAAAAAAAATGAGGATTCTAATCACAACAAATGGAAATAAAGTAATGAAAGTTGGAAGCAATGATAATATGTAGGAAGTTTGATGGGAACCAACAGAAGGGACAGGAACAGGGAAGGATTGGTATAACCAACAAGGCTTCTAAACACTAGGCCTTGTCTACAATTTTCAAGGCAGAAGAATAGGTTAAAATATTAAAACTAGAAGCTCTAATTTGAGGTCACACGAAACACTGAGTTTACCCGATTTAAGCGAAACTTGGTGGGGGGGTCAAAAAGTTGGTTCACCGAAAAAAACATGACGGTGATTCAAGGTCACTTGAGGTCAAATTTGTGTGTTTTTGTTCGCAATGCTTCGAGGCTTTGTTTTTTTGTTGATGTGAACAAAAATTCGGTGGATGGGGACTGTTGTTAGGCATAACAACATTTCAAGGTCACTGGAGGTTCGATGGAACGTAGTTTCGGAGTTTAATGTGCGTCCTCTAACTGAGGTGCCACCAGAGTTTACCCGCTGCAGTGCATGTCTAGTTAAAACAGTGGTTAGTGCTAAGATATTACAACAACTAATAGGCAATACCTTCAATGTTCGAATATCCTATGTCATTGTGAACAGTGCCCACGAAAACATTAACTTGCGATTTATTAACAATTTTCCGCTTTAGCAATCAAAGACGAAGCACATTCAGACAGTGTGGTGACATACGAGCAAGAACTGCAATGTATGTGTGGTTCCTGGCTTCTATTGCATCAGCTGGTCCAGCAAGAAATTCGGCGATAAATGCTATAAATTGACTTAGGACGCAATGAGAAGGTTCATTCTAAGGTGATATTTACCAACGGGTGGATCAAACCTCAGAGTTTGGGTGAATGAAATTCACAATGAAACGAAAAAGGTTCATCAAACTAAAAAAGTTTCCCACTCATTCCTATATTAGCAGAAACTCTACAATACGGTGTCATTAAAACGTTTGACAATTACTTAAACGTGATGAGAAGCGTCGTGGTCATCGGGCGGGCGTCGGCAGTAATATTTGCAAAATGGAGGGAGGGGGATCATCATGGTGGATGAATTGGTGATAAACTATCTAAGCGTAGCGCCCCCCACCCCCCCAAAACGTTGGTTGGCGCGAGATGGTACAAGCAACATTTTGCACAATACAAAATTCTCAGATGGACTGAGAAACGACACTTGGCGAGTTATCTCTAAGATGCATGTTACCCAGTTCTGAAACAGGAATTTCATGCTGTAATTTTTAGATTTAGAATTTTCAGTTCAAAAAATTGTTGGAGGAAATCTGCCACTCGGACAACGGCCTCGTACGCTATGCACGATAATAAAACTTACAAAACTAGATGGACCGCAAGACAAGAACATCTACCACTTGTGCACCTCAACTGAGGGGAGGCAGGATCTGGTAGTCATCAGTACCATGGGCCGAGGATTGGCCATTAGCTTGACTATACCTAGGCGGTGGCGCACGCCAAAGCCCCACAGGCCGAATATAGGGTTCCATTGAGGAAGTACTATCGCGCCACCGATCTACGTCCGACATCGATTAGTATCCTTGAATCCTTGGAACCGTAGATTTGGTGTGACAGCCACACCCACTATCTCGAGGAATGTCTTTTCATGGGGAGGGATGAATTCAAGCGCATGTCTGCACCTGTCAAGGAAATGTACGGAATTTACAATCTTGTAGAAGGATCACTAGCTTGGCATGATGTGCAGAATCAAGAACCACGAGAATGACTGTCGACGGTAGGAGAGGTGGTTTGAATCAAAACCCAATGATTCCAACTGTGCGCCATCGCACTGACTCTGTCCGGTAACGTCTGGTCAGTAGAAAAGGTCCTTCAGCACGATGCTCTCTGGTTGAGATAAACAATGAGTGATCAACGTATATCGGGCCGCGTATAATCAGTGGTCCACCCGGGAAAAGGTGAAACTAGTAAGAATGCCAAGGCTAATAAACAGGGGTTCGGACAAGTCTGTTGCGAAGTTGCGATTTGACGAGCTGTCTAACACCATATGATCTCGCTACAAGTATCCTGGCAACAATCTCCAATTCGCCGCATCCTGAACGGGTTTTTTATGTTCAAAGATGCGAATATTTCTATGCGGGTGGTATGATTGCGAGTATTGTATAGGAATCAGCAGTAGTCATTATTAAGGAGGGTCACGGGCTATAGGGCGGTGGGGATTAGGGTCCCGCGTTGCCGATGCAGGTCTACGTTGTTAACATTTGAGCATGCGTAGTAGGACTCGGTTATGGAGTCCTGGATATGGAAGCACCCTTTTACTAGGATCAGCGTTAGGACCTTACGCACGTAATAATCGTTTTAGCCCATCACGAGTTCCAAAACAAATACAGGCATTATCATTACGCACGTATACGCATGTAATGATTATAGTCACTCGTGTTCCGCAAAGTAATGCGCGGTAACGAGACAGGGGTGTGGGTCATCCTATCACAAGGAGCACCATGCAAACATCTCCTCCGACAGACGCGAGTGCATCCTCCCACGGCGTCCATTTCTACAGGACACGAGAAAATCGGTTATCAGATGCTGACAACAAGGTCAGAATCAGGGACCTTTGGCATTGTAGGCGGGCACTGTTCTTCCGTCAGGTCACCGAACCACTTCGAGCATGTACGGACGATTCGTTTAAATGTCACATTGGACAGTTGGAACGGCTTGTAGTAAGGGACGATGAAAAATTATCCTACACTCTTGGACATTCTTTAGCCATTTTCAAATCCGTACCGCATACTTCAAACGAATTAGGTGATTCGCTCTTCCCAAACGTGTAGCCAGAAGCTGTTGGGGATTTTTTAGTCAAATCGCTGTTGTGATGAGCTTTGTGATCCAGCCAAACAGACATCTATCTATCTATATTTTACATATCCAGGTTTGAACTTTTGCGTTGTTGGGCTCTGAAGTGTTCGTTCCCGACGGTGTGACCAAAACTTGCCCAACATTGTTTATTGGCCCACTGGACATCCTGGACCTCTGCCAAAGTCTCCTCGATACAGATAGAGTAAGATATCATCATACTCGCGTAGTGGTATTATGAACTCTATTGAGCTATATTATGTAAGAAAACTGTAGAAGTATTGCGAGCAGCTGTTTCACAGATTAGGTTAGATTACAGGCATACTCCTTCAGTGTCATGATGAACTAGACAAGGGTAAAAGGTCATCAAAGGAGATGATGAACGACTAGGAAAACGACCGCAAAAACTCCTCAGATAGGTTGGAAAACCCATCATACCGACAGTGTCATCATGATGTGTTTTACAGACGGGGCCTTGCAGGAATTCAGGTCCAAAGGTCGATGGACATGGGCATTACGAGCTTGTAGATTTAAAACAAAATGCAAGGAGATTACATAATCCTAATATTGAATATTATGGAGTGAAGGGTAGCGAATGCATAGCCCGCACACTGATTTGCACATGAGTATGTTCTGAAAAATTGGTCAGCAATCATCGAGATAGGGGTATAGGGGTCAGCAGTCATATATAGGGGATAGTCTCACCCCGAAAAATATTTGGGGAATAAAAAAACTTCATCCCCAAAGCGACCGGATGATCTTGAAATATGTGACTGTCATTAGTGAACAATAGTACTCAGGGTGGGGGGTGTTCAAGTCAGTGATCATCGAGGTGTCCTTTTTGAGTCACGGGGAGGTTTTTTTTTTTATTTGCAATGAAATTATTGCATTGATGTGGGTTGAGCTACAGCATTATTGGTGCTCTAGTTATGAAAAAGATCATAGGTACGAAATGTGAAGGACCCTTCTCGAGTAGTACGCGCAGTGCGTTCATCCTGCTCCCGTCACCGCCATTTTTTTAACGTCCCCATCCAGCAATGGCCATCTCTCCACTCGTAGGCCCCTTCCCTACACGAGAAAGGAGCGGAGGTGCAAATCGGTTCTATTAGATGCTGAAACGAGGTTCGGAGTCCCCGCACCACCCTCTGATGCAATAGCAGGATTTCACAAACAAACAAACCCAGTGATTCTCGGAAGAAGCTTCTAGAATGACGCTACAACGTAGATTTACAATGTGATGGATTGTAAGTAATAAATACATAAAATACAGATTCTCACATATTATTCCTAAATATTTGCCATTTTATCTTTTTGGTAGCCCATGCGCTTGCTCGGGGAGAAGAAGATATGGACAGGAAAATTTCGTTTTACATGCTCAATGATGTCTCCACATTGCATTTTACGATAGCCTCAGACATTATCCAGTACATGCAGCCACGACATTCTCAGTGGGACGTGAATCTCATGAGGATGACCAAGCAGTTCATTCCTCGGTTTCGCTCGTGTTAATTTCTCAGTAGTCTACCAGAGCAGGGATTTTAACGTCATATTCATGAATTTACATGAAAATGGACCGGTAGAGAGTGCCCCGAGGATGTATGCGATAAAATAACATTCGATTGTATGACCAAGTATTGTTCTTTCATTTATATGGTTCCGGGAACATTCGCGAGGGCATTATCGGGAGATATTCAGTAGAAATCAGGTATCGACACATCAAGGACCAACTCGTTGCCTTCGGGGAAGGGAGGGCAAGTGTGTGTCCTTTAAATCTTATCCCAGATCATGGGAGCAATTGGTAAGTATTCAGTGGTAATGAACGAATTCGGAATATGCCTGGTAAATGTTGGTGACTAGTGATAAAACATATAAACATGCATTTAATGATTGGTTCTAGCCGTTATATTCCGGCAACTAGCGAAGCATGCAAACCCCGTTCACATGCGAATATTGACCCAAGTGGGCCGTCATTGAACGTTTCCTGTAGTGGGGAAGATCTCGATTATGTGCCAACTGTCGATGAAATGACATGAAACTAGTGGATCTTAGTTTTCCCACTTCGATCATTATTATAATATCGTATTAGCTCAGCCGTGAAGCTATGGAACTCCAGCTGGCGAATGATCAGCCCTCTCAGGGTGTCCTTGAACGATGCAAATAATCTCATATGCTCCACCTCACTTCGGCGTCGTTAATGGGCACCGGTGAAGAAAACGGAGGGAAGCTGCGATTAAAATGGCAACGAATCAACGATGGGACTTAAAAAGATAGTGATAGAAGAAGCAGGGAGAAGCAGAATCAAAAACGGGTAATCTAGACATTCCTCGAAAATTGTCAGAATTTAACCAAATGAGCTCCTCAGCAAAAAATTTCATGTGCGCTGGTCGATGTATGTTAGATGTAGATGGGTATTTTTTCTTATTCAATTTAAACATTTTAAAGAGTAGAAGCTTCGTTAGCAGTGATACTTCAACCCGCTACGTTTGGAGATGGCTTATGACATATGGCTAATGGTATATGAAAGGTAGATCGTTCACCTATATACGGAAAGATTCACTACCGTACTGGGTATTCCCGCCCTCAGGAACAAGTTGTTATTTAGAGTAGACCGTAGTCAATGGAGTGTTACATCGGAAGAGTAACATAGCATATAAACTAGGGTATTAGAGGAGGCAAATCCAAGTCGCTTTGTACACTTCATGACTGATCTTCAAACTCGGGAATTTTTTCCAAAGTAAGCACCAGTTCCGGGTCGAAGAGGAGGAAACAGATCTTCGGACCTATCTGGAAGTAGCATGAGAGAATTCATGAGGCAGACTTCTGCTTATAAATAGTAAGTCTGAAGGCATTGGTGGCGTTGAACTCGTCCCGACGAGTTACGGTACTCCTCACTTCCGGTAAGATATATCAAGTACAACTAATGTCTTAGTGTCTTAGTGTCAGTATACAGTTCAATTCACACGTCGATACACGATCAACGTTTTCATCAATTAATTGATATCAAATAAGTGACGAAAAAAAAAATGTCGTGTGTGGAGACATCGAATGAGAATCCAGTGGGAACAATATCATTTGGAAGCAACCATTTACGGATCAAAGTTCGACTCGGATATTTACTGACGGCTCGTCAATTTAAAGGCTGTGTGGGTCGCAGTGTTGATTGGATATGAGTTGGTCGTCGCGCACTCAATATTATGGCCCACTATTTTGGGGGAATTGAGCCTCTCACAATTTGAGGTTCATCATACGATTGAGCATCCTCTCAGGAAATTAAGGAATCCCGCCGAAATCTGCGGCTCTCTTCCCTCAAAAACTCCCATGAGCAAACCACTTTTCCGACCACTTCCTCCAAACAAAATTGTTACGTGTATAGAGGTCTTAATCTGACGCCGAAGTGTAACGCAAGAACGACTCGCTATCAATATAAACCCCGGGAATATTGTCCATTCAAAACATGTTAGTGAAATGAACATTTAGCCTAATTGCATATTATTTTTCTGAAGAATTAATGTCTCTTTCTCTAAAACATCAGCATGCTCTTGTTCGAGTGTTATTATAAAACATGTAATTAAGTACTCCACCATTACAACTCCATACCTGCATTTCATATTCAATTCGTTTCTTCAAATCGAATGTTGTATGGCCAGAAGATATCGTAAGCGTGACTGGTACCTGACACATTCTCCAATAAACAAAATAACTAACAGTGGTGAAAAGTTCGACACCGAGTCGGTACCCCACAGCAGAGGCAGTGGCGGTTGTGGAAGTGGAAGTCTCAATAAAAACGTAACTTGCCGGCGCGGTTAGATGAATACGACGGAAACCAATCACCGGTAATTTTTTAACTGTCGAAATTTTTCTCAGATCTAAGAAAACAGGTCCTACAAGGTGCACAGTACTCAATGATTCGTTCCATACGAAAGTCACCAATAAAGCTGCCTGAGGTATATCATACATATAATCCAAGAGCATTGAAGAACTTCATGAAAGCCCGTTTTACAACCCGAGATGATGGCACGGTGGTTCAAATACTTGTGATTACAAACGAACAATCACGTCTGTTTAAAAGTTTTTGTGTAGATAATAATTGATTAATATCAGAATGAAAAAGATATTCCTTGGGAGATTCCGTCTACGAAGAAAAGCTGCTGAAGACAACTATAGGCTTACTTCTCCAATATGATTCCCATTTTCCTATATGATTGTCACCTTCACTAATACGTGAAATTCGGGCACTAGCAAGACACTTGAAATTAGATATTGGAGATGATATAAGTACATACAACGTCGTGATTGAAGGATAAACACACGTCATGTAAAGCTAAACGACACTGGTTTATTCCATGTTCCTCCATCAGTGTATTGGTGGGGGGGCATTACAGGCATATGTTTGTCTGAATAATGTATGAAACATTGTCCATTCTCTGCAGGGAATCGAATCGAAACTTTCGATTTGTAGAGTGATTATACACACACTGCTAATAACTAGCCATTTTTGAAGAAAAACTATTTATAAATTCAAACCGTTATCCGGATCTATAGAATCCTTGCATCAAAAGGGAACAATGGCCAAGTGGAAACTCTTGCCGTCACTGGTCAAAGTTCTGCCTCCATGAGGCCTCCTCAAACTGATTAAGCTCAAAGATCACTAACCCAACCCTCTCCACACAAACACACACACACACGACACACACACACACACCCACACACACACTCACACACACACACACACACACACTCACAGACACAACCCACCACACACATATATATATATAGTATATAATATATATATATATATATATATATAATTATATATATTTATATATATTATATATATATATAATATTGGATTAAATTCAATTAACCGCTGGACATCCTATTCACTTCTTCATAAGAGAGGCATAATGTTACAACAACAATGCTACGTTTTGGACCTGACGATAGGGTCTACATTATACTCAATATGAGACATGCCAAGCATGAGCGCGGCTAAAACTTTCTGGAAGTAAGGGTTCAGTCAAAATCTGACCTATGGGGACTTCAGACGGATCTCGACAAACTCCGAAATAGGGCTAGATACAGGATTCATTATGGGGAACTCCATACCGAGTGTAAATTGATCCACAAAGGGGGTTGAGTACCGTGCTAACAGGAAAAAAGTGGCTGAATATGGTCGTCACAATTTTCCGCTTGGTCCACATCAAATATGAACTTGCTCCATCGAAAGGTGGGGTGAGTTACTTTTTTTAAACAAGACAAATTTGGCCTTGAAATATCGGTTCTGTTGAAACATTCTGTTGGATTTGCTCCAGAAATTCGTCACAGTAAAAAGCCCATGCTGTCTTTTTCGAACGTTCGGTCTCAGTACGGATGTTATTGCCCCGATTAGCTCCCCGATCAACTCTGCTCCCTGAGACTGAGGGAGCCCGGTATGGGCATTGTGTTAAAAACTATGTTTCCCTCTCACAATGAAGTGTGTATCTTCATGATGTTCACTCAGTGTCATCTCAAGGTCGTATACTGGATCAATGCACACCTCCATAACACATAATACTACCAGTTCACTACTTATTTGAAATTTGTCCGGTTTGAGCTACTACTGCACCATTGGCTCTCTAGTTCATGTTTAGTAGACGTTTCACATCTTTTGTAATTATTAAATCCTGCAACAGCATGTGTCCAGTGGCCCCTGAATTGCCAATATCGAGGGTGAGGTTCTATAAATGTGATGGCCACTTCCCCGGGGGTCCGCCGACCTCAACCGCTTTTAGACCCTTCTATCGGTACCCACTGGGGTAGTGGTCCTTGGATGGGGACCCGGAAATGATCATTGCCCAACCGTACAAGGCCACCCAACCTTCTGAAGTGAACCCTGATTCAGAGGAAGCCCTAACGTACCCAAGCGAACTCTTTTCCGATCCTTTTAAGGTAGGATTCCATAAGTTCGCACGTGAGAGTTGCGGTATAAATGTAAAGATCGAATTGTTTGGTTGATTATGAAGCGAATTACGGTCAAACACAATGTTGAGGATGTCCGAAAAAACCATAGGAATGCAGCATGGCTCATGTATATAACGCCGTTGTAGGCTTTATGAGGAAAGATATTCTATAAATTCAATGCGATGATGCGGCATCATCATTTAACCTGGGTAATTTTTATCTCACGCATTGAGCATGAGTTTTGCCCTAATAAGAACCCTCTCCATCCCTGCAAATCGGATGCATAGATGCGTAATGCGGTCCAGTACGCATGTGAAAACGCCAATTTACGTGAAGTGAGGCGGAGGCCAGTGTCCTGAATAGTCCTATTCAGTTTGCAAAGACAGATATTGGTTCCACAAGAGGCAAACAAGTCATAAATGAAGGCAAGCCAACACTGAATAGACGGAATAAGCACTTACTAACATCCCTGTACTAATTCGTATACGGATGTCTATCACCGGCGAATGAATTTCTAATGGAATATCTCCTTAAAAAGACAGAACGCACCAACATATGCTTAGGGCTGCTGCATTTTAATGGTCTTTTCGCATAGCCTATGTGTTTTTATTACTAAATCACGTTCGTTATTCGTAATATATGATTTTTCACATCCAGGCATACGCTCTATGGAATCCTAAGATTTTTGGATTCTGCCAGATACGGATGCGGTGTATGGTACGAATATTGAACGACAAATTATTTCGCGATGGAGGATGATATTCCAGATGAATTGTTCAATGATGTGGATGGCCATGATATTTATAACTCAAGAACAATACTCTTAATTTGCTTTCTGGGGCCTATATTCCAAAGCGCATGTTGAATCAAGTTCCTGTATTAAGACATTTGTACCGTAATGGTAACATGGTCATTTTTGCCTACTCCTGCTCGGTCTATTCCATTCGTTTATATTGCAGGCACGAATTCTATGAATTCGGCTCAATGCGTCGGATATGCAGCCCAAACGCGTCGAATGGTCAAGGCGTTTTGTTCCAGACGGCTTAGGGAGGCCCCATTGACATCTGGTAACTCGTAATATGGACCCTGTAATTGCTTTATGAGAAAGTGTTGATGATGTTGTCTATTACAAAAAATAGCATGTGGAAAGACGCGTCTTCACGCCGCCTCGTAATCCAGGCAGGAAATTTTACTTCCGCTTAGTTCGATGCAGATTGCCAGAGCTTAGCCTTCGTGTCATCACCGCGTGTGTTGATTGCCACTGTAGTTTTGAGAAGCTGTATAAAGTTGTAGACAACTTCATTTATATCCTGCTAATTGATGATGCTCTCTACACGCATCAGAACTATGAAGGACAAACTGGGACAGTTCTTTTTTATGACTAACATTGAGTCACCACAGAGACGAGCGCATTTTTTAATAACACACCTTAGTAGCTTAACTCTTTGAGATCAATGACAATGCCCCATTGATGCCAGTTATCCTGCCTTCTCAGTTATTTGATTCTGACTACAGCGCGAACAACATCACAATAGCCTTTTTCCACATCACAGTAGACCAAAATCGCTGATGATATCTCTTGGCATCAACTATTCCACCGTTACTGCGAGAATAATCAAAGGAACGAGTTACTGATAAACCTACCGATGGAATTTGAAATCAACAGCACGAAAAAAATGAGATTCTAATCACACAAATGAAAGTAAAGTACTGAAAGTGGAAAGAAATGATAATATGTAGGAAGTTTTGATGGGACCAAGAAGACAGGAACGGATATTTGGTTAACCAACAGCGTTATAACCCCTCTGCCTATGTCTACAATTTTCAAGAGTGGCGAAGAAGAGGTAAAACTATAAACTAGGAAGCTCTAATTTGCAGGTTCAACCACGGTACATAACTGAGTTTTACCCCGATTAAGCGAAACTTGGTGGTTGGGGGTCAAAAGTTGGTCCTGAAAAACATGACGGTGATTCCAAGGTCACTTGGGGCCCCCAAAGTTGTGTGTTTTTGATCGCAATGCTTCGCGCTTTTTTGTTTTTTTTTATTTTTGTTTGAAAATGGTGTGAACAAAATTCGGTGGATGTGGACTGTTGTTAGTCCCTAAACAACATTTCATGTCACTGGAGGCAATGGACGTAGTTTAATGGTGTCTTCCTCCTCTAAATGAGGTCCACAGTTTACCCTCCTGCAGGGCATGTCTAGTGAAAAAGTGGTTAGTGCTAAGATATTACAACACTACTAGGCACTACTTCAATTGTTCGAATATCTATGTCATTGTGAACATTGACCGAAATATATATTACTAGTACTTTACTTACTTAAACTTCTGCGATTTATTACATTTCCGCTTTAGCAATCAAAGACGACGCACATTCAGACATGTGTGGTGACATACAGCAATAAATGCAATGACTGTGTGGTTCCTGGCCTTCTCATTGCATCAGCTGGTCCAGCAAGAACTCTCGGTAGAATTCTATAATTGACTGTAGGGACCATGAGAAGGTTCATTCTAAGGTATATTTCCCAACGGTGGAATCAAACCTCAGCGTTTTGGGTGAATTCACAATGAAACGAAAAAGGTTTTCACAACTAAAGAACAGTTTTCCCACTTCGTTTTTCCTATATTAAGCACAACTCTGAAGTACCGGTGTCATTAAAACGTTTTGACAATACTTAACCGGTGATGAGAAGCCGTCGTGGTCATGGGCGGCGTCGCAGTAGTATTTGGCAATGGAGGGAGGGGGGGATCATCCATGGATGATTGAATTGTTGTCCTATCTAAGCGTAGCGCCCACGTTGGGTTGGCGCGAATGACAAGAACATTTTGCGCTTACAAAATTCTCTCCAGATGGACGGAAACGACACTTGGCAGTATCCTAAGCTGTCTGTAACCCAGTTCTTGAAACAGGATTTCATGCATGTCTGTAATTTTTAGAGATTTTTTAGAATTTTTCAGTTCAAAAAATTGTTGGAGGGAAACTGCCACTCGGCACGGCCTCGTACGGCCTATGCACGATAAAACTTCAAAACTAATGGAACCGCAAGTACAAGAACATCTACACTTGGTGGCGCTCAATGAGGTGGAGGCAGGATCCATGGTATTCATCAGTACCATGGCCGAAGGGATTGGCCATAGACTTGACTATCCTCGGAGGTGCGCACGCCAAGCCACAGCAGGCCGAATATAGGGGGTTTCCATTGAGGCGTACTATCGGCGCACGATCTACGTTCCGTACATCGATTTCTTTATCCTTGAATCCTTGGACCGTCGATTTGGTGACAGCTCACACCCCTATTTCAACATTTTTGCGTACAACCTCTCGAGAAACTGCCTTTCATGGGGAGAATTAATTCAAGCGCATGTCTGCACCTGTCAAGGAAATGGTTACGGAATTTACAATCTGTAGAAAGTCACTAGCTGCATGATGTGGCCGAATCAAGACCACTGAGTAATGACTGTCGAGGTATGATTGAGGTGGTGAATCAAACCAATGATTCCAAACTGTGCGCCATCGCACACTGACTCTTTCTTAACGTTCTTGTTCAGTAGAAAGGTCTTTCAGCACGATGCTCGTCTGGTTTGCGATCAACAAGAGTGATCAACGGCTATCTGCTGGCCTCTGTAACTCAGTGGTCCACCGCGAAAAGGTGAACAGTCAGAAGCTAATAAACAGGGTTATCGACAAGTCTGTTTCGAAGTTCAACTTACAGTTTTACGAAAGCCTACATTTTCCTTTGATGTCGGTTGCGATTTGACCTGAGCTGTCTAACACCATATGATCTTCTCTACAAGTCATCCGGCACAATCCTGCAAGCACTTTTTGCGCGCCGCATCCTGAAGGTGTTCTTTTTATTGTTCAAAGATGCGAATATTTCTATGCGGTGGTATGATTGCGAGTATTTATAGGAATCAGCCTAGTCATTATTCCGGGGGTCCACGGCTATGGGGCGGTGGGGATTAGGGTTCCTCGCGTTGCCGATGCAGGTCTACGTTGTTAACATTTGAGCATGCGTGTGGACTTTGTATGGAGGTCCCTGATCTGGAAGCTACCTACGGATTCAGCGTAGGACTACGCACGTAATAATCGTAGCTACTCCTGCAGTTTCCAACAATATACAGGCATTATCATTACCCCGTATCGCATGTATGATTATCGTTCACCTCGTGTTCCGCAAAGTATTCGGGGTAACGAAGACAGGGTGTGTCAATCCTACCTCACAGGTCACCATTCATCATCTCCATCGCAGACAGGAGTGCATCCTCCACGTGCGCCATCTTCTACGTACCCGAGAAAATCGGTATCAATGCTGACAACAAGGTCCGACATCCAGGACGCTTTGGCACTGTACGGCGACTGTTCTTGCCGTCAGGTCACCGCACCACTCTCGAGCATGTACGCACTATTCGTTTAAATGTCACATTGGACAGTGTGGAACGGCTGTAGTAAGACGATGACAAACATATTCCTACACTCTTGGACATCTTTAGCCAATTTTCATATCCGTTACCGATACTTCAAACGAATTGTGATTCGCTCTTACCACGTGTAGCCAGAGCTGTTGAAGGATTTCTAGATCAAATCAGCTGTGCTGATTGAGCTATTGTGATCCGCCATCAAGACATCTATCTAATCTATCTTTTTACATATCCGTCTTTGATTTTGCCTTGTGGGCTCTAAATGTTCGTTCCATGACGGATGTTGACCAAACTTGCACAACATTGTTTATGGACCCACCTGGACATCCTGGACCTCTGCCAAAGTTCGTCCTCGTACAGATAGGTAACTTATCATCTATACTAGCTTGTGGTATTATGAACGATATGGGATATTATGTAAGAAACTGTAGAAGATTGGAGCAGCTTTTTCCACAGATTAGGTATTTTAGATACAAGGCATAATCCTTCAGTGTCATGATGAATAGCTTCAGGTAAAAGGTCATCAAAGGAGAATGATGAACTATTAGGAAAACGACCGCAAAAACTCCTACAGATTAGGTTGGAACACCATCATACCGGACAGGTGTCATCATGGACTGGTGCTACATACGTGAGTGTGCATGAATTTCAGGTTCAAAGGTCGATGAATGGACATTACGAGCTGAATATTTTAAACAAAACCAAACTGCAGAGCATTGGAATAATCCTAATATGGAATAGTATGGAGTGAAGGGTAGCGAATGCATAGCCCTAACCCGGGATAATCCCGTTGGGTATTATCCCGGGAGAGCCAATTTGGCCCTCAGTGATTGACAGGGATAATCCTCAACAGGATTAACTAATGAAGGCCAATTTGGCGCCCTTGGTGATTGACAATAGGCAAAATAGGGAGGGGGGGTGCCGAGTGGTTACCATTATCTAGTTGTTGATGGTAGGTCGTCCGAATGTTCAGACAAAAATGGTTTGTAGTTGTATTGTAGTCGGGTTTTTCAGGTTCAATTCCCAGTAATTTTCTTTCGCTTTGCGGGAGTAGTGGACCAATTTGGGCTATGGTCGATGCCAATCAACTCTCAGGTTTTCACATGGAGGTGATGATCATGTTGAAATTGCTTAGCAACCGGCTTTGCTCAATTTTTTGGTCTTGATGGCGACCGGTGTAGGGTCATTCGCTCCCTCAGGTGTTTTTGTTTCCCCCGATGTACTGAAATCCGCAGAGGTTACAGTAACTTAGGTAGACTAGGTTCTTCGAGACGCAATCCATATCCTGTGAATCGGAAATATGCTGGATGTCGAAAACTTTTGAAACAAGTTGTGCGATCGACAAGTTTGCACGTGTTGCAGTTGGAGGGCAGGGGCGGCTGCCGACGGTCTTTCTTTTTTGCGGCTCGCTTGCTCCGAAAATGTGGCAGTGACTAGAATTGTCACGCAGATTCCGCGGTTCTGCTGTATTCAACAAACTGGGTGTTCGGGAAGGGAACACGGGATTTAGGCGTTCCTGACTTTGAAGGATGGGCAAATGCTTGTGAATGAGAGTGGCTAAGGTGGGAGGGCAGGATGGTACTTCACAGACGAGAGGTTATCTGGAGTGGGATTGGACGAGTTGTTGTACGTTCAGAGTTCAATTGCGGAGTATCTAGCTTTTCAATGGCTCTTCAATGGAACTCCGGAAATACTGCTTCTTTTGGAGATGTTTTGAACAAAAGTGGTTGGCCACGGGGACTCGAAAATCAGCAATTATCTGAGGAGCAATGCGTTTCAGACGAAGAGCTTTTGATGTAGGTGGAATGTTCTTCGTGCAGTGAGGTGGGTGAAACTGATAGGGAGTAAGAAATTGTGCTTGTCCGGTGGTTTTGTGAAACAAGTCTGTTTGAGTGAACCGTTTGCCAACGTCACAGTGGTGTCAAGGAATTGGACTCTGTCGCTTGAAAATTCCGCAGTGTATTTGATAGATGGGTGGATGCGTTGATTTGTTTTCCGAATTGAACGTGGTAAGTTTTTCTTCCCCGTGGGTCCATATCAGTGAAGGTCATCAAATATACGGAGACACACAAGTGCCCTCAGGGCCTGTCCAGGAAGGATTTTCTTTAAAGTTTTCCCTGAAGAGGTGGCGAACGAAGAGCCATTTTAGTGGCCATTGCTGTGCCGTGGAACTGCAGAGGTAATGTGAGCACCAAACACCAAAAATTGTTTTGTTGCAAGTTAGGATGAGGTGCATTAGTTCCGAAAGATCGGCTTTGGTGTTGTCTGGCCGGAATGGTTCGAAAAGCCGAAGTACAGGCTTCTATTACCTTCCGTTTGATAAGATATGGTATACAAGAAAGAAACGTCCAGGGTTGCCAGCAATGTGCCAGGGGGGAGATCTTTGAGTCTTTCGATTTTTTTATGATGAAGTCGGTGGTGTCCTTGACGTGAGGACGGGAGGGACGGGACGAGGGGCTGAATCAGGAGGTCCACGAATTTGGAAATTGTCTCTGTAGCAGTCTGCGTGCAGATAATGATGGGTCTGCAGGGTTGCCATCCTTGTGAATGTTGGGGAGGAAGTAAAACCTTCCTGGCTTGTGGTTTCGATTGAAAGAAGGTGGGGCAGACTTTGGGCCTAATGGAGCCCTTGGATACAATTTCTCTAGGTTGTTCAATCTGGGCAGCAATTTGCTGGGTGGGTAGGAGTCAAGTGGCTGATATGTACGGGGTGCCAAATAGACGTTTGTGCTTCCGATTCGTAGAATACGGTGCTCATAGCCACCACGGCAGAGCATTTGTCCGAAGGCTTGATGACGATATCGTGCAGGTTTCAGAAGGCCAATGGATTGTCGCTCAGTTTTGCTGAGGTTATTCCCTGAATTCAGTGGGCGGGGTTAGTTGTGACATCTTCTCGGATGCCGCAATGTAGGCTCCAATGTGGGGGACTGCTTTTGGTGGGTTCCAAGTGCTTTTGCCTTGAATTTTGCTGATATCTCCTCAACAGGAGTAGACTATCTGTGGTTGCCATCCTTCCTCGGCAAAAAATTCGCGTAGTCGTAGGCGTCCGAAGAACGCTTTCAGGGGCTTTTTTTGGATCCAGGGACAGTTTTTGTGCGTTATACTGTTTTGGCTTAGGGCAGAAATTCAGCCTTTAGACCGAATTTGGGTTTTGCGTCCCGATAGTCGCGGTAGATGGTAACGACCAGAAAGAGTTGCGTCAGCAGGTTCCACATTTTTGCGGATGAAAATGAAACGACTTAGACCGGCTCTTTGGTTTCGGAAGGCCGAAAAATTTGATCGGCCATCACCAGATTTGTAGTGATGGGTTAGTACAAACCCTTGCATGTTGCCGAGAGAGGAGCGAATTGACTGAGTTTTGTCAGTTCCTGGAAATGGACCAGAGTTTATTTTGAAACTCCTGGTTGGATGTTCCCTGTTGCAGCTTCTTGGTTGTGGAATTGATATGCTGGGTGAGATCGTGAATGACGTTGCGGCAATTGCCGATTTGGAAAGCCATCAATTGCAGCGAGATGGTTTGAGAATGACCCTCCAGTTTAAGACGAGTGTCTTGTCCCGACAGGGGAAGGCAGTGGGGACTGTGATTTTCAGTCCTTTGGTAACGCGTTAGTTTTCGGTAGGCTGGTAGTTATATAATGGTGCCGATACATGGACCCGTTTTCGGACAGGGCGTCGGAGTAATTTTGAAAGTCTCAGAAAAAAGTCTCCATGGGTTTAGCAAGGTTGGATCAATGACGATGCAAACAGTGAAAAGATTATGTGACAAGAGGCCAACTGTAAAACAACCCTGATACGTAAATGATAGGCTGGATCTCAATGAGATTGTCGAAAACTGCGATTGAGCTAGGAAAAAAATGTGAGTAAAAAACAGCCGATATGTTTTGATGCAGAGCTTTCGAACAATACTGTCCTTCGTCAGTGCAGTGACCACAGAAGTGATAACTCGAAGAGAAGACGGCTGAGACTTATAGGCCTAGGAAACTTTATAGGCCTTATATATATATATATATTGGATAAATTCCAAATATACCGCATGGCATCCGATTCACTTCTCATATGAGAGGCAATTAACTGTACAACAAACAAGGCTACGTTGAAATCTCAGGGATATGGAATAGGTTAATTTTAGTAGTTTGGCGCCAATAAGACAGTCGATGATTGCGATCAATACTAGCTACAGAATAATGGCGGAGTAAGCGCTGGAAACCTAAACAAAATGCCACATTGACTGAAAGGGGGTACTGGGTATTGGTAAGTAGTGACTGGCGGGCCGAGTATAGAGACTGGAAGCCGATGACCGGACGATCGGGGACTCATTATACTCTAGGATAAATGCCAAGCATGATGGGCTAAAATTTCTGGATAGTAAGGGTTTCAGTCAAAATCGACCTATGGTGACTTCAAGCGGATCTTCGGACTTAATCTCCGAAAATCGGGATACCTGTATTCATTATGGGGAAACTCACATACGGTATAAACTTGGATTCAATCAAGGTGGGGTTGAGTTACCGTGCGAACAGAAAAAGTGGCTCTGATTATGGATTCGTCACAATTTCCTCGTGGTCCACAGCAATATGACTTGCTACATAGAAACGGTTGGGGTGGTGGGGTTGAGTTACTGTTTTAAACAAGCAAAATTTGGCTGAATATCGGTTCTGTTGAAAAATTCTTGTTGGGAATTTTGCTCCAGAATTCCGTCACAGTTAAAAGCATGTGTCCTTTTCGACGCGTCGAGTCTCAGTACGGATGTATTGCCCGTAGCTCGCTCACCTCTGCTCCCTCGAGGACTCCCCATAGTTGCCGGTTTCGTTCATTGTCTTAGTGTCGTTGAGTAGAACAGCACTGACGGTCGTGCATTGAAGGCTTAAGTTTCCTGGTGTTGATGCTGATGTGATGATGCGCACAATCACAAAACCAATCAGCCTGTCCATGATGTCCGTAGCATACTGTTCACATGATAGCGGGTGTGTGGTCAGGTGACCAACAATTGTATTTACTCTTGTTGATCCATTAAAGTTCGCGCGTTTTGTTTGTCTAGGCACCGACTATTTTGGCGGGTTCGAACTGAGCGGAATTTATTTTATTAGGCATTGTAAGCGACATGTTTTCCACCGTCCGGTTATAGCTTACTGGTTTATTCACGCGAGTCGGGCTTATTCAATTTGTGTTACTTGATTGTCCTCTTAATCTAAGTCTTGTTTGCGACATACCAGGGCGCTTGTATTTAATTGTTTGTCACGGTCGGTGTTTACCATTGCCTATGTAGACGTCGTACGGATCGAGGGCGACGCCCAATCTCGTATTTGTTACTGCAGATTAGGTGCTGTCGGGTCGCCATTATGCAAGTTGTGGTCAGTTCACTCCCCGTAATTTCGCCTCCTGTGCTCGAGGTTTTGTAGCTATATTCCTCTAGAGCGAGACTATTTATTGCAGTTGTATCTCATGTGCGAGACTCATTTAGTGCCAACCGAACGTCACTTCTTTGTACAGTCGGTAACCGATTTTTCAATGAACCGGTTCCTTCTCACATGGAGTCCCGTAAGTTCCATTTTCATTATTATTATATGTACGGTGAGCTATATTGTAATGTCATGGGCTCACCAGTATTCCATTCCCCCCGCCCGTCGGCCGTAGAGGCCACACTACGGAGCAGACTGGGTGATAATATTGTAACTCGTATGTGTCGTTAAGCATTATTTCAGTTTATTTTATTATTCAAGTATTGTGTTATAATTGTATACAGTATGTTATGCACTTCTCCATACACTTTATAATAGAGCGAACGCTAACAAATTACAGAACGCCATTCCCGTAGACCTGTATACGTGGGACACGTTACCTTATCGAATATGCACCACTCTGATTGAGGATGGTTAAGACATTATTTAACTGCCTGTGGCTTGTATTTTAGGATGTTTTGACCCCAAAGGTGTGAATAGAAGACCATATTTTATTGTTGGGGATCCCGCAATATTGAATCTCTGACAACCGATGTAGGTTTCTAAATTACGATGATTTCTTTATGACTTTTTCTTAATAGATCTAAGCGAATACACCTACCAAACACCATCGTATTTTCTCTGACCACCACCACAACATGTACGATTCTTAATGTACTTGGTTTTAATAATCCTACCACCCGTCGCTAGATTCAAAAACATCTCTTCTACTTATCATCAAAAACCACCCAAAATAGTCAATTAGCACTCAATTTTATCTTTATATATTCAGTGCCATTTTCCAGTTTCTGGTTGTACAATACGAGACACACAACGAACCCCGAAAGAAACCTACATTCCCTCCGCCTTCACTAGTCACCAGTTTTGTGAGGGAGGTCCGTCCAAACACTTTCTCCCAGCGGTGCCATTTTGGTCGTGACACACCCTAAGATCCCCCGTGACAGAGCCACCGTGTTTATAGGATAACAGTCTAACTGTTCTATTTTATTCATACAGTTGGACCTGTTGATGTATAAACGTTGGACGGATATAACGTACAACACCCACCTACCCCCACACTCCCATCTTGCTCATGTACACTCGGCTTCCCACCCCTCCCTCCCACCACCCCCCATCTCCCCATCCCACCCCACCGCCTCGTTTTACCACTTCGGAGGTAATTATGGCCAAGACAGCTACTACTACTGTTTGGACCAGGGAACAATATTTCTTGTTTCAACAAGTGGTGCAACTTCAAAAAATAGGGGATAGTTTGTTGTGATTTCTCCTTTAAAAGATTTCACCCGTGGCGTGTGTATATGTTGTTGGTGTGGTGTGTTTGTTTGTTTTTTGTGCTTTTCTGTTCATAAATTTACATAGGCCCTAGTATAGACTGACCCAAGCCTTTCAGGGACCGTGAGTTTTCAAAACATATTACGTACATCTGTTGTAATCCGGGTCGACCTACAGTGGACCCTCTGGCTCAAAGATATCCTGTCACACCGGTGTTGAAAAAAACGTTCAATGCCATCAGTATATGTTTCACACCAATTTGTTAAATCTGGCTTCTACAACATAAGCCCTTCACCTGCGTGGAGGCAGTACTCTGATACTCGAAACTAGCTCAACACTGTTATAACGACCTGCGACTGTTGTCTTCATAGCTGTTTCATTGAAATTTAACAACGCATATCTTTCAGAAAATCTCGGACCACTTGTTGCTGACCCTTTTTTAGCTTGCATCAGCCTGGGTGAGCTGGTCAGGTGCTGCCTATACCTCCTAGAGCATATCTATTTATGTGATTACACACGCACCAAATGACCTCCGATGACCCGGCCTCGGCCTTAAACACTTCCCACAAAGAAAGGATGCAACTCTGCAAATCTGACAAACTTCAGACGTCACTGAAGGCCATTCATTGTGAGAATGTTCATGAGGTTCGGCAAATTTGTGTGAACTGGTAGAAGAAGCCACATCACACACAGGCGCTATACTTTGAGCGATTGTCTTGTCCATCGGGTAAAAGAACACTTCACTTTCCTTCTTCATGCCTACGGCATAATATCACTGTTGTTTTTTCCTTGTTTTCCTTTTCGCTTTTACCCACAGCGTTCTGACAGTAGCTTGGTCACCCATGCAACACTGGAACGTATTCAAGCGTTGAACTGGATTTCTATGGGGCCGCATCCGTTTTTATGATCTGAAAGTGTGACAGAAATATGCTGTGCGCATTTTCTAGAAGGCGTATCGGGGGTATTCCCCAAATATTGTATTAGAACACTCATGGCATGCAACACCAGTGGTTCTCGTATCCCACGGCCGGGTCTCGGGCCGGGGTAGACGACAATTTGAGGTTGTCGGCCCGATGCTTACCATTATTTTGTAACTAACATACTTCGTCATGTGTAGTAGCTAGTACGTAGTAATCCCCTTTGGTGACGGTTGTTTTGTGTTAAATGCAAACACAATAAACGACGAGAACACATAAAAACTCTCAAAACATTCAGCCACTTCACTTGGGCAGAGGACTTTTTCACACAGCGAAACACTTTGCAGTACCCAAGGTAAACTATTACATTTTCGCAACTTCACTCAAACCTACGTTGTTTTGTCCACAGCGACCCGAGAACAATCCGCTCTTAGATGTATTACTCAATCTTCGAGAACCAAGTGAGTCACTTCCATGTGGGTGCTTTTTTTTTTTATGTAAGCCCTAGCCTGGTTTTTCGTAACTGGCAAATTGAATTCCTGGGATACTTGCTGGTATGACCATTTGCTTTTGAAAAGTGTGCCGTTGTTCAACAAGGAAATGTTCTTTCAACGTGTCAGCAAACAGTTCACGGGGAATCGGACCCTCGGTTTATTCTGAGATGTTAGCATTAATTAAGTGTTTTATTTGTAAACCTCTCCACCTACTAATTGATTTAGCTCTTCCAGCTGTAAGAACAGTCTCAGTTTTTTTATATAACTAGGAACGGACATGTGTTTTCATATGTAGGGGACCTTTGACATGACTCCGAAAAATAGGATAATTTACATCCAATAACCGAAGCAACCATGAGATTTCTCGATTTTAACCTCTGTTGACCTAAAGTGAATATTCGCTAGTCTTGTCCCCAATACCATCGTCTACATCACTGGATAGCAAATGTTGCAATGCAACCATCTTAGATCAATTTTCAGCCTATTTGGTATAAGTAGTTTCTATCCTCGACGTCTCAAAAAAACTTTATAGAAAAATCCTAGTAGTCAATTTGCATTGGGAAATGGCTATAATGATTTTGTTTAGGAAAAAATATACTTATCTTCTGAGGGTTTGACGTAAATTACTGTTTTCCCTAACATATGTGTGATCTTTCAATTCCGAGTGAACTGATGCCTATTGGTCTCCTGGGTCTCCCTAGTCATCATTTGCGTGGGCAAAAACTGGTTACCAACAAAATCCACAAAATAGGAGCTGAACGGCTCGGAAAGATTTCATGTGAGACATTCCCGACCCCTCGCTCTCCGGGTTGACCGGGCTCGTCCACTGTCAAACAATCGAAATATCCACTCTTTCCCTCAGTTTTCCTTTCTCACATCGCTTTCCTCTCCTTCTCTTCTCTCCCTTCCTCCTTGTTTTACTCTCGCTCATTACCTCTGCCACTGTATGGAGCAACCCTTTTGCCATAGACGACGAATTAATTGGTGCGTGACCCAACCTCCCCTGGCCTTTTCCCCCCGCATCGCTTGCCCTCTGACTCTTTAATAACGACACTCGGTGTTTTGAACACCGTATTACTTACGGTACGACTACACAATTTCGATTGTGACTATTATTTTCCTTAATAGTGTTCAACCTTTGTACATAGCCTGTGTTCCCTATCCATGAAATTTAATTGTCAGTAAGTATGCTGTAACACTATCCAGGTCTTACTATAGTCAATTTGAAATTGCCGCATTTGTTTTTGTCAGAAATGTGATTGCAAGCCATTCCAAGATACAGATTGTACAGATACTACATTCTTTTAAAATTCAAGCATCGTACTATTTTCGGTGTAAGTGATAAATTGACAACGAATGTTCTACAATGCATCCTGAATTACTGAATGTTTCATATGTTTCTATTTTTCTTTCGGCTTTTACACTCACCACTCATCAAGGAATGTTCAGTACTCACTATGGCACCGCTTGTGCGATTCAGCAACACGTGATTCCAGCATTGGTAATAAAATAACCGCTGATAAATGTGATCCAATCAGTGGACCCGTAATGGGCAGAACGTCATATTGATACAGCTTGAAAGGTTGAAGAGATCGTGCAACTAAAGAAAGTGCAATGTCCAATCATGGGATGGATGTCTTCACCCACCCAGGGGAAAACCATTTAAAAAAATATGTTACACATTTATTAGTGACATCAGCAGCAATTATTTTCGTTGTTGCTGATATTTTAAATGATACTCTCCTATTCCGCGCAGTCAGCTTCATGTCTTGTCGTTTATACTGTCTATACAGGTAACACAGAATAACATTCATCAGATCCATTGTTCCTCTTCATTCTGTCAATATTTTGGGAAGGTCTGGTGGTGAGACTTGAATACCATTATCACAGTTGCACAATGATTTCTCAGTTGCCTCAATTCGCCACATCAGCAGCCACCAGGCACTTAATAATGCCGGTGAGCGGAGCCTACAATCCTACCCGCCACAATTACAGGACAACCACGACACCGCCATCACTACACCTCAGTCACGACGCACTCAGAGACTGACTGTTTTCCGAGGGATGCACGTGGTGTGTTGCGCTCGCGTGTATGTGTGCGTACGGATGGCTTGTGAACATATACTCGCGGTTTACAGTTTGTACCCTCACTATCAAAGTCCGTCAGTATGATGCTATCCCCTGTGTGTACGGACACCTTAACACCCGACACTTTAACTCGAGCTTAGGCCACGCCCCGACACTGAAGTCATATATTTGTGATACTACGTGGCTGGAGTGAAGTTCGATGATGAGAAATTCGTGAAATTTCTCGAGACTCCAAGTCGATTCAAGCTCATTTGAATTTAAACATGTTTACAGTGATACAAGAGCCGTAATTCTTCATTCGGCCATGTTCTGTGTGAGTGTTCACTTGTAATCGGCCCATTTGGTAGGATGATAATTCCTTCCTTCATTAGTTCCGCGGAATGTAACTAATGACGTTACTATGGGGACATTCGACTAAGAACAAGTTGTCCGTGACTATGCAGGTTTACTATACTACTATTGATCTAGCTTCTCTTGCCCGAAATTTATGTATGATCAAGGACACTTCTTTGAGACTGTCTGGTCATGTGCAAACCCCCCATAAAGCTGCTCTGCATGCATTTAAAATATTTGGGAACTTCGCCAATACCCTGATCAGAAGACTACCACCATGTTTATCCATGCTTTTGTTACATTTGTTAACATCAATGTTGAATGATTGTTATTTCTTGTTTCCTGTTCGGCTCCCTGAAAAAAATGATATTGAGGTTCAGTTGCGCAGCTCATAGGGCAGAAACACATGTTGAAATCATTTACAGGCTCCTGATCGTGCCTCATAACTTGTTTCAGCTGCATGTGCGCAATAAATGCCTCAGAATACTTCAAGGTCAGCATTTGAGAAAAGACCTAGAACACGGTGAAATACGGAGTTCAGGCGTACACCCGAGAGATCGCGGTTTCGAACTCGAATGTTATCCGTTGTCTCGTGGCCGGGCGCCTATATGCGTGACTGGAGCAGGGGGCGGGGTGACGACGTCTAGGCAGTTTGCAGACGACAAGAAATGCAGCATCTGGTTCTGCACGCTTGCCGGGTCTTTGACGGAATTTTCTGCTAGCGAGTTACCCCCCCCCATAAAATTAGATGAATACTAAATACAAGTAGCTCATTTTTGGCAGTGTGAACTATTCTAAACGCTAGATAAGCAACTACTGTATGTGCTATTGTACTGAATAAGCGATTATATTGGGTTTACACCCGCTTTGAATAGGTTAACGTTTACGCGGCCACCCCCATAGTACCCATGGAATATGCTAGGGCCATCTTGTACAGAATCCGTTCGTCAGCTCTGCAACATCAGGCACCTGACGAACGTTCGGATTTTACTCACGAGAAACTCATCTTGGGTCTCCGTGTCCTGTCTGAGCAGATGCATAAATTCGTTAGGGGCTTCCTTGTTGTCTATATCGACTGTACAAGGCTTTCGGCTCGGTGTGTAGGCAGGCACTCTGGGGAATCCTCGAGAAGTGTGTGGGGGCGAGTGCTTCGAGTGCAACTGGTGGTGTCTTGTGACTTCCTTTTCCCGTTGTCATGGGACCGGTATGAGGCAGGGTCACCTGTGTACGCTAGTAGCAATAATTTCTTTTTCCAACAGTGATCTACCGTCTATGGCATATGATAAGCAGAAATGCTGAGGGGTTATCGGTGAAGTTTCTGACCGGGACTTTCCGGACTGATGCTGCATTCACCGAGATTCCTCAGAGGATTCTCCTGGTTGACCCTCTTGGAGTTCTTGGTCAAGAGGCCAAAGTGTCATGGACCAATACCAAGACCACGTCTTTTGGTGATATCTTGGACAGTGCTGTTGGGTCGGTTCAGGTGTTGGACGAGAACGTGGAGGTCAATCATCTATTCTATATCTTTTATCTACCTCCTCAGTCATCAGTGTCTCTGTTTTGTGCGAGCCCGGCGTTACAAGACGCCGCGAACTAGATAGTGATGCGTGCGCTCTGCGATAACCTTAGCAGAGGAACCGGGGTCCGGGGGTTTTGTTCCGCCGTGCCCAAAGTCTTGCTATATTCTAGCGAGGCATGCGCTCATCGTTAGGCTGAGGCGGGGATTGGTTTCCTTGGTTCAACTAACTCACTCAGCCGATTGTTATTATGTCGGTACGAAACCTCGTCGTTATGGTCGCCCGCTAGAGCTCATGGTTGGCGCAGCTTCGCGGATACCTCAGGGGGGGGGGGAGTGGAGATGGGTCAGGCCCAGTTTCCAGTCGCTTACCCGGATGAGGCCGTGGGTGATTGGAAGGCGGCGGGTGCTTGAATCTAGATGCCTTCCAGTCTTGTGCTCCCGTAATTGGGGAAGGATTTGTGAACGGAACATTGTCGGGAATATATTCGCCAATATCTGTCGGTAGTGAATGCCCTGCTAATCGTTGTTACTCATCTTGGAAGCAAGCATAGGCTTTTGTTATATGTGTAAAATAAGAATCCACGCTTTAGGGCTCAGTAACGGGCCTGCTTTTGGGCCTGATTTTGTTATTAGGAACAACTATAGCAAGAGATGTATTTTAAATTTTAGTTCACGTGACCTCTGACATGACAATGGACTAGAACAATTTTAATATTGTACACCAATCTACATACCAAGTAGTATTCTCCACATATTTACATTGAAGATTATCACGTTTACGGAGCTTTTATGCTTTGACCTTCGGTGAGATTGGTTAGATGCTAAAGCCAATAGGGACATAACTCATATCGCCAACTTACCATGAAAATGAAACATCTACATATTATTCCGTTAGCAAACACATTTTTTTCTTTGGTTTTGCGTTCAATAGTTATCGGGTCTACAACGTTTCCAGACATCGATTGCTGTTTGCCTTAGGTGACTCTGTTTAACGAACTATCTGCCGAGTATACGAAAAGTAAAAGTAATACTTTATAGGGCCAGCCTACATGCTAAATCTGAACCATCTACATAATTTGTTGCACATTTACCGATTGCGTTGGATGGTAATTCGGTTTACAAGGTTTTTAAACTTTGATACCTGTTTTCCTCAATCATGTGACCGCGGACGTGAGTCAAAAATTGGAGATTTACTCCACTCGGCCAACCTACATACCATGTTAACGATATCTCCGTTTTTTTATTCAAATTCGTGTTTACAATGTTTTCAGATGTTGACCCATGTTGATACTATGTAACCTTGTACCTGAACCCGGAACAATGGGGATCATCGCCATTCATTCTTGGATCTTGCTTATAGCAACCATTATGTCATCCTTATGATTTGCCGACATGGTGAAAACTCAGGTCTGAGGGACTTTCTCCTGATAGCTACAATCCTCCGAAGTCTTCCAAATGACAGTCCTGGTCAGTGCACTTTCGTAGCGGGATGTCCAGTTTTAAGTCTAGTGATGACCAGTGAAAAAATCCAGTCATGTATGAGAGCCCAGATCTTTTTTGCACTTGTTGCTGGCTTCACTTGCTTCACTGTACTTCGTACAGTACGGTACAGAAAATGAATTAGCATATCCTGGCCAGCCCTGTCGCTCATCCACCCAAACAACAATTCTAGCTGAAAAGTATATCATTGTTGGAAATATTTTTGACCTGCAGAGCCAGAATACGATGAAAAGGGAAGGAAATGAACATCATGAGCAAGATTGCATAGATTTTAATATCAAAGACCTTTCACGAAATAAGAACGTGATATGAGAGACAGACACGGGTAAGCATATAGTCCCATATACACAACAAGAAAAATAGAATAGAGATATGCCAGACAGGCGTTAGGCTCAGTACGTGGTTACATGACATTTCTCATTCTGACCAAGCTAAGCACTTCATGTACTCTTTACGATGAACCGACATATCAAGTATGGGCTTCATCTATCCAGGCGAAGTAGAGTTATTGGGCGTCATCAAGCTAAGATTGGCCAAATTAACATGTTTTTTTATATATATACAATAAAAATAGACTGAGAACGATAGGGTTGATTTTCATATACTCCAATATAAAAAGAACACTGCACATCAAATTCTTCTGGACCTATCGTATAGTGTTAACAATATTTCCAGACTACGACCTCACTTGACCTTAGATGACCTTTGACCTGACCCCAAAACAATAGGGATCACGTTATCAATAAAATAAACGTAAATGCTATGCATGAGCTTCATTCATCCACGTGCGGTCAAGTTATGATGTAACAACACAACTTTGGTCGAAATATATAATTTTAACAAATACCCCAGTTTTTCCCGGTCTACACCAAAAAACAATAGGGTTCATGTACTCCCCACATGCAAGTTGCATACCATATTTCAGCTTGATTGGACTAAGCATTTGAAAACGAACTATTGGGCTATGACATCTCTTGACATTGGATGACCCTTGACCTTTCTCAAAACACATTGGGATTATTTAATTATCACGGAGAACCTACATACCAAGTAGAGCTTCGTTCATCTAGTTGGGGTCGAGTCATCTTTTTAGCAAATTGAAATTTGTCAAAATATCACATCTTCACATTTCCCCCACGCTGCATACCGAGATTCAAGTGGAACAGACCATGTCTTCTGAATTCATCGTATTAACATGATTCAAGACAATGAACTCGGAACTCGATCTCGATCTCGACCTAAGAACCTTTGACCTGACCCCAAACAATGGGAATCATGGGGGACCAAGTGGGGTCGAGTAACCGTGTTAACAAGTCAGACGTCACACATACACACATACACACACACACACACACATATTGTCATAGATTGCAGAGATTCCTACCCTAAAACGAACATGATGAAGATACAATTTAGAGATAGTGATCCAGTAGGTAATGAAGTTCTCAACGGCACGTGCCGATAGACTATGTACTGTTCATAATTGAGCGACGCGACCCGGTGAGCAGTATGGGTTCGAAACTAATGGAGGTGTCTAGGGGAGCGTATGCAACTCGAGAAGGAACTGGATTGCCTTCTCGTTATCATTGTTATGAACACTTCATTAGTTCCTGCCGAAATTTAGAAAAGGTTAACCAGAAAGCCGAATGCTTAGTGATTCTGACAATCATGGCATGGAAGAAGGACAAATGTGAAATTGTACCTACTATTATGTGCAACATTATGACACGTCTGATTTTTTTTCCCTTTTCCACACAAAATGATGCCAATAGGTACCTGTACTCTTGATGTGAAACCTACACACTATTTCAACTTAATCAACTTAATTTCAAACATTTCAACTTGATCAGACCAAACAATTTGGACGTTTCAACGTTTTATTCCAACGAGGATTTCGCAACTTCGACTTTATCTAATGGGAGCGACTGAGTCATCATATTGAACACACATACCGAGTATGAGCTCATCATCTAGGTAGGGTCAGGGTATCACGTTTACAAGTTGAAATTGGTCAGAATATCAGTCTTCTCAGTTTCCAACTGGATCGGGCCAAGCACACTTTGTAGGTTCACAAGGATTTTCTGGCTTTGCCTGCAGTGACCTCAGGTGGCCTCGGACCTGACCCCAAACCAACGGGGTTCATGTACTCATCATGGAAAATACACATACCATACCATCTAGATGGGGTAGAGTTACACATGTCAGACGCTGAATTGGCCAAAATATTGATTTTTCACAAATCTCTACCAAATTTCACTTGATCGGACCAAGAGTTCTGGACTTGTCGTGTTGACAAGGTTTCTAGACTTTGACCTCTGGTGACCTCAAATGACCTCTGATCGATCCAAAACGATAGGGTCATTTACTAACTTAATGGGGAACCCACATAATGAGTATGAGCTTTATGGGGTATACCTGTGTTTCCCCTATAGAAAGCTATACACTACATTTCACGATCTGACCAACCATATTGGACTTATCGTGTTAGAAAGTTTTCAGACTTTGACCTCTGAGGACCTCAGCTGACCTTTGATCTGACCCCAAAACAATAGGGTTCATGTACGCATTATGGAAAGCCCAAATGAGCTGCATCCGTCCAGATGGGGTCGAATTATCATGTCACAAGCCGAAATTGGCCAAATACCAATTCTTCACAATTTGTCTATTTTTGACGATAAGTTCAGCGCCGCCGATAAAACAAACCATGAGGTTCTGTACTCTCCCTAAGAATGCCTCACACCTCATTTCAACCTGATTCAGCTCAAAACCCATTCTGAACTTGATCGGTGTTTTCCCAAGTTTCAACTTGCCCCATGGGGACCTCAGATGACCTCGACCTAAAACTCCACAACACAGGTCATTTCCTCATCCTGTGGAATACACAAATCAAATATGAGCTAAATCCATTCAGGTGGGGTCGATTTATCGTGTTTACAAGCCGAAATTGGCCAAAATATCGACTTCTCACGAATTTTCTATTCCGATAAAATTCACCCCGACCTGAGCCAAAAAACAGCAACAATATATCCTGTACTCCCCATAAGAAACTGTACACCAAATTCCAACTTGAAGCAGGCACTCAGTTATCCTGTCAAGAGGTCAATTGAAATATCGAACCAATTTAGTCACTGCCTGTCAGCAGCATTGTCATCTAGACTCGCGTCAGACCCAGATAGGCGTAGACACCATTCTTTCTGGAAAATTTGTGAAACAATTCCGTGTTTGCTGTCTCGTCAACGCTTCGGGTCTCCTTCCATTTGTATAACAAAGTTAATTTCAGGATCAAATATATCTATGGCCTGTTCAAAAACTTTGATCAGATAGCAACGATTGCGGTTAACTGAACAAGTGCATCGGCAGAACCAGCGACGACTTATATCTACAGCATGATCCGGCAACAAGCATTCCGATGAGAGGTCTGTCACTGGGACTGTGAGCATGAGTTGATTAATATCCTGGATCAGAGGACGATTACTACGAGCTTCAATTCGGCAACGTTTTTATAGTCACTTCTTCTGGGTTGTCCGATGTGACGAGGTCTTCAGATTAATTTGGGTGGTTGTATATTGACAGCGCCCAACCAGCGATGTCCGGGCTCGAGGCAAAATATTCCTTACTCTTGTCAATGTAAAATGGTTCCCACAGTAGGTCTTTCTCTTTCATTCTTAGTAGGGCACTTTGTCGAGGTTATCGACGCCCCACAGCGGTTATCTGGATCGCTCGTTTTTTGGTTCGTGGTCCAGACTTCAGAAGTTTTGACTTAGATACTGGGTTGGTTTCGTTGATCTCGTCGGTCGACTGAGTAAATTGCGGTTGAATTGTTCACGAACACACTCAATTTTAGATTCGATAGTGTCTAAAAGCATATTTGGGGACCTTGATGAGGTCTACTGTTTTACGGTAGGGAAATTCCTCAGAACTCGACAGGCGTATCGAGGTGAGATGTGGTTAAATAGATCCGTCTGGTTTCAATCTCTGGAATTGGTCCCCTTGAAGAAATGGCCGACAGCAAGCCGACCAAAATGCCATCTCGGTTGGCTTTTAGTGATAGTAGTGACAGGGTTACCGTGACGTTATTCGCCTAGGCTCGTCTGAAACGGAGGTCCAGGTTGGTAGACTGCCCCATCCTGGGTAGTGATTTACGTTGATCGAGCTTAGCCATATCCTCCAATTGTGTTTCGCTAAGTTGTGGGTCTGTAGGTATCGGCTCAGCTCACTCGCATGATCCGTCCAAGTATTCATTGTATTTTCAAAGCTGTTTTGAAGTTTCTCTCAATTCTCCGCCCATTGCTGTACATTCTGTCAAAATAGGGTTCCTTACTGTTGACCTATCGCCGATAGGATTCCAATAGAGTGGTCCGATGTCCTGCCTGTATCCGATTGCACCATTCTAATGGGACCTCATTGAATCCTATTAACAATGTGAGCAAAATTAATCAATTCTACTCAAGGCAATTGCATATACACTAAGGTCCAACAACAATCAGATCAGCTGGGTAGTGTAAACAGGGAGACGCTTCCATTTGCGGAGAATGCATTTGAGGAGTGCAATCATGGGCTGCTCCAGAGAGCGATATGAGTTGAAATGGGTCCCCTCCACCGTTACCTCCGGGCGTACGGTATGCGTAGTACCGTTCCAATATATCGATTTTCAATTCAATATATGGAAAAAGATAAATATGAGCAACCTGACGTCACTTGTTGTTGCTCTGAAAGTCTGCTACCATATGGAGATGGTACCGTCTATAAACACTGGCATGCGAGGATTTATTTCGGTTATGAATCGTCATTCCTGATGAGCTCCGTCGGGTGCTTAACCACGATACTGTCTTCTGTGTCCATGGTCACTAGTAAACCTGCATTGGGAAAGAAGAAAAAATAAATCCGAATGTCTAATCTGCTACGTCACCACGGAGTTGAGGCAATGGCCCCTATGAGAAAAAAAAGAAAGTAGTCGGAAGAAAGGTCATAGAAGCCATGGAAATATTGGAAACATGAATCGAATAATGAATTCGCCTTCAGTTTCATGGAAATCAAACCCTGACGCTCTACATTCCCCATACGACAAAATCGTGCAGACAGAACAAATCTTCGTTGCCCGTTGTCGAAAGTTCTCAAGTAGTAGCTGATGTTTTGAGAAATAAGGAGCCACATTGCCACGGAATTAATCCGGTTAGGTCTTACCAACTGTTTAAACAGCCCTAACAAACAATGTCTTCTGTAGAGTAGGACACTAAGATAGCAGCGGAGGTTAGGCTTAACATAGGTCATAAAATCGCCGTATCCTTTCTTGGTTTGACAGTCGAGTCGACGACAGAACGATACGATAGTTGGGCTGAACATGGTTTTAGGACATTGACTGCGACGATGAAGAGCGTCCAGTGTGAATGTTCCATGTTCAGATGGTTGGAGAGGGATCTGAGTTTTTTTTTTTTTTTGTGGCTAAGAATGGTCTCCTTCCTCTCGATGAGGATCTCGGGTGTCACAAACTGACAGGGTTCCTAAAATCGTCTGTCCAGCCGGGGTCACTCTCGCCTAATGTACAGGATGGGAATAAGTTAAACGAGCGTTTGGCTGGATGAGAGACATTTCCACAGCTTGCAGTTCACATTCCGGGTTATGTGTAGAAAAGGCACGGTCCGCCATTGGCAGTTAGGAGTTATTTATCGTTCTCATAGCAACTCATTTACCCTGCATGGTCTTGATGGCAGTAGTGGCAGTCACGGCTTCCGAATTTTTCAATGGTACTCGAATGTTTTTCGCAGCAAGTACATTTCTCTACCAGGAAAACACCAATATCTTGGAATTTATTCGTAGTGGTAATCGGATTCGAGAGACAATGGAGAGAGTGTCGGCGAGCTTCGTTACAGGTGAATTTAGTGTTGAGCTATTTCGTTCCTTGGGTTCAGATGACGGATGTGCGATGGGGAATTTTCCATTTTGACTGGTAATTCTTCCTGAAAAAAGTTTGTGAGGTTATGAGAGTGTACATTTCTCGGAAAATGCACCGACTATAACTTAAAGAAGATTACCTTGTTGGCTGACAAGGAATGTTTTTTCTGGCAATGGAGAGGAACGAAATTGTGGCGTCTTTATCGCTCTTTAGGCTCCCTGTCATATGGATCATTAGAAGGCTTAAACAGAAATTAGTCAAGCAGCTAGTTGATACTACCTCACTCGATTTTGAGAAGAAATGCAGCAATATCAACAACTCTCGTGCGGTTTTCACTTATGTTAGAGGAAGACAGAAGGTGAAAGAAAGCACTGTCGATTTTAGATCGGTGACTGGGGTTACGATGATCAGTGATAGTCAGGACTATAGGCTTCCTAACAGTAAAAATTCTCTTGGTTGTCCCTTTCAAGAGAAATTTCAGGATTGATGACCTCACGGGTGATCTCCTGATAGTATAGGCAGTGTGGTATGTATTGTTTTGGTTAAGGGAGAAAACTTGATAAAGGAGAAACTGTAGAAACTTGAGGATTGTAAAGCTCCTGATCAGACGGAGTTTTTTCACCCGTACTAGAGTCTTGTGACCAATCGTTCACTCCATTAGCTCTACGTTCAAGAAAAATCTAGAAGGGGGTTCCAAGGATCGTGGAAGAAGGCAATTTTCGAATTTTCAAGAAAGGTGATCGTTCTCATTTTTGTTAATTACAGGCCAGTGAGTTTTACCAGTGTGGTTCGCAAGGTGATGGAATCAATTTCTAGGAATCTTATGGTGAATTATTTCAAAGACTATAATCTGATTCGAGAGTCTCAACATGGCTCCACAATCGTGCCAGAATAATCTATAGGAATATTTGGGAGATGTTACCTGTTCTATTAGCAACAGTAAAGCTGGTAAATCAATTCCCAGGACTTTTAGGAGACTTCTGACCAGGTGCCTCATGAACGGTGCCGAGTATCACCGGCCAATGTCCTGAATTAAGGGTTAAGAGGTTTATGTAATAATTGCGTTTCCCTAACTGGTCGGTCCGAGTGGTGTTCCCCCGGGTCAGTTCTTGGTTCCTTACTCTTTTTGGCCTGTATGATTCCGTGCAACCAAGACTGAAAATTTGCAGACGACACTAACGTTGTATCTAGACGTGACTTTTAGTGATGATGTTGCAATTGTTCAAAGAAGTTAGGACCGAATTTTCAAATAGTCCGATGAACGAAAAGATGCTTGTCAGCTATTACAACGCTATCGCGTCCTTCAGATTCCCAAAATCTCGGTGTGTATTTCGATTCTACATTAAACCTCTCAACAGTGTGCGGAAGCTGCTGGGAAAGGCAAATCTAGCTTGATTAAACTTTTTGTCCTCGTTTCTTCTTGTCAATACATCGTCGTCAAGCTGTCGGGCAGTTGGTAAGAATGTGAAATTCTTTATTACGAAAGATAAGCTGCCAATTGAGAAGCTTCAAACGTCTGCGAGATTTGCCGCACGGGGAAAGAATAACGCGTCTGGGACTGACTTTAATAGCGCTCTAGGCAAAACTCGGGGTGATTTGGATCAGGTTTCTCTAGATGCGTCCCTAGCTTCGATGGCTTTTCTGTCGACAACTTCTTCGAATTTTCTATTGTTCCCCACTCATAAGGAGCTATTGCCTCAAGCTCGCTTTCGTAATAAAACGGTTCGGCTTGTACTTATTCCAGTTGATTTGATTTTATGTGAGATCTGTGGGTTCAGAAAGCCAAGTTAGGCTCATCAATGGGCATCTGGCCGTATTGATCGTGGATAGGCACTTCGCTATCGTAGCTGCAAGTACCGCCACCTATAAACAACCCTCAGGTGACTGCTGAATTCGAACCCGGTATGTTTGCTTGGCAAAGTAATTCCCCCCCCCCCCACCCAAGGAGTGGTGTATTGAGTGGATAGCCTCTCTACCGACGTTGTTTAGTCTGAGTGTGTCAATGGCTTTAAAGAACACTCTTGACTTGTTTTTTTTCAGAAATTGTGGAAGAATTCTTCGAGTTCTGTTCCTTCTTCTTGGTTGGGCTGTTCTGGTCAGAGTCATTCCTCAGTCGTTCAAGATCAGTTCCTTCCCGGACCTTTTTTCCTATCGATAAATATACTGAACTAAACATTTCAAACCCTCGCCAATATGATCAACAGGGCAAAAAAAAACGCAAACAAACACAATCTCCGAAGTAAGATAAACCATTATTCCACTGAAAGTGTCAAGCCTCATGACCCCAATGAATTATTCTTATCAGGATAGTAAGGCGTAAGCCGAATTGGTGACAACAACACGGAAAGTAATTGGGTTACGGAGTTCAGGCGAAAGCCAGTCACGTGATGTGAATGTATGGTTTACTTGTTTACAAATCGAGCGCGTAGTGTTCAAGATGATTGTTGTATAAACGTGGCTTAAGACAAAACAACAATAACAATATAATGATAGAAATTAAACCGTCGTATACTAGATGATACTCATATCGTACCTTTGTTTTACGGACTTAACCTATTTTCAACTGCGGATCCCATTCATGCTCTTATTCCATGATGTTAATTATTCGTTTTTTTTTTTTTTTACTAACTCACGCACGCACCTCATTCCCCCACTCACTCACTCACTCACTCACTGCACTTAGTGCAAGCACCATAACGTTTGTCCCACAGCCATATTAGAGTAAGTTCAATCTCTTTTAGTTTCCAGGGGTGCAGTCAGCTCTCCATTTCCTTTCAGCTGTTTGATCGGCGCTTGGGTCTATAACTGAGGAAAACCCGAACCTCCAGCTCGGTTATAAATCATACAGCTCCCCTTTCTTCTGTTGAGAATTTGATCGTAAGAAAGCCTGTAAAATTAAATTGTAAGGAGAAATACAATAAGGGTCTTGTACCGCATCCTTAGCAGCTCGATGTACAACACTACTAATCCCCGTATAGCATAAGAAACGCTAATAGACATATACAGGGCTCTTCTAAATTCGCGAGAAGCGGAGAAATTGCCTGGATTGCATTGCAGTTTATATTATATTATACTTATAGTGAACTTCCTCGCGCCGAGCATATGAAACTGTTATTTTGCGCGGAGCATATGAAACTGTTTATTCGATCGATCAGTCCTTGTGATATTCGTTAAATCATTATATTTATGCAACATCCCTGCCCGATTTTCCTCTATTCTTTGTCGATGTTTGCCGTTTCCTAACTAGTCTCATGTTTACAGTCTTCGAGACGCTCTAAATAGGTTTCCCCACGGCTCTTCACTGCATTATACCCCAGAGCCTCATATGGTCCTTGCTATAAGTGTCCATCAGAACGTCTTGTGGAATTCCATGCGCAGGTCATGATTATGCATAATCTTCTCCTACGAGTACGAGCGGCCACAAGTATGACTGCACAGAGTTGATGCACTGCATGTTCTTGGTGATTTAACCTTTGGAGCGTTTGATATCAGTGTGCCTCAGTATACCACTTCACAGTTTTTACAGTAATAGATCTGCACATGGAGGTGGTGTCCATTTTATTTGTGTGTTACTGAAAACAAGGTTCGTACACAAAATAGCTGTCCAGAGTGACTAAATGGTCCTTTGATCGGAGTTCACCTGGGCTCGCTAATCCTAGTTTAATTACAGATGGATGTTAGACTGGGCAAATAATCTAAGCAAGCCCCTGATAACTTCCGAACATTACTTTGGCAGAAAACAAGCATTATTCATGGATTAAGTGCTGTTTGTGGCTCTCGTTGTCTAGAATCCTATTGGCCGGACGGGAATTCCAGTCAGTATCTGAGCGTCGTCTATGCGGGGCTCATGTTTTTTTTTTCTTTCTTTCAGGTTTAATTGTGCTAGTCCAACACACATATTGCGCAAGGGCGGTTCTCTATTGTGGGTTGAATGAGTTCCTGTTCAGCTAAGGCCTGTCGCCGACTTGATGTTCGGTAACGCCTGCAGGCTCGAAGAAAGTCGATGTCGGAACAGTTGGACGGTGGAATAGAATGCTTCCAATTAGGTCAACATATAATTCAATTTACTGGAACAGCTCTACACACTTATAAATTCATCAGTGTTGGCGCTAAGGGGAGGGAAAGAGGGATTTCTCCATCCTGCTAATTGCAGGAATCCCTCCCCCAAAAAATATGTCCAATAGGGACATTCCTACCAACATTCTGGGTTTTGGGATTGTTAGTGGTACTGTATATGTGATCCCTCCTATCACTTCTAAAATGCCTCTCGAAATAAAAAAAAAAAAATCACAAGGCCAGAAATTCCTCCCCCAGATTAAAAAGCTTAGTGCCAACACTGAAATTCATACCAAAAATATTAGTCATTCTTCAGTAGGGGAAAACATTTGCCGTAATTCTGGAAGAGGTGAAATACTGGATTCTCAATCAACGTTGAGGTTCTCATTTGACCGGGAAACCATACCATCCCGTGATATCCAATGAATAAAGTACAGTGTAGTGCCTATCACCTATGAGAAGCAAAGGCAAACTGACGAAGGTCACTAAAGTTCACGTTATCGGTATGACTCACTTCAAATATTCACTACGGGCCTTCAAACTTCAGCCAAAAAATGTGGAATTTGAAAAATGTATTGCCCACTTAGACCAAAAATGGTGTTGTTGGTTAAAAGGGTACGGTGACGTCCTTGTGTCGTGGCATGAATTGATGGATCCCTGCCGGGGAGACGTGGCCAAATTACCCGGCGACTTCTCGCCCGCCGCCCCTGATTTAACCTACTTCTAACAATTCAATAGAAGCTCATGCTCTGGAGAAAACACAGGAAAAAAAAACCACAGAAAAATCACAGTTGAAACAAGTTTTGTGAACTGATTAGGTCTCCTTTGACGTATACAACATACCCCAAATAATTATTAAAAATAGGGTTCGGTCGTGTTTACAAAGATTAGATTTTGGTTCGAGGTTACACAAAGATGAATATCTGGCGTGATTCTTTCCGTATGAAGGTTGCAATGCACCATGTCATGAGAACACATTATGCGCCACTAACATGTACAAACGGCATGCGTTCTGACCTAGCATTTGAGCACTTGGGGTAATACGATACAGCGGTATCCCTGTCTGCCGAGTGACGTTAGACCTTTTTACCTGTATACTAGAAATTCGAAGCGTTTGCTACAGCACAACGAACTTCCTACACACTCAAAACAGGGCAACATGATTGACACCCTAATGACGACAAGAGTCCTAATCGAAGCGGTTTCCATAGTTAATGCGTCCCAGAGCAATACACTAAAAAAAACTGTACTCGGTGTGATTCCTGTAACGGTCTCCCGTACCAATACACAGGCACATAGATCCGTACTCGTACCCGTACTCACAGCGGGGGACTCTTGCAATTACCCGTACTCATGGCCCGTACCTCTACTCATACGCACTGGTCTGTATTCGTAGCCACATCCATGGTATGTACCTGTATCTGTTAACAGGTAAAGGGATTTTCCGAACTGCAATTGGAACTGACTTGGAAATAACTGGGGAGGGGGGGGGGGGCTTGAATAGTATGCTGCAACCTCACATTGTAGAAAATTTATTGTATCAATCAAGAATGACCAGTTTCGGGTTTCGGGTAGCTGACTGCAAGTGACGAGCGTTGTGTGCACGAGGAAGAACGTGTGTGCCATCAGTTCCTTGATATGCCTGGTCATGTGATGAGCCTCTTGAGGACAGGCCGTGCTTCAACATGTCGGCCTCTATCCTCTCATAAATAATTCGCGGGACTCCAAGGTTAAGTGATCATGCTGGGATTGGCAAAGGTCATCATTTTTCTTGCAGGGTATCGTAGCCGCCATTAATTTAGGGGAAGCGCATATTCTGTGCTTCAAATGTCGTCATTGATCAATCTCTCAAAAGTGAAGTGGAATACCCAATAACTTTTTTTTTTTTAGGTTTGACCCCCGTGAGAGGCTTTTAATTTTCTTTATATAAATACTATATTATAATTGTTTTTAACATTCTACTAGCCCAACAACGCTATTCACGACGAAGTTATTGACTTCCGCGACAAATATCAACGTTAACGTTGATCAGCAATATTATTTTTCTTTTCTAATATTTCGGCAAATGATCAAGTTAAAAAATTACTGGTCAATATAATAGAAATTGTCATTAACTCTGAGCCTAATATCGACCTAATTTGAATAATTTAGGAAATCTGACACATTATGTTATCGCGAGGATTTGAATGCATGGCATTTTGGTTTCAATTGCTAATACTCATTATGTATTTGCTAATTGGCAACTTGAAAGAAAGGAGTGAAACTGCTTCTGTATTATTACACATGCTACTTTCCAGATTTTTGCAGGTCCGAATAAATAAACCAAGAAAAAGGAACTGAGCGCTATTTTGTAATGTCGTATAATAAAATATCATTACCGGAAATTTTTGGTGAACACCACCCACTGTCTGTCTTATTGTGTTAAGGTTACCGGTAGCTTCTCCAACGTTAGTTCGAACTTTCACCCGGGAAAATGTGTTGATTTCTGGAAGACGCCCGTTCAGGTATTCTACAGCTGCGTAGGTAGCCGCCATCCCGAGTGATTACCGAAATATGCCGATAGCAGATTCGGATAAATCCTCTATTGTCTGTTTCCCGTTATCCGCTACAGTTCGGAACCAACAATCATATGATAATATGATACTAAGTCTTTGATTCGAACTGAATAAAAAAATCCTCGCCTCGGCTCTTTTCATGTAATTATCACAAATGATAGTCTCAAACTAGGTTAAAGTTTTTCCATAGTCACGATCACTTTGCAATTAGCCCCCGTCACACTTTGTCGGGATCAGACAGAACCCGGAAGATTTTTTTCTTCAATTTCGGACGACTTCAGGAGTTCTAACAGCATCGTACAGTTATAATGAATTATTAGAATGCGCGAGAAAAAGGTATAAACCTTCCGTATAATGAATCCCGAATATATTTACCCCGTGGCCTACTTCATGTCCCCAGTGTAGGCTACCGTACTCACATATGCCGCAGTAATATTTCCCGATATAGGCTTACGTACAGAAGTCCCGGATTATGAGTTACATTCGTGTCCGTTTCAGCCGCATAGAGTGGTCCGCCGGCAGTGTTCGAACTGTCACGCTGATTCCGAAGTGGAGCATAATGTCTCGAATATTGTTGTACATCGTAAAAACACCCAAAGTGTGTCAGAATAAAGCAGAATGCACTTGCTTGCCCAGTTAATATGCATTTCATTTAGTTCCAGAGGCGATCATAGCTACTTTATGAGGTTGGTTTTTTCATGCCCACGGCTCGTCATAAGTGAAACATATATATTTTTTCATGTTTGGCTGGGATTCCATAGATGCGTATGCGGTCCTGGCTGGAGGAAGAAAATTACAAATTTAAGCGACAATCTGAAAAACGTTTGTTCAGAAGAGGAGAAACAATGCCAGTGGATGCGAACAGACCATAACAATGCAGCAGTCCATGCAGATTTTCGTTAATGGCTTTTTAAGGAAGATATTCCATAGAATTTATTCGCGGTGATACGCATTCCGTATACGCATTGGACATCGCTTATTGCGCCTTTCGGTGTTGCTTTGGTCCTTTTATTTATAATTTTGTTGGCCTCTGTGGAAAAATACATCTTCGCAAAACAAATAGGACATATTCAGACTCTGGCCCTCGCTCAGTTCACCTAAATTAGCGATTTTTTTCACCATAGTATACGCATCTATGAAATATCTAGATATTTGTTCCACAGAAGCCAATAATCATAATGCAACCAACCGAGAGAAAGCAGAATCCCTATCAAAATGGCCGTACCCCTGCCTGACCTTCACACAGGCATATCTGGGGAAGTGAACAATATTTTTTCGATCAATTTGGGGAAGATGTTAATTGCATGTTGGTCTCTCATTGACAGTGTTAGCCTCCTTCCAAATACTCAGACCTTACATTTCCTTAATAGGGAACGCAAGGGCGTAGCGAGAGCTTGGGGCGAAAGTATGCCCCTTCGACCTCATTACTAAGACAGATGGAAATCAACATGGATATTTCAGGTGTGGTATATTGCATGTGGATTGGTCATTTTTGCGAAATATCAAAGAATCTATTACAAAAAGGAAGACTTACAAAGGAAGAATGCACTAGCTCGCTGATAGCCTCGAAGAGAAGGGGCGTGGACTTCGAACCAGTACCTTATTAGCATATTTTGAAAACATCCTCATCCTGGTGGGGAAACGAAAGGTTTGAATAGCTATATTGGAGATTTATTATGGTTACTAAAAAGTGTCAAGCAACATATTTGGTTCCTACTAAAAGTTGTTTACCATCCGCAGCGCTACTTTGCAGTGCCATTCCGGTGACTGTTACTGAGGTACAAGTGGCTTAATGGCCGTTAGAACATCCGTCTACGGAATGGTTACCGGTACTGAAATACCAAACGTGAACAGTTTTTTTTATTTGTTGTGAATATATGGAGTTTCTATGAAAGGGAATCACACCTATACAGTTGGTTTGTATTTTCTTCGAATTCATCAGAGTAGCATGGATAGATGGATCCAAATACACTATTACCTATAATATTTATTGAATCTTGTCGGCAAAAGTGGTGAAGGACATCGGTTGTTATCCAGTATGAGTGTGTTCCTATCAAGGTTTGTACGCTGCATCAATGTTAAAGTCTGGCTTGAAAAACTCATACATCATACATGAATTCAATGTAAATTGGATAAGCTATCACTATGGGGTCATATATCAGACAGACAGACAGGACCCACACCTCACACCAGACGATAGAGCACCTCGTCTTTAACAAGGACTTGATGAGATTCCGCCACCCATCTTTCCCGCGTCACAGTGGCACCCATAGAGGCCCTCCACAGGTCTTTCGTTCACAGGGCACCTGCAGTGGAAATGTTCTAGATAAAAATGATGGTGACATAAATACGAGATATTATACCGGTAGCAAAAAAAAAAACTAGTAAGGTAGTAGTAAACCTCTAATACTGTCCATGTGTCACGTCACACGGAGGACAGTATTGTTTTTTTGTCGCGCTGTCACGTGACCCGGACCTTTCGTCCACGAATAACTCGATTCTAAAGACAGTTTTCGGAGATTAAGACTTCATTCTGCGGATAAATGAGACCGGGGTGAAGTTCAGTGATGAAAGGTTTTGAATTAGTCATGGAAAACACGAAGAATGGATTGTGGTTAACTGACCGATACCCATACTCAATGACAAGACCTACCCATGAGAGGGAATCGACTCACATGACAATTTAATTTTAGGCCCATGAGAATGAACCCGTTCTACAGCCCTCAAGTCTAGACCGCCGGAAGTAGCGGCGATAATACTTATATTGGAAATAAGACAAAGGACATACCGCGCTCTGTCCAGGGTGTGTCGTTTCTGGCTGGGCTCAGAATCAGGCGTCAGTCAAGTTGGTATGTTAATCTGGTCCACGTCATTGTCCAGCCTATCAGTGGTTAACGTCTTAACCGGGAAAAATCGGTTACAGCAGAGATGGTGAAAATCTCTTACAGTGTGTTTTCAAAACAAGGTCCGCACAAAGTGAATGGTTACGGCTTTATCATAAATATATCCGAGTGTACAAATGCATGCTATATTTCTACATAACGCTGCAGATATACGAACGCATGGACTAGTTCCGTCTCACGGTCCGTAGAGCAATACATCGAACCACTGAGATTGTATAACGACGATAGGGAATGGTCAACCAACTGGGAGAATGTCAATACTTTCGACGTATGCAACGCGTGAATAGTCGAACTGAATATAGCACATATCTTCAATATGAATATTGCATGGACCCTTTTTATAAGCCTGGAAACCAATGAGATCGTATAATACAATAGAAGAATGTCAATACAATGGAAGAGTGTCAATACTTTCGACGTATGCAACGCATGAATAGTGGACTAAATATAGTAACAGAATCTTCAATATCAATATGCATGACCTTTTTATAAGCCTAGAACCACTGAAGATTGTATAATGAAATAGAAAAATGTAAAACAATGAAATGAATTCAATATTTTGGACGTATAGAAACAGAATCTTCAATATGAATATGCATGATATGTATGTATAGCCGGTCAGGGATGTTCAAGCCCGGAAATGCCGTAAAATTTAAATATGCAGAATGTGACAATAAAACCAAGCCCCACTGCTTCGGTCTTCTTTTAACTCCGTGACAAAGAAGATTCGAATATGTGGGCCCTGGAAACATGCTGATAGCAGTTTGGTGCGAATATTGAGACTGTGAAGCTATAATCCCGTAGCAGTTTGACAGCCTGGTGAGAGCTACGGAATCAATACGCTCTTCCTACAGTGATTTGGGAATTAAACACTTTTTACACATTGTTTTGCTATAACTTTAATAGTAGCGTATTCTCACTTCAACTGAACTGATTAGCAATTGGAAAAAGAAAAACTTGTACGTTGCGTTGAGGAATTCACATAGTGTTCGCAATTCGACTGTTGAAAAACCCTGTCGAAATACTAGTGTACATAAAGTTACCCCCAAACACCATTGTCATATTAGACCCTCTGACTACGGTTTTCCCACAAACAGGTTAGGTTGTATGAAAACCGAACGGACAGAGTTCAAATACGTATAAGAAATATATAATAATAGAGAAATTAGATATTATAAAGAATTGAAATAAGAGAATAAAAATAGAAAGAAAAAAAGAAATTGTAGAAATAAATCAAAGAAGTACAAGGTGCTGTGATTCATTATGTATCATTTTCGGTCAGTCCCAGACCTTCTTCCGTTATACACTGACGGTATAACTGAAGATAGTCTGGGACTGCCTCGTCCTGTGCCTCGTATTTTCCCTCCAAAGAAAGTAGGAGGACGAAAACTGAATGAGCTAGTCGGGTCAAATATATAAGTCACCATCGTTGGCCATGATAGAGACCTGGGCCCTTGAACCACTACACTTTCATCACTACGTTCTAGGCTGGTGAACTGACATGTGGCCTAAGTCCACGAGTACTACTATATCTGTATTTTGTCCTGTTGTTAAGGGGGTTTATTCTATTAGGCATAGAGGATTAGCTCAAAATTACCCCAAAAGATGGAACATGTCTGGTAACAAGAGGATGTTTGGGGGCATAGGTCCAGAAAAAGGTGTAGAGAACATACAAAAACTCCGGGAATCCCAGTTGTGGAAACTTCGAATCCAAGAAGGCGTCCAAAATGGCCGCCATTTCACTGTTTGGCACAACGTTGGCTCCAAAAATTATCACAGGAAATGAAAAAGATGTTATTTATATTGTGTTTGAGGCAGAGGATGCAATTAAATTAGTCCTCTTAGTAATTCAAATGATGGCGCCAAAAAATTGATAAAAAAATGGCCGCAATTCCCATTTCTGCCAGGAATATGACGAACCAGGATTAGCCGAGATCCAGCCTATCATTACGTAGCATTGTTGTTTTACAGTTTTGCCTCTTGTCTATATAATATATTATATATATATATATATATATATATATATATATATATATTATATATATATATATAAAATATATATATATATATAATTATAATATAAGATATATAGATATATATATATATAGTATATTATATATATATATATATAATAAATAGACATAGATATATATGTCGCCGGCCCGCATGGTTTTTTATTATAAATTCTCCTCACAACTTCTTGGGGACGTATCTATTTTCTTCCTTGACCTCGGATTCCTACCCGGATTCTGGGAAGTTCTAGTGTTCGTAGGAGTATGTGAGCGGAGCCCAGGAGTGCGGCTTTGAAGAAGGTTTCGTTTCGTGATTACCAGGTATGTCAGCGTGTTGATCAATTAGGGTGTGGAGCTCATAGTGCGCCGATCACTAACAGGTACCACTTATGGGCTTTCAATTCAACATCATCTGTATTGCGCGTTTAAGGTCTGGTACTTGCGGATCTTTTTCTCGTTCCTTCCGTACTATGTTTGTATCGTAGGGACGGCTCATCTACTATGTCGCAGATTAGTCTTTGTCGGGACGATTACCAGGTCAAGTTATTCTGGCTTATGACCCTGTCTGTCCTGATTCGAAAAATCCCAGGAGGATTTTGACCCTCGCATCTCTTCAAATGGCGTTGGTTCGTGACGCCACGGTACTTGTTGTGTGGGTTGTCTAGTACTGGAAGATTTTTGGTGCAATTGCAGCGGCTACGTCATTATGGCCCTTTTCAGGTACATGGACCGGCCAGTTTCTGACATGCCGTGTTAGGTGGCTGACAGCTCATTGCCTCATTGCACATTCTCACTTTGAATCATGGCAGGTACGGGTATTCTGGGCTCGGATGGTGCTTGGTGTTGAGGGCTTGGTCCTGCGCAGCTGTTATAAGTGCTTCGGTCTCAATCTACCATGTGCATTTGGTCCATCTGTAAGCGATTATGATTAGTCACGTCGTCACTTCTCTATGGTATTGACATGCATTGTTTCTGAGCCCATTCACCACGGTATTCTTGCAAACCAGTTAATTGGTAGTTTTTCTGTAAGCTGTGGGTTAGTGTCCTGTCCTCCCAATCTGAGTTGGCCATATAATTATATTATTATTACTTATTATGATGAGTATTATTATTATTATTATTATTATTATATTATATGATTTTAATTTATTATTTATTATTATTATTATTGTAATTTTATTATTATCTATTATTATTATTATTTTATGAGTATTATTATTATGATTATTAGTTTATTATTATTATTATTATTATATTATTATTAGTATTTTCATTATTTAGTATATTATTATTCTTATCATTTTAATTATTTCAATTGTCGAGGGGGGCGGACAGTCTGTGATTATATGGAACCGTTACTTGGAACCGAGCTGTACGCCTACATGCGGCGTGGTGAGCTACAGAATATGTAGGCTACTGCAAGCATAGCGTGCGTGAGTTCCACTGGGAGTCACTCCTATCAAACGTGTTATGCAAGCGGGGAATACTTTCGATAGGGCGTCCATGCACACGGTGACCTCAAATATACGCATGATGATACGGTCCCCTTGCGAATTATAGTGGAGTTAGGCAAAACGCGTCTACTTAAACAAGTAATAGGCTACGTACTGCAACTGTTGTCGTCAATCGAATGTTAGTCACCAGTGGCGAATATATGGCCTACCTAAGAAATATATAGGCTGGTTCGTATAGCTGATGGGAAACCTAGGACACTTCTACCAATTATGCAAGGATATGCCATGAAGTTGGAGAAGGTTAATTATCGACTCCACTCTTGAGAGCGTGATGTTAGGTAATGGAGAACTCCTAATTAAACCTGATCACATAAACTGAAGGTAGAGTTAAAAAATATTAGGCAATGTCATCACTGGTTCAATTGTCCATCTTATCGTGATCATTACACACAGCTATATAATACTGCGAAAATCCGGTATTACCCAATGCGAGTACACAAATTAGGAGATGTGCGGTGTTATTAAGGAAGCGCTAGCTATGAAAATTTAACATTGCATCAAGTGATTTATTAACTGCCATTGCCTGTAATCGAAGGAAAGGCAAATACAGACATGTGTTGTGACTGCGACATACAAGCATAATTGGATGACTGGGTGGTGTGGTTCCTCGCGTTGTTATTGGCATCGTGGGGTAGCACGAACACACATGAGTGTGCTATTGACTGTGGGAATGCACCAGTTCTCGGGTTCTGAGACTGTCAATGGAACCAATAAACGTATCAAGGCTCATAGACTGTGGGATCATACACCTGAATTTCCTTTCAGTTCTTTGCTTCCACTCCGGGGAGCAGCAACCAAATGTAGCGTACATTGTTCCCCGGATAACTTTGTTATGGACATTCCTTGGTGCATGATAAATAGCTGGTCCGGACAATTCGCCGTACATGACTAAACACATGCCAACCGAAGCCTGAATTATATGATATTTCGATAGGGCTAAGTTCATCTAGGATAGAATATCTGTGGTAAGCCTTTGATCATGTGGGGGAAAGAGAGGCTATATAAGCATCGGATACTATTGATTCATGCCGAAGGCAAAATAAATCTTTGCAGTCATGTCCGTGCACTTGCGGTGTGTGTGTGTTTGGGTGGGACACCCCTTTTCAGCACGATCCATTTCAACGAAACGCGCACCAGGTAATGCGAGTTCCAATTAGGCACGGGGGTTGCTCATGGGTGAGGATTTTTTCTATGTTTTAAGTGCTCGTCAAGGTTCATCCAAGGCCACGACAGAGGAAAGTAGAAAAAAAAAACCTTGTCAGAACAATATATAAGTTGATGCAAGATTATAGGTTTCATATTAGGTTGCACATATGGTGAGGAGAAACCCATTGTTTTTGGGGTCAGGCATGGTAATTGAGGTCACCTTGGGGTAATCTTTTATATCTTGGCAACGAAAAAATTCAGAGCAATGTTGTATGAAATGTTTTGTCCGTCTGGGATAGCTTATTTATGGTGACCTACTTTGCTCATTTCCCTTGAACCTCATTGACCTCAATGACCTTGTGACCTTCGGGGACATATTTTCGTTACAACCAGATCGTCTGTTGCAACAACAAATAAGTCATATTGCACTGACGTACTTCAAACAAATCCCCTCCCCTCCCAACCACCGGACAATTCATTTGTCTGAATTGTTTATGATCCCGATCGGGTACGTTACAGGTAAAATATCAAAGAATTTCCCAAATATAAATCTTGGAATGGGAAAATGAGGAGCGGGAGGGAGAGTCTGCGCTGGGATCTTGGTCCACTTCCTCCCACCTTCAGGAGAATCCTGATTCCCCTGGAGGTGTGCGATCCTGTATGCCCATTGGTAAAATGGTTGCAAAATATGCCAAAATATGCGAGATTGGGTTGGCAACTGTAGAATTCTTCACTTAGTGTCTCGAAGATATTGCTGTGATTTGGTGTTCAGGGATTCTCTGAAATCTCATGATAATTACTATCAAAACCACTTAATAATATACGCTAGCAATTACAAACATAAATTAATATCTTACATCTGGGTCAATGACAATTTACACTTCATATTGGTGTGGTAGTTATTATCTTCTACTTGTCTGCTCAGATGTAGTATTTATTGAAAGTCTCCTTTTGTGACATAAGTTGGGTATTACTGGAATGGCAATGAATCACTCGCATTCCTTGGTTCGTGTCCCGCATAATTATGGCAAACTGAATGTTTATGTGTGGTATATATTTCTCGTGGTGAATTTCAACATGGAACGCGGAATAAACTCAACATCCTTTAGTTTTTTGTTTAGTTCGCGTTCCGCGATCCACGTGCCAATATACGGCTTCATTGGATACAATGTTTGTTCTTTATGCCATCCGCATCTGGCTTTTCCGCGTTAGGCGATACGCGCTCCCAAGCATTAACACGACTGTTCAACGAGTTGCACGACTTGAGAAAGTATCAACCTATTTATGGTATGTATAAGGCTACTATTGAACATGTGTTTTTCTATGCTATTGATTGGTATGCTGTTGTTCAGTCTTACAAAACAGGGTTCGCGCTGCTTCCAGCTTGGTGGAATGAACTAACTCCACATTCCGATGCTCCGAAGGGCATTGCTCGGATAGTAACTCCATTAAATTCAACCTTCACACAAATTCATTAAGTTTGCATCAATGTGGAGGACTGATTTGAACACTGATGTGGATGGCAAAGTGAAAATGCCACTATCTTTGAGTTGTAATTTGTCATGGAAAAATTAGTGAACAAATGACAATATTCACAATGCCTTCACATCTGCACATTAGGTAGACAGTTCGGATCGCATAATTACCCCGAATCACATTTTTTCTGAATGGAATTCAATTGAATAATTTATTAGGCCGGGGCAATGAAAAGAGTATAATGGGTTTTACCCAACATCATCGTAGGATTTTGTGGGACGCCTCTTCAAATACGGAGATTTCTTCGAAATTATTACATTAATTTTGCCGCCCATTTACTATGATTATGGAGTAATTCCAAATGAAAAACTTGCAACTTGGGATGATGTCCCTCCATGTGCACAGTTTACATTGTGTCTGTATCATTGAGCCCACACCTTAATCCCTAACTTCAAAGTACAGGAATTCATTGTAAATTGGGAGGAGAATGATTGAGTGGTATAATTTATTGACCCTACTAAAGGAATCAAAATGAAATGTACTAAGAGAAAAATGTGAATCGAAGCTAATATGCAATCCGAACTCTGTCTACCTAATGGGACCAGATGTGGAGGGGCTCTGTAGATATTTTCATATGCAACAAAGGTAGCAGGGGCCTACTGGTATGCATGCACCCAGATATTGCAAGGACACATGTGCAATTTATAGGGAGAAGTTGAAACAGGACGGCGAAGCTGTATATGAGGGCATTCCAGGTGCTGCGAGACTCCCTATGTATAGTCTGGGGATTGGGTTCCTCCCAAGAAACAGTGACATTAAAACTTCACGCCGGATAGAGCTGACATTTCACATGGGATAATCTCGTTAAGATTATTGATGAACTGTAAGGACATCCATCATGGGAAGAGGGGAAGTAATGCAAACTATCACCACACCCGATTTTTTGGAAATATCATTTTCCCAGGCTTAAGGGTGGGTTCACGATAACGATTTTTAATGTTCTGTCGCACTTTTTTTCCAGTCCAACAAGGAAAAAGGGACCTGTGTTGATGATAAATGTCATACATACTAGTATATCATTCACAATATTTTCTCAAAATCCGGAGCGTTCGTAGCAAGATTAACGATCCTGATATAATATGTGATATATACAGATATCGAGAACGATCGAGACGTTACAAACAATCGTTCAGCTCAGCGATGAATAGGATAATGCCCTGAATATCAAATTGTTAGGAATGCTGTTCCACATCGAGATGGTTTTGAAAATAGCGAATTGGCGAGGCAGGAATGGTAACATTCTAAACAACGACATATACTTCGATAAAAAACAAAAAATGAATAAAAGAAGGGAACTCACTTCTTGTCCTTACCGAAAGGAATTCCGTCTTGGCTAGTCGAAACTGAGGCGATAATACAGGAGGTAGAAGATGGAGGATAAACTTATTGGTATGTTTTTGTCCCTTTGCTGGGTCCACGTGCGAAGTATGTACAACCGACATTTGAGATCATCCGCCCCCTACCTAGATCCTAGAAGAAACAAGAAGCCCAAGGCCCCAGGAATCCTTGTCAGTGCTACCCCCAGACAACCTCCCTCCCTATTCCCCGGATTATAAAGTATAACCAATGGTAACCCTGCATATTAATATGTAAGTGCCAAACGTAACTGTGCCATTACTGTACTTACCAGATAGATCCAGCAGACTTTCCAAGGGGCCATCTCCTGAAAGCCTGATGGGTCATTGTTTTTTTTTTTTTTGACATTTTGAGAGAAAGCTACCTTAAAGGATTAAAGTTCCTGGCAACCGCCTAGGTCATTGGATGGCTGTCGGCCAATTATTTCCAGTTTAGTGCAGAAGCACAGGTAAATGGAGTGTCTGGCAAATGTGGATTGGTGCAAGGATTGGCGGCAACGGTAGTAGGCGTACTGGAATTAACCCTTTTTTGATTGGACTTGAAGAGGCGCATCCAGTCATCACGCCAAAGGAAGGTCAAAATGTCAAATGAGAGCAAAGTAGGTCATCAGATGCATTTCACCTAGGATAAACAAAGCTTTCCAGACCCCATCCCCTAAAAATGTTATCTCTTGCGAAGATATCAGATGAAAGAAGATTGCCTGACCACTTTATTTAAACGCCTATGTGACCTTTCCCATTATTCAGTTCATGCCCTGCCAAATATCCTTCCTTGAATATAAATGTCCACACTCTGAGCAAAGATCCACTGAGTACAGCATGACTTAAAGAAATTCAGTCTGTGGTCTGTGCTGACTTAGAATACCTACAACCCACATGTCAATTTGAACTTCAGTGGCGACCTGCGTTCTGATAGATGTCCTCTCCACAGTTCCACGATCCGCACTACATATCCCGCACCCACACATATACCACACCACACACACACACACACACACACATACACCCACAAACAACCACACACACACATCACACATGCATGATTGCGTAGATTCTTTTGGCCTTGGCAAATAATAAAGGTGCGGCTAGGTGACTGCTCTCTCTTTGTGGCTGATATAACATCACACGTACTGGTATTTTCCATACTCAATGTTGCTTTGCTCTAGAAAGACTTCGACTGCGCAGCTTCCCTGCAATTCAAGTTGGAGTTAACAAAACTTTGTGTGTATGGCGGCTGATACAATGTTACACTTGCAATTACATTCCGTAGGGTATAACTCGCACGGGACTTTTTTTTTTTTCTTCAATAGTTTACATTTGGCCCTACATTATGCCCTGCACCTTCCTCTCAAAATAGCTCCATGGTCGAGAACGTCGAGTCACAATTTACGTGCACTGTCGATGGGGTTTTCCCATTTCCCATGACTTTCCGACCGGGTAGACAACTATCACGGATACGCAAAAATGGTGGGCGCTATTGTATTTTAATTGATGAATTGAGCGAACAAATGCTGTAGCCTCTGAATAGTCAAGTAAGTAACCTTACTTACTAACCTCACTTACTAAGTGAGTAAGTCAAATACATCTTCACAATTTACATGTGAAGGTGGAGAGGGGATATTGTCCACGGCTTTCTTATCCTAACATTCTAATTCTATTCCAAAATATATAATATAGTTATCTCAGTAAGAAGCAACAAGAACGCTGCTTTGTGTGCAAGAATGACGTCCGAGCGTGTAGCCCTGTTAATGCATCAGTTAGTGTATAGGCTTACTCTACGGTGCGTGGATTATTTTTCAACTATAGAATTCATTCAACTAGAGATTCTTACTGGGAGGATCAAAATTTTGCGTATCTCAGGGTCTACTGTCATTGAACAAAAATGGGTTCATGTTCAGCTCACTAGAACAGTCTTTCCACATCATATAGTAGCAGCAACTCAATCATGCTATCCCCTGCATTCGAACGTTGGCGATTACCTAGTGGTAACGTCATTGTCCATAGGAGAATTTCATGCAATATTCCTACGCGGTGATAAGAATGCGATTATTGTATAGGAATCATATGTACTGATTGTTAGAGTTATACTGTTTTAGCTTAGTGATTAGAGTATTGTTCGGCCAATGCAGAACTACACTGTAAAAAAACCCAACGCATTGACATAACTTGATCAACTTTGCTTCATGAACATTTTCAAGTTAACTCAACTTGATTTCTTTATATAGAAAAATCATTTCATCCTTGAAAGTTCCAGGCAGCAAGTTACTTAAGATGTATCAAGATATCCCAATGCGTTGGGTTTTTACAGGGCACGTTGAAAAAATGCGCATGCGTAGTAGGGCTGTATGATGTATACGACACAGGTGGAAACAGTAAAAACCAGATCACGGATTCAGCATAAGCATAACTCCTCACGGGGGGGGGTCACTCGTCCCAATGACTGTGGCAGTCGTCCGGGGGAACATAGTTGTGACGCTGTCATCTTCCTTCATGCTATTCCTTTCAGTACCTTGAAACATGTCCGGCTTTGCAGGCACGTCCCGATATGTGATGTTGTCTGCCTAGCTTCTTCCGGGGACGGCCTCGACTGCGTCCGCGCTCACAAAGAATAACGCATGTAATAATCTGACGACTCCTGTTTGCAGACTTATGCAACCATGTGTTTTTTTAATTACTGATACGAACCTACGTGACTACTCGCCCATTCGTTCCGAATATCGCCTTGGGGTAACGAGACAGGGTGCGTCATCCTGCCCATAGGACGCCATTCAACCTCCACCTTCGACGGACGTCTTTCACGTGCAGCCTACACGAGGAAGGTGTGCAGGGATAATTGGTATCGGAATCGCCCGCCCACTGACGCACGCCCCTGATGCAATGGCTGAATTCACAAAACAGACGTGAACCACTGATAGGAATCATTTCTCGGATGGTAGATGACTGATGAGTAGACTATTCGGTTGTGCTGGTTCCCAGAACTTGGGCTGCTAAGTGTAGATATGCCAATACATTTGTGAGATACAGCTTCTTATTTCTTCAAGATATTTACTTTATTTATTCATATCTTTTCGCTGCTCAGAGAAAGACCCAAATATAACAGAATAATTGGTCTACCCGTTCACACGAAAAATGTCTTTCACTCCAAGCACCACGATATGAAACATCCAGACATTATCCAGCTCCAGAGTCTATGCAGTCATGACATTTTCCGTGAACGTGAAATTCTCATGGGGTTACCATGGACCTTGGTTTTGCGCGAGTGAACTCGCTAACCAGCGGGAGGATCGTGACGAGCTAACAGTTAGCCTTCCCTTATACTGGCTTGATATATAAGTTAGTGTATCAACGACAGAGGTCTTGAACGTCATAGTCAGAATTCTAAATGAACATGAGACCGGTAGAGAGGTGCCTCGAGGAATGTATGCGATCAATTACATTCGATTGTATGTACACCGTCCATGTTCCCTGTTTGGGGTAAGGATACTCGAGCAACATATATAGGCGCAGATATTAACCGCAGGGTATTTTGCCATTGGCACATCATCGGATTCGTTGCCTTAAGGGGAGACGAGGCCTAGTTTGTGCCCTGGAATACTACCCTAGATGGTGCAATAGATGGCTAGTATCAGTAGGCTACACGAACGTGGTATCTACCTGGGAATGTCGGTGATTATAAGAAAACAGAGTGAATGTTATCGACATCGTGGGGCTCTTCGACTGTTGTATGCACAACTAATTAGGAGAACATACTCGTGCAACAGTGACTATTTAACCGAAGTGAGTGTTATAGAAAAAACTGCATGCAAGTGCAAATCCTCCAGTTTGAGGGATAGGACATATTACCTCGCATGGCGTTGTGCACGTATGCAAGCAAGTGTCTTTTCTATCATTGATTCTCGATTTCTCTCAACCCCGGCTAGTTCGTACATCTCCAGCTTTCGGCATTTTGGAATATTGAACTCGTTCACCTAGATCGATTTGCTTCGATCATTGACCCTGCAATACGAATCATCTGCTGGTGACTCGAGTGCTCTTCATTTGTCATATATACTACAGTCGCGGGACAAAGCATCCGGAACGTGATGTACTATCAACTATAATCGAGCTCAGGAGATCATCCATTGCCATCCATCTCGAATTCGGTAAGGACAATTGGTCAATCGGACAGTCGGTAGATGTCCACGAAACTGTCGTTTGAAAATAATTCAATGGAATACCCCCGCAACAGGATGTCCACGTGTCCTACACATGACATTAGCTAATAAAATAGCGGTATAAGGGACATGGGGCAAGGATGGCTCAGCTGTAATACATGGCTCTAAAGTAGACATGAAGTGTAGTGTTGGCAATAGAATGATACACTAATTTGCCCGTAGTGCACGGAGAAACTGCTGGAAAGCCCACTGCCCCTGAAATAAAGCGAGTGGTAGCATGCGATATCCTGGAAATTATATAATAATTATTAATATAACTATATCTATCATATATATATAGATATATTAGATATATAGAGATATATATTTATTATATCTATAATATATATATATATATATATAAGAAGATATATATATATATATAATATACTATACGATATATCCTATATATATATATATATATATATAATATATATGCGTATATGGACATTGTGGGGCTCAGGATCAGCATGCGAAGGACGCCCACTCATCGACCAATTACTCAAGCCTAAGGGTAGGACCTGGAGACTTGCAACCAGTGATGGTCATCGAAAGTGAATATCAGTGGCAAATATATATTATACTCCAAAGAATGTACGGTTATACATCCCAAAAAGAACGACCACTGACGGGTTAAGTATGATAAAGAAACAATAAGCAATGCATTTAATCTTGAGGTGATGCATCGACGAATAATATCCGAATTTATTCAGCATGTCAAACAGACCGACCTAGAAGGAAAATTGAACTTTAGCAAAACATTGTCTCAAGAGCTCTGTCTGATAGCATCCCTACCATTGATCAATGAAAGACGACGCAGAACAGACTTGTGCAGTGAATGTGGGGAACAAAGCTTAGCTTCACTGTGTGGTTCGTGCTGTAGTTTGAGAGCGACTTTTTGAGGGGTGATAAAAAAAAAATGAACCAAAATAATAAATCTAGAGCGAGTCCAAAACGGGGAGAAATGATTTATCTAAGCTTCAAGTACACGCCATAACTATATTATACGCCACATCTGTCCGTATTCCGCCCGTTCACCCATGTGTCCCACTCGAAAACCCCACAGCGAGTCGCTGACGAGATGATGGGGGATTTGTTTTTAAACTTCTTATTCACTTTTAGTTATGTCCTCTATTCCTGCTTCCCTATTACACTTTTACTCGCTTCTCTCCTTGTTCTCTTCTTCGCTCTCCCTTGTTTCCCATTATTCTCCTCCCCATCTTTCCAATTTTACCCCTCAATTTCTTCCACTGCTAGATAAGTTTGCTTGGGAATAGGTTGAAATTTCAACATTGCTGAATTTTCATTTGCACTCATATGGTATGTTGCAAGTCCATCTGAGTTAACTTTATTAAGATATGATGCTACAAGTATGGTATACACTACAGTACCGTGATTCAGGACTTCGTGGAACAGCCCGTACAAAAACGTTTGACTAAACGTTCCACCAGTAAAATTGTTTTTTTCATCGTGTCTACATCTATCAACAGTGAAAAAGAGACGAACCATGCACATACCCTTACAGATAATTATATTATTATTATTAATTTACCTAACTTATATAGCGCTAAATAACTGAAGCGTGTTCCAAGGGGCCTTCCCCCCCACAAAAATAAAAACAAAAATAAAAATTGGGGGGGGTGACACAAACACTTAGGAAAGAATGGAAAGAATAAAAAGATAGAAAATAGGTCTTAGTATACAAATACCAACGTGATAAAATGTGATTAAAAAGTGTACAAAATATGATATGCATGATATCCATATATCATAATATCATATCATATATGTGCATATATATCCCAAACGCAAATTTGACATTGATATTTGCTGTATTATCATTCTACCAGAATTAATCTGTTCCATTAGGTCCTAACACATTTGCCCCTGTAACTCTACTGAGACGTTTACCATTCTGCTTACTTGACTTGTTCGAAGGGGCGGTTCCTGCAACAAAATATTATGTATGTGGCACTCATAGTTACAATGTGCCTGTATCACACATTATAGGTGGACCGCTCTCAACCACAGCACTGTAGTATTACTATTTAATACCACCTATCACACACTAATATATGGCGAGGGAGAAGAACTGCCCAGCGCCCCACCTCGGGTGAATATGTTGTTTCTTACTAGTAGGCTGCAATGATCGATTTGGAGACGCATTTCACTCAGAGACTCCAACTTTGTAGTTTATTTTTATTTTCTATGGAATGATTAGATGTTTCATCTTTCACACCAAGGCCCAGAGTATCCCTTTTCAATTAACCAAGCAGTAATTGAAACGAATGTATGCAGGTGCCAGTAGGTCTTTGAGCGACTCAAGTATGCTTACTGGAACTCCAAGACAGAACTAACAACGTACTTAAGGCACCCACCGACCAAAAGGTCCGACTGGAGTTAGTCATCAACGCTACTCAGTAAAGCGAACTCGGCACCATCCACCACATGGTCAATTTCCGCACAACAATTCCGCGGGAATCTCTCCGTGGCCAAGAACTCAATGTTTTCTTGAAAAGACCTGTTTAAAAGTGACAGAGTCCTGGTTTGGGGATACATTATGGTAGTGACTCCCGAAAACTCCGCGCTACCGCGGATCGCATGACACCGATTGATGTTTTGTTCCTCCATCGCTAGGATCACCCGAAAGTGGACTCCCTTTTGGTGGTGGATCATGGTGAAGATGATTGCCTAACATAATGCAAACATTCAGCACTTTTTTTTGATAATGTGAGTGACATGAAAAAGAAAAATAGACAAAAATCTACCATACGAGTTTTGTACTCCTTGTTTAGTCACAGAGAGCACCGCGGGAACATCTGCGAATCAAGTAGTTTTGAAAACCCTATGCATTGTGCCCCGAGACGTCATAAATTGAAAAAAGCTCAACACGGCAGCAGGCTAGACCTCTCAATTTTGAGTGTGTGGTTTTCATATGCCCTCCAGGCAGAACCACAAGTTCAGAACGACCCAGCTATTTTTCTGGTTGTTGCTCTTAGTTTTTAATCTAATGCTCATTTATTTCACCTGGAAAATCCAACGGTTTCGAGGACAGGCTTCCTAACTATAATGATTCGATACATTGTGTCATTCCCGGGCAGAAATACTTGTCGAATGTTTGAGGCTTGCACGGAGCAGCAGACATCCAAAATACAATAGGATGTATAGCGAATTGTGAAGGTTGTTTCGCATATACGTTATGGATTGCCCTCAATAGGACTTTGTGTCATTGTGCAATACGCATTATATCCCCAACCCGCAATTCTGAAGTACTAAAGTACGGGGTCTGGACCGATCACATATGGTAGCTGGTGATTTGTAGACAACCTGTCGTCACCGACCGATACGACAACGAGTGTGGTAAATCTCACCTTTGTGGCAATCATTTCCATCCTCAAGCGAACCCTGATTGGGGGTCTGTGCTTTGAATAGTATGGAATGATAGGGCACACTATGTAATGAATGTATGTTTCCAACAGAAATGTTGGACATTGCAGGCTGTGGGGCAGAAGAGCAAAACTTTTCACCTCCGGACGAACAACCAAATTTGGTCTAAAAAGTTACCTCTGGGATCACTCCTTCCAAGATGGCTACTATTTCGCCCATGAAACACTATTATTACTATAATTATCACAGAATTTCAATTTTTGGTGAGTATCCGTCTCGTCTCCGTCCTTGGTTTATTTTCGTAGGATACTGAAATAAAAATTGCAAAAACCCACCTTGGAAAACACATTCCATCTCAAATATCCTGTAAAAAGAGATCAAGACAATGTACCAAATTGACAAACATGGCAACCTGGGGCACACCCTCATTTGTCTTACTCCTTCTTATTTTTGGTTCGGTGGGAGGCGTTCATGATTTGGAAGTTTTGGGCACGGGGAGCGGGTTACACTCATAAGTCGCGCGAGAGAACAAAGGAAAAAAAGGAAACATCTGTTTTCTCCGAGTTTCACATTTTGAAATCTTATTTATATAGATCTTATTTTGTGACACTTGAATCGTAAAAAAAAAAAAAAGACAATTGGCCAGGAGCTATTCCCCCCTCCCGAATCCTCAACATAATTTTCAAATCAACAGATTCGGCCTTCCCTGCTGTCCTCTCCTCCAGTCAACCATAGCAGGCAACTATGTTCTCTATGGCCCATCCTTCGCTGGTACAAGCAAGCCTTACAGTATCGACGATCCGGAATTATTAATTGTTCAAATGATGTCGGTAATCTTTTCCATCTGGTTTTGCGAAGTGAGTTTTTTTCCTCACAAGATTTATGAAACAATCGCAATACCCTCCCTTTTTTTCACATCATGGCCCTTGGACCAGCACGTGGAGTTATCTTAAATCATATCGCTGTGCAGGCCCAGTGAAAATCAATGCTTTGCATCTCCCACGCATTTTGATTGTACCCCCCTTTTTCCATCAGTTGTTTAATAGCTCTCAGCTTAGGAGGCAAGATCGGACACCAAAATGCCACTGGTCCACCATCCTAACCTTCCTCAGTCCATGAAATTTGTGGACCGTTGACGACCGTGTTTGGCTCCACACATGAGCAGTAAGCCGGCTCAGTTGGAGGATGGCTTTCGTATGGTCTCATGCTTCCGAGCGAACATTCCAACCATGTACATCCAACGCCGTCAGCTGTACTCCTGTCATACTTGTGAAAACGAACTGCTCAGGACTTTCATATCATTTCTTACCAAAAGCAGATACTGACTGAACTTGTTGAAAACAGCAAAACTTCTCACAACCACAATCCCAAGTTTGCCATGGCAGTCCTTCTGCCCCCTTTCACAGAATCTGAGCATGTCGCCTGTGGAAACATGATAAAGACACACCACTGCTCATCTGTTTTTCATCGAGGGTAAATTAAAAGGTCGTGAATTGAGTCCAACCGAAGGCTCATAGCATGGCCCACATGCAAGCCTGAACTGTTGGGATCGATCCCACGGATGGCAAACACGATCCGCGATGTACGAACTCAGTGGCATAAACTTTGACGAGGACATTTTGGATCCCTCCTCGACTGCTTCGTCTGACAAGCAGAAACATTTGCGTATCTGCTCCCTCGTGACTGATGGGACTATTCCATTCGTATCATAGGAATGATGCTGATCGCATTCTCCCCGTTTGTTACAATATGACGTGGTCGAAGGTTATTTTAGGATTTTTGTCATCCAAGTATTTGAAAGCTCGGTCATGTTGTTACTGTTTCTAAAGAGCGGTTCAGCTAGTCTGAAGGCGGGCTACCTCGTTTTGTCACTAACTAGGCCCTCACCCCCCATATCTTCGCCTCCGATCTCGATATAGCCTATGGTGTGCGTAATAATTGATAATAATCCGCCGACTGGTATTCCAATATCCGTTGGGAACCTGCTTGCCCCAAATCAAGTCCTCCGGTAAAACTTTTTTTTATGTTTGTCCCTTCATTGGGTCATGCAATCCAAACTAAACATGGAACTGCCGGGAATACGCGTTTTGGCGTTTATCGAAACTTCAAGTCTTTGTCAAGGTATCTAAGAAGCGATCTACTACCAGAACAATCTGTCACTTTTATATCTACAAACTGTCGACAAACTATTCAGACCATTTTCAAGAAAAAAAGTACCAGGTTCTGGCAATAAAATTCTCACACTTGACTGGCAGCACTAATAATGTTTGTGGTAGGAAGTACAACAATATCCCTAACAAATACGATGTAGAATAGCCCATATGGTGTAGCTACATACTGTGATTGCAATGGTGAATGCGATTAAGAATAGCTAATTATATGTATTGGCAAGGATGCATTTTGGTAATAGCTCTAGAATTATTGACAGGAGACCGTGGACACAGTGTGTCAGGATAGGAACAGTGATCGTACGTGTACGATCGTACGTGTAAAGACTTGATCTTAAACTTAAGCGACGATTTGACATAACCTAGCTAACACTTGATAGCGCACGTGTGTCAGTTGCCTTCACGAGTCATCTCCGATGAGCATTACCAGACAGTCTATAAAAGAATAATAAATGTACTCGTACTTGACGTGTTAGACCGAATGAAGCGCATTATTGATGGATGAGTCGGCATCACTCTCCCGACGGGTACGCAATCTCTGTATAACAACAGTTAACAACAAAATGACTACTACTACACAAATCTGAGCCTAATCGTTCTTATTCCTTAATGTCATTCGATGTAAAGCCTTGCCGTACATGCCCCCATTTGACTTCGCCATACAAGGGAAGAATGACGTTTAAGTTGCCTAACAAAGTTATTGTGCAACGTATACACATGTTGCATGAACCTCTTTCAAGCAGGAACGGCGGGGTATGGAACAGGGAAATCCGTGTTGCCTGCTCGATGAAGGAGGATTAATGTAGATATCCCTTACATTAACATGCGCATAGTGCAATGATCGATGAGACATCAACAGCCATCAAATTTCAGGCAATTCGTGAGATCTTATTCGTAGGCATAGGATCTATTGCTAGGTGATGGCTCCGTTGTGTCGATACCTCAATAGCGTCAGCGTTTAAATTGTTTAAAAGAAAATTGCTGCATGTACGCTAATAGGGAAAATCCCCTTCCTCGAAGTGCATTTAAAAAGTCGATTCCGAGGTGTGATTAGTCTGAAATGTGCCATAAACCTCCAGGCGCTCCTTCCTGAAAATGTCTGAGGCTTGATACTCTCCTAATGCAAATTCCTTTTCCAATTCCTTCTCCGGTGGAGAGGGCAGCGGGAATATTCAATTGGGACCTTGCAACATACAAACTATTCCTCTTTGTCATCGATCACATAACACCTTTGGGATTGGCTTTTCCCATGTCACAGTTAATGTGCGAAACTCGCCGTAATACACTCATGTTGAATACCTAGTCTTGTATATCTTGCTTTTGGTGTAGTGTTGTGACCCCCCACTTTTCAAACGAAGTGACAAGAAAGAAGGGCGAGCCCATATTTCCCCAAAATTTAAGACACCCCCCGTCACGATTACTGAGGAAAAGAGAAAGATCCAGCTCTTTACAGCTGAATTAAAATGGGAAGCGACCACCTATCTTGTGTACGCAGGTTCTAGACACGTCATGTGGCGGGGGAAAAACGAGCGTTGGTTTCAAGGGTGGCGCCAGAAGGGGCAGGGGGCCAGATCCCCGTCGGGTGGGGCTGCCCACCCCCTCGGGGAATTTTTCCTGAGTGGTACTCTAAAATTAACACTTAAACCTTAAAACTACTGCTATAGTTGTGTTGTAAGACAGAGCCAAGTGGGCAGTCAGGTTTTTCAGCAGTAAAGGATGCTCGTATTGAGACAGACTCTCTCACCCGTTATTGCGGGCAAAATGTTCAAACCCTACTTCTTCTTCTCAGGAAGGGGTCACAAGGTACGATTTCCAGATATCAGGACTTCCCCTGGGCTAATCGATTCATTAACTACAATCCATGTCAGAATGGACAGAGATCACAGCAACTCTTCAGAAGGGGTGTTGGAATCGGATCTGAAGGGCAATTTCTACTCGTGCATGATTTCACCACTTTGTGGATTTCCTCTTCATATACGTGCTCAAAGCAGCTAAGAGTGGGTCCACTGTAGGAAGACCGGCGATGAAGACAAATCAGTCTTCATCAGCATAGTGGCGGCTGAGAGTCGATCGTAGACGGATTAGCGGAATTTTATCCAGTGGAAAAAAACTGTTGAGCAGTTAGCGATGTCAGATCAGATTCACCCATTGGATACACCGAGGGTGTATCACCGACCACCAAATCTTAACAATGTTGAACTTTTTTTTCCGGTGCCAGCAATGCAAAACTTATCTGTATGGAATATGTTTGTCTTAGGCATTCATGACGGTAAGGACGTTTGCATTCCGGAAAGCCTCGAAATCGTTGTCAGAGCCGGATGGGTGCCAGTCTTTACTACAATTTACGCTTCCTAACTATTTGACATGCGCAAATTGAAAGTTACAGGGAGATCCTGATCCTATGAAGTCAATGGCTAGAGCCCCATGATTGTTGACAGAAAAGGGACCGGAGACCTGCCACGACAGGAAACAATACGGATGGGCGTCAGATTAGGAATGAAATTCCAGATAATTACACACATTCTTGGTATTATGGTCCCAGTATTTCGGAGGTGTGATGGCAATCGCCGGGTAGTTAGGGGATGCGGATTGGCTTGTCAATTCTTACGCACGAGGCGACATGGACATGCGTCCTATCAGAAGGATAACATCCCATAGTATAACATGGACGGTATAGTTTACCAAGAATGGGCAGCAAGTTCAGGAGCACATTCAGGAGGAAAATGACGTCAGAACCTGGAGCGTTTTCTGTGCCTACCAGCTCGTGCCTGACAAACCATGCGAGTAGTAGAAGAAACGTCATAGATGTATCACCGAAACAGGCAAAATATGGGGGGGAGATTGACCATACATGGATTGAGAAGTTCAGCAGAAATATTGGCTTTAGAGGAGCATCATAGCCGAAGACAAGCCGGTTTCACTAGCGAAAACCTGGAGTACAGAGGTGGCAGGAAGGGCCGGAAGTCTGGCAAAAGTAGTATCAGCGGCACTTCGCAAGCAAACATTACGGGTGCGATGTCAGCAGTCACCCGACGTTCTTTTCTCGGTGGTGTCTTGCAGTTGAGATGGGTGATGTCGTGGTCTTTCCTTCATTGTTCCGATGTGTGCATGCGTCTGGGGTCTGTTTCGTCAGTCTCGTCGGTTGTATCAGTCACGTTGAACGACGCTTCCCCAGTCTGAGAAAGTGGTCGGATCCTGGAGTTTTACTGATCGTCTTTTCAGAAGGAACGTAAAACGGCAGTCAGAGCAGTTGAGAATGGTCACATCCTGCCACGAATATCTGGCCATATGCGAGAATAGGAAGGCGAGTCGTCACCGGTGGGTGCTCATCCAGACAATCCGCCAGGGCCAAGATTAGCTTTTAGATTTGGCTTCCGGAACTCGTAGACATCGAATCAAATCATTTAATTCCATGGACAGCGATCGGGCCAGCGTCCAAGATGAAAGTCACTAAGAGAAACGAGGGCTGAGTGAGACAGTTGCGATAGCCAAGAATTCAGCTTTGACACATCTATCCGAGCTCATAGAGTGAGGTAGGCACTCAGTGATATGCCATTGACGTCTCCAAGTAGTATATAACGAAACCTCCGTTTCGCGGAACGATGGATAGCTAGATATCTAGACAATTATTAGCCAAACGTATAAAAATACAATGGAATTGTATGGCAAGGACTGGTATACAAAAATAAAACGAATAAAGACATATAATAATATATAAGGAACCCAATAAACAGAGCAGGAGTATTTGAAAACCTAAAACTATAAAACGAACTAAAAAGTATTGCATTGACCGGTTGAATAGGAAAAATACACAATATAATACTGACATTGTAACATGGATAAGACGATTCAAGAACTAAATAGATCGGACCAATCGGAAAATCTAAAATCCATAAGGGCGGTATAGCACCAAATTCACGTGCATGGGCTGCATTAAAAATCCTAGCGGCAGATGGTTAAAAACTGTTCACGAGTCTCTGAGAACGGCTCGAAAGTTTTCAGTCTTAAACCGGAAGGCAATAACTGTAAGGACTTTGTGGCCGGAGTGGGAAAAATCTTTCAGAATTTTGTGGCGTTGCGGTAAGGCCCGTTCCGATAGAGGAATGGACGGGAGGGCACAAGGCAGACCCAAAATACGTTTTGAAGTATTAATGAAGAATTACAATCGCCTAATGTCATTATGGAGTGCGATCAAACCAAGCTAGAATGTTGTTAGTTTAGTTTAGTTAGTTTGGATCACGGGTTCCAAAGAGAGACGGGGCGGTGAGCCCGGAGGAACGTTCGGGCATAGACGGGCACTGAAATCCTCGCACGCGATACGTCCCCCACGGCCAGACCGGCGCGGCCGGGCCGAGAGGACCGATACGCGGCACCACCACGCGCCCTCATAATCAGCACAGGAAAGAACAAGTGAACCAAAACTCTCCCCCCCGGTGTCCTGGGTAAATTAATGCGCCCGTGATTCGCTGAAAAAAATCAAGGGACTGTTCCTTGGTACGCTATTGACACTCTTGGGAAACAACATTTTCAGGAAGGACATTCCACTAATGATCACATGTGCGAGAAGAAATATTAGAATGTCATTCGCACGCACTTGCCCGAGCTTGAGACAGTGGATTCTATTTGCAGTAACATTGGGAAATTCGAAGAAGTAGTTGGAAGAAAGGTCATCGAAGGCATGGACAAATTTGAAAACCTGGATCAAGTCACCGCGAATTGCTCAAGCTCCTGGTTAGGTAGACCGAGACGACCTTAAATCTTTACTCGTAGGATTAATTTTTTTAGACAGTGGCATCAGTCCAGTTGCGCGCTGAACATTTCATACGGCTTGTCTTGTGCCAAAGTAAGGATTCCACACTGTACAGAATACCCTAGTGCGGTCTCAACGGTGCTTAACAGTCTGACAACGATATCATGATCAAGGAAAACGAAGGGACGTCTAATCAGCCAAGCATCCATACCTTCTTCTAGCAACTTCGGCACACTGCTTGGAAGGTTTCAAAGAAGATAAAAAAAACCCAAGATTTTCTTCTGAAATCACCTCCTGAAATCTTGGCCATTCAACTGGAGGAAGCGTTGCGTTGTGAAAACCAACAGAATAACTTTGCGCACTTGTCGACATTGAAAAACATTTGCCAGGCGGAAGGACCATTGGAAATTATATCCAGACCCCTTTAAACATTTGCAGCATCATCATTCGAACCGACCTCCAGATACCTAGGATCGGCTGCAAACTTCTTAAACCCTGGAATGAACCAATTTCAGATCGGCAGTATACTCCAGAAAGAGTAACGCCCAAGAACCGCAAGAACACCACTAGGACCTTTTGCCAAGAATACACCGTCATGTTATGACAACTCGCTGTTCTTATTTATGAAAAGCCACTCACGAATCCACCTAAGGACATTCCCCTCATTGGCTCAGCTCTCCACCTTGCAAGTGACGCTCATGAGGAACCTTGACAAATCTTCTGAAAGGAAAAAGGAAATTATATCAACAGCATCGCCGTTGTCACAGAACATGTAACATCTCTCATAAATTCCAATAGATTATTCCAACACGAACGATTTTTTCTGAATCCAATGCTGAGAATCCTTATCAGGACTATGCTCATTGAAATCATTAACATATGATCCCGATGATGATTCCATTACCTTGCAACAACACTAGTAAGGACTTCCTTCTGTAATTACAGGAGAGACCGTTTTCCCTTTCTTGAAAATGGAGAAACATTTGCTCTCCTCAATCGTCCGGAACATACCTTCTTGCAGAGCCTTATTGAAAATAATAACTAAGGAACAAGACAACTCGGCGCAAAGGATGTTAATATAAAGGATGAAACTCCGTCAGACCAGGATCTTTATCCTTTGACTTCTGCAGTTTCCGATTATCACCAGGCGACACACTATGGGACCAATATATGTATGCGGAGAAACCCCGACAACTAGGCCACCAAATTTATCCAAGGTCTCATGAGTAAAAACAGATGGGAAATAAATTCTTAAGAACTCTTAGCCGTCTCCTGGCTATCGCTGATTGTCCTACCCGAGTCGGATTAATCAAGAACCAATGGCTGCCCTTGCTTTCTGTCTTCCCCCTCACACAGAGAACCATGCACGAGGATCCTAACTCGATATGTAGACAATCTTCCTCTCAATCAGTTAGCCACCAGAACTAAACGCTGGACAAGTCTTTTGCTGAACTTTTGAAATGTTCTAGATCAGACACGGACCCAGAAGAACGAAAAAGTCGCCATAAATGTCGCTTACGTTGATGGCCAAAGGGCTCTTGTTCTTACTGCGACGTTTCCTCCAATAACTAAACTTTCATAACCTCGTTACCTTTCCCATGAAACCATTCCAAGATTCAACAGATCGCGTACTTTCCTAAAAAATTATTCAATCTACTTTGCTACAAAACCTGGTAAATGCATCCAATCGGCCTTCGAGCACAAGGAAGAAGCTCTACACTCATGGGATATTGAACAGAACAGCAATTGAAAGCTAAAATATCGTGATCACTGCCCGAGAGTACCCAAGCTCTCTACCTTTCTACAGAAAGAAACTACGAATTTTGGAACCATCAGAGCAAAGATCAAATGCATATAGACAACAGACAGAGGATGCTTGAGTGTACGAGAGTGCACCCTCCAAATGAGTGTGAGCCTTGAAACGAACTGAAGAAGTAGGGAGGATGTACTTGGCTATCTGGGATGCGTAAAATCTTGAGAGGGCTCGTCGTTGTAAGAACTAGTTATGGGTACGTTTGGGACTGAAAAGATGATGAACGTGGTTAGATCCTTTGGAAACCATAAACATTCGTCTAAAATGTTTGCAGTTGCTCTCCATATCTCGAGCAACTGGTATTCGAAAAATGTCGCTGCAAATTCAATAAAAACCTCACCAGACTCTGACACCCGCCATTCCGCGCGATACAGACAGTGTGGGTACGATAAAAAATGCAAAAGGAAAGTAACCATCATAATTCTCATGACAGAGGCAGGTTGAGATGCTCTTGGAGCATCCGGATTATATCGTCTACCTCAGCTAATCGACTGAAAACCGTTGACATCTCCTCGGGTCCACCTGTCCCCTATTTCGAGATAACTTCTTGCCCGGTTAATTGACATTCGCGAATCGCAACAGACATGTGTGCCTTAGGTAATACCGAATCTTGCAAGATGTTGAACATGTGTTGGACGCTGTTGCCAGTATCCGAAACAACCCAGCCGTCTCTTTGCCCTGCATTTATTAGTACACCAAAAACTCGTATGGTATTTGTTAATCAGCTACGACACCGTGGTGCAAACAAGAACCAAACCGATTGCAACGAATACACAAAGTATTCGGCGGAAAGGTATTCTCGAACTGATGAAATAATATTCCGAGGTTGCACGGACATGTTCGTCAGTACTTATAGTGGATTCTTTTCACAAGTCACTCCTAATCTAGGTACATGTCCTTATTTCTATTAACGGTAATTGTGATGGGTGGAGATTAAGTACTGTTCTCTAACAGCACGACAGAAGGGCGCCTCTTTTTTCCTATCGGCCAGAGGGTCTTTGCCGATTACATAATGTTTTATATGATGTATATTCACATAGTTTCAAAATGGCGTACAAGATGGCCGCCAAAATGAACATCTTATAGAAATTAATACATGAAACAATACCGTGTACGGGAATGAATCCACAATCATTGTTCTAGTGATCGTGGACTCCTGGTATTATCAAGACCCTCCGAATAAAACTAGCGCCCGATAATGTTCCCGACTCTACGGGTGAACAAAAAATTGGGTTCACGCACAACACTATTAAAACACACTGAACAATGCCAACGAACCAGTTTAGCGAATACGGACTCCGAACCCCTTAAAAAAACGTATCTCGCATCTAGGTGTGACCTCCGTCCCCAACCCCTCAGCTACCTCCCCTGAGGCCGCTGCCGCTGTGTATAATAGGCGTATGATGCTACAGTTACGATGACACTGATAAAAGACTCTCCGTGCTTTCCATGGATCGAAGTCCAAGTTCATTAGTTCACTCACGCAGACCTGTGCACCCAGGCGAACCGTCATCAAACACAAGATTGAGACAACATACCTTCTCTACTGATGTGAAGGCCACTTAATGTTTGGTGATATTCAAATTACAAGAAACATTGTAAGAATGCTAAGCTACACCGAAGTGGTTGGAAGACAGGGTTATCATCAAATCGATTATATGAACAGAGGCTAGCACGACTTCAGTTCACGTCTAGCCTAACGCTATCTCATGGAGTTAGGGAAACACACTACACCCAACCGAGTACGGCCCAGTTCAGTGATGTATGGTCTGCAAATTTCCTAGGAGTGACCTACTTGACCGGAGTCTTCTATGAAATCACCCGACATATACGGGTCATTGAGGGGGTCGGAAATCGGGATTTCAGCGGTAAACTTTTTCCCATAGCAGATCCTCCGCGTCACGCTAAGCAGTATTGCTCCAGGGGACATCGGGGGTTGGGCGGCAGGATGGGTTATCGAACACCACAAACCCACGTCCGAACAACACAATGGAATGGTTTTTTCTGAAATCAATACACACCGAACCTGAATGCGAGTAAAGGTCCCATAAGGATTTTGTCCCGATCATCATGGGGACCAGACGACTACAGTAACTACGTCAACCACGCTGATGAGTGCATCCGTAACAGTCAGTCTCCTGCTGTGGTCACGTTTGACTTGCCTATATGGTTTAAAGCACTCAGAATTGTCCTCTAGTCCTCAAGCTGCACTCATCACAGATTGGGCTGGTTCCACCTAACCGGAAGCGTCCTGGGTCCAACGGAGACTGGCAGATTCTGGGCGGCAAGAGATGATACAGCTGATTTACCCAGGCAGCAGCAGAGCAAACACATCCTCTCAGCGTACCTGTTCGAAATCTATCCGTTTCCACCTACTTTGCAAGCTGCGGAATTACCACGCCGTGATGATAGATGTTGTGTTCAGCAGACAGGTGTTAGGACATGGAATTACATCAAGACCGAAAGGTGAGCCTATAAATCCCCTAGATCTGCTAAATTATATTTTTTCCGTGATTTTCACCATCATTTTCGAACTTTGATCCCGACGGGGTACAACGCAATGGTGCAAAGCAAGATATTCACTGTGTTCAAGAATGATGGAGCAAGCTTGAGACCTTGGTGAAGGGGGAAAACACCTGCATTTCTGGGTCCGGCATCACGCAGAACGATCTTATTAACGTCTTCATCATGTTGTGAGCGTATCGCAGACCACGCAGTCACCTCAGCTGCAGCATTGCGCACACCTTCGCAGCAGCGGAAACCATCAACCAGGACGCTAAGGGATCCAGGCTGTACCTACAATCATGCAGCCGAGACTTTAACCGACTTTAACTGACACCACAATAGAACCACACCATGCGTGTGCCAAGTCTTAGGTGGTTTGAACAGAGGACGCTTCCGAAATGAATCGGCACCGGTCTTAGGTTTCCTACGCTCACCATTTCCCTATATTCACCAAGCTGGGAATAGTTATGAATCTACCTGTCCATAGTGATGTCACAAGAATGCGGATGAGAAGGACAATGATGGCCGTCACAATATCGTAGGATGGTTGCAGCAGGTGAACCCCTCTGATGCCGCACGGGACTCGTAGATTCATTATCCTTCTTCACTGGTTTAGTACACTTTCGAGGACCCGTTCAACCGCTGAGCAGCAGAGAGTCGGCAGAGGAATACTAGGCCAAGATGGATGGGACCACTGTGTTGTTAGATTCAAATGTAACCAAAACACAAGGGTCAAACCTTGCAAGCCTGCCTCAGATGAGTGGACCGAAAATCAACGGGACGAAGTTGGTCATTGACTCAACCGCTTCATCATCATCAGTGAGCGTGGGGACAAGACAAAGAGCCTGCGATATGAACTGACGCCATAACATGTTTCTTTTCGGCAAAGATACCAGAAAACCTGACAAGCTTCGCTGGCCCTAGGGACGGTCCTGACAGCATATGTGGAGCCCGTCGAGTAACACTCCTGTACAAGCTTGGTGATTGATGGGGGTGGCTCTTACACAACGTCAAATGGGAGGTGAATCTAACATGGAGAGACATCGCCGAGAGCAACCTATAGTTTGTGCAAGTCTATGGGGAGTCAGGCAACGGATACTGTAGTCTTCGACAGATACGCAGCTCTCCAAAACCACGATCACTTAGACGAACGGGAAATGCTGCTGCGACATCCTATTCCACGGACATCAAAAGCCTGGGTCCAAGAGAGAACTCCTGGACATCGCAAACAACTCAGCTCATTCGGCTGCTTTGCTGAGTACAATCAATTACATAAAAAAAGAAATGGGAATCAGTGTACACAGAAATGCTCGATGATGCGGGACACTTCTTATCCATCTCCCGTTCGAGTAGCTCTCGGATGAGGCAAGGGAGTCCTCTGTTGAGGTGAGGGCTGAGGACACTGACATCATGGTTTCGCTGATTCATCATGTCGTAAGCTCAACCCGATTCTCCTCAACCCGCCAGGAGGAAACATCGTATGATGTCGGCAAGTACGATGAAAAAATACCCTTCCCACCAAAAAATACCGGAAATATCTTATCTTCTTGCACAGCTTTTCCGGCTGTGACACAGTTTCTGCGATCTGTGGATTTACAAATCAAATGTGCTGGCTAAGTTGTGCAATACATACAGTAAGAGAGACCTGAAAGTGTTTCTTGACACCCGAGCAGAGAAAGACGATTTCGTCAAAGCCGGTCCCTGTGACCTCTTCACGCTCAATATTCGGGGAAGCTTCAAAAGCCTTAGGAGACTTGGGATTCGACATATTCAGCAAGCGGGCCGTCTCTTGGGTGCATCAAACCTGAGAAACTACCCACCACTACCTCCGACACAGACTGCAGGCACAACACTTACACTTCTCTGAACTTATCTTCCGACTAGAGATTGGCTGCTTGCTGTAAACTTCATCATTGAAGTCCTGCCTTATTGGTGGAAGCTCTGAGCAAAAGTCATAACCGGTCCCAACACAGACCCTATTGTGCACCTGAGTATCTTATGACGTTTGTCTGCTGCAACTGCCAGGGGGAATGCAGCAACGAGGTGCTGGTGACTGTTGTGAAAGCAAGAGTTAAATTACATCACAAACGTTAAGAATTTGTTGTAAATAATATTTTAGATAGATACCCTTTCAACCGTATTATTTTGCGGCAATCTTGGGGGGGGGGGGGGGGGGAATGGTGGAACGGCAATTTTCCACTATGGTACATTTGAGCATACAAATGTATATATGCCTAGCGAGAAGGTACAATATATTGGAAAAACGATACGTCTAGGTTCACCCGGCATATCAAGCATGATTTGGGGTCAAAACTATGATTTCATTAGCGTGTTTTCCCTTTTTGTTTTGGCGGCCATTTTGGGCGCCATCTTGGTTAAGTTTAATATAATGGTGTGAGTGCAAAATACCTCTAGAAACAAAGTTTTGTGGATCCATCTCAACTAAACTGGATTTTGCGTCATATGTTATTCTTTTTCGGTTTTTTTCCGGTTTCGGCGGCCAGCTTGGACGCCATATTGAATTCTGACTTTTCCCGAGAATGGTTATTCTAACACTTAGGGTGGACTAAATAAAACTATTGGTAAGCAATTTTTCACAGATTCGTCAAATTCATGCTAAATAAAATTCCCTTACTATGGAAATCCATTGAAATTATCGTTCCCCCAATAATGAACATGTAAAGGGAGTTCATCGATCAGAATAACACAGCAACAGACCACGGAAGTAAAACTAGCTATTTCAAAGTTGACAAACGCAGAAGATACTATCAGCCCTCATGCCAATCAGGGACAAATCTTAACTCAGAATCGAAGGCTTCTTAGCCAGCAAATTGCCGTTCTGTGAATACTTTCGCCAGACCAGGTATACGCTCCGCACCACCCGATAAAAATCATCATCATTCACGAAAATGCAGGTAGGTACAGTTGGGAGTTCGCAAATTCCACACGGAACTAGCTACTGAAGTATTATTCATTTCCGTACAGAAGGAAGAGGATTTCATCAGAGCGTTAACATGGATGAGTGACTAAATATCAACATTGGATATTATAGAGGCTTATACTAATGATGGTGCAGGTTTTTTTATGGAGTGAATACTCTGATAAAGACAAAGTTAGTGGGATTATATAGTTTCAGTTTCCAAAGTCCTATATGTGCATTTTCTGAAGCATCAGGGGTCTGTTAGAGACGGGGTCTATTAGAGTACCTTCGGTATTCCAAATGGAAGGATGATGGTTAGTGGTGTTGACATAATCTAGTATTGGTTGAGTGTGACCGAATCCTCGGCCCATAGCCTTGCTGGTGGTGCATCATATTTCACTCAGGTTAGCGTCAGAGTTAAAGTCTCTGGCAGCGCGCCAGCGAACATCTTTCAGGTTGGCGGGCGAATGAAATTGCTCGAGGAGCGAGCAGTATTAATGGAGTTTGTATGGGCCATACACTGATTTCTCTGCCATGTTAGTTGCAAATGAGCCGCGGTGGTTCCCCCCCAGCCCCAATTGTATCCCTTTGGATAGGGCGAACCAATGAGTCTTGACAGGGGCTACGGTGGACAGGATGAAAGTCCTGTCTGGAGGCAATTCATGGCGTCCATACAGAGGTGAGGTGAGAACACATACGAGTAGTAAGCAACGTGGACAGAGCGTTAACTATTCACCCGGAAGTTCGGAGTTCGAAACACCTTGTGGCCCCCAAATGGTTGCCATTCGCGTTCATTACTAACCATGAATATGGTACTATCAATAATACTTTTGGCGTAACCAATAAAGTATATAGCATGTCAGTCGCCATTAATTGTTCTAATTGTTAGCACCTTCATTACCCTCATAACATCAGAGGATTGTTGTCTTCTAAACGAGCAATGATTTTAATCATACTCACAACTAATGGGTGTGTGAATCGAAGTCAACCAACGAAACATTATTGAACAGACAAGCATTCTTACCCAACTATACAAAAAAGAACCATTCACTTTTGATTATTTCGCCCCCCGGTGGGCTATGCTTTTATGCATGTTACCAGTTAAATCAGATAACACAGCTGCCTACTTGATAAACATGCGATCTATGTAACTGCTACTCTTTGAGAGGGCTATCGGAGGTAAACAGAGGTGGTAACCTTAATATTTTTGTTGTTTTGTATAGTTGTTATTTAGTAGGAATACTTTTAAAATTAAACATTGCATGTAGAAGTCCATTTTTGATGTGTTTTGGTCGATTGTTTCATATCTCGTATATTTTTTCCATACGGAGTATATCATCCTTGTCATTTCGCACATTCAACGAAATTCCAATCTATCTATGCATTCCAGAATTCCCTTGGTACATTATTGTTCTTTTTTAGTCCACATATCAGTACGCACGTGTATAGTAATCCCCGGTGGCAAGATTGTCATTGATGTTACTCTTGTTAGCGGGAGTCGTTCGCAACGTACTGTTACGTAGCCTGTTCGATAATCCTATTTCAGCATTATAATACTGATAATAGACATCCCACTGCGGCATTGCCACCGGGTATTAATGGCACTCGTCCAAAGAAATTCTCCCACCCGTATTAAAAGGTTTGTTCATTGGACCCACAAAGCCCTCCTCTGGTATCCGTGATGAACAGCATTTAGTGAGGAGGACAAAGACCAGGGATGACGTCGTGCCGAGAGAAACGACAACTTTCGAGGACCGCGTGCTGATTAACTCCGGCCGACCGGCTTCTTTGTATGTAATACAGTGTTTCTTTATCATATTTTTGCAGTACTTACGAGACATTACAAGATTATTCTCCAAGTTTTATTACATACAGCTTTCACGTAACGTGGTGAAGCTCTTTGCCGCAGTGGCCTCGTAGCCAATTACACCAGATGGCCATCATCGAGACTCTCTTCTCACCACCAAAAACAATCTCGAGAAGCACTAAATAAACCAACTCTAACTAAACCATACCCTCACTTAAAAAAGAAGAACTGACAGTTCTAACATTGTAATTGGCATTTCGATATTTAACGATCTTGTAACGTGCCCTCCGTGCGAGATTTATTTCGACACTCTTCGATCAATCTAAAATGAATTTGGTGAATTAAGGTAGACAATACTGACCATGGAAGCTCCGCATCCGAAATCTGCCTCTGGTAATTGTCAATGGGGACTGGCTGTATGTTTTTTGGCATCTATGTACCCACCACAACTGTTCGCAACATGATTATTCTCAAGGGTCGTTCCACTTTCAATACGGTCGAGTACTGATTGTTTCAGGTATTAACACAATGTCTAACCATATGTAGCTAAATCGCGGCTTCAAAGGGGATCGTTAGACAACGGTGTTTACTGACCGTAAAAGAAACCACTCCGTTATCATTGTCACAGTGAATTCGAAAGTCCTGCCCTTGGTTGCATAGCCATAACCAGTGGGACTGTGCATGCGCCATTTTCTTTCTTCTTCTTGCGCAATCTTCAAATATCCCCCGATACTCTGCTTTTTTCATTTTTAATTTATTTTAAAAGAAACGTTTTTGAAAGGGTACAACCTCGTTAGCCAGGACGCTAAACTTACCCGAGGCCCTTACTAATGAGACTACTATGAACACTAAGAAAAATGAATCGTAATATAAATAAAATAATAATATAAGTACCAGTCCAAAAGTCCCCCCAAATAACTGCAATCATCTAAAATTTGAAGCAGAATCCCATTATAAATGAAGATTCTCGTATAATTATCAAGACATGTTTATACGTCTGAGGAGGGCCATTCTACGACTAGTTATTATTCACAAATATGACAATCTGACTATTCCATGACAACGTTGCTGTCAATCATCATTCCCAGTAGCTTCTCACACGATTACATTTTCAGGACAGCTTTCATCAACGGGTACCCTGTGACGGGCAACTTGCAGGCTCAGATACACGGAGGTCATATTGTGGAGAAGGAAACTTTATTTATTGGTCAAACTCCATTCAATCGACGTTCCTATGTGGAGTTATTGGCCCTCAAAGTTTGAGCCATTGAGAAGAGCAATTGGAGGAGAGATCCCAATTGACGCATAATGAATGACGTCACACATGAACAACACATGGAAATTATGTTATGTATTTGATTGTTTCATTTGGTTGAATAGGTCAACATCTACAGAGGTTCGTTGGTATTTCTCCACTAAAATAACCTTTCAACACTCAACCCATTGCAGTACAACCCTCCATAGACTAAATGCTTTGAAGTGAGGAAATTTAGTGTTTGAATTTCAATAGAAAACAAAGAAGTTGCAGGGTTGCAAGTATGACATCATTTATTATTGCAAGGATGGGATGCATTTTGTTCTTGCGGCAATACACTGCTTCACAATACACAAACTTAAATGACTAAACCTCCATAACGGAAAGTCCTAGAAATGTATAAATCTCTGCGTTGCTTTAATGGAATAATAGTCATTTAGTTTAGAGACGAAAGAAATCCATGTTGCGATCAACCAGCATAGATTAAGTCTTCTCGTGTAATGACATCTTGTGACGTAGCAGACGACCAAGATGCGAAACAAGCATACGTTGCACCTCGTTGGTGCTCAGCGCCCAGACGTAGAGGTCACAGTGCAGGGTCAATTAGAAAATTGGATCGCACCAAACTTACACTGTGCGGATAGTCTCTTTCCTATGAAGGTACGACCAACACCGACTAGAAAGGTCACCCAGACCAAGAAATTGCTCCAATCGCCAATAATCTTTCACCATTAGCTCTTTCCGACGTTACACACGTCCTTTGGAGATTTCCATTGACTTGACTGTGTGTGAAGATTGCACATGTAAAAATAGCTACTGACATTCGTCGTGGTGCGCAAACTTGCTAGGTTATTGAATCACGCGACTGCTGGTTTGACAGATTGATTCATGTCGCGAAATCCAGTCATTTCGTTTGGAATTTTTATCAAGAAATTAAGGTGAAATGATAATTTGGAAAGGGTGAGAGGTGGTTTTTTATTTTTGTGGGGTACCGAATATGAAGTGTATCTGTTTGTTTCGACGAGGGCCATGCCTAAAAAATTGACTGAAGAATCATAAATACAGTTGCTGTTGGACTGTATGGCTTGTTATTTGTTGTTACAGTTAGAAGTGGCAGTCTCGGTCGTCGCCTACGTCACAATTAAGGAGGATTCCCGAAATTGGCACTAATATGGCGCTGTGACAGGAGCGCGGTGTTTGTTATGGTGCAATAGCAAAGGCACAAGTTTGAATCGGGTTTCATCTGAAGGGGTCGTTTCGGAGCGTTCAGAATACGAATAAAAATGGTTGAAAGGATGTAGAAAAGTGAAAAAAAAATGTCTCTCGTCGTGAATCCCGTCAAATTATATAAATATAGCTGACAGAGGCTCTTGGAAAAAGGTTGTTATATTTAACATATACTGGGCCCAAGATATTCTCGAGTCAAAGACGCTATGAATACTTCTGTCTAGATGTTTATCAAGTTTAATGAATATTGCACCCATGCTGCCACGCGCTGCATATCATTCATTGAAGGGGAGGTTTCCTGTCATCGTATATATCCAGTAATTTGTCCCATGACGCCTTAGACACCAATCTTGTGGAGTTAACCACGAACGGAGCGTCACTTAAATTTGGGGGAATCGTATAGTATACATTCCCATTGAACTGGGCCTAACTTGCGAGGGGTGTAATGTGGCTGAATCTCCTAAGTTCCGTGATGTGTCGCATGGTAAGGTGAGGATAAACTTGAGCAGACAGATAAGTATGGCAAATTGATTAGATGAATAGTCGTTAGATGTAAGGTAAGTGGTCATAAATATATGCTCGCTACTTCCAAAGGTCGCCCCTCCTTCGCGAACAGCTTCGACAGTGTCGTTCCACAGAGTCATTCTTGCTTCTATTTCGAATGTATGAGTGCAATCATTATATTGATTTCGGTTACTGTAACTTACAATGCGATGTCCTTGATCGATGTGGAACGGGATGAACCCTGATTTAGTTAAGCTCATTGAATATTACGTGAAACCTTTTTTTTTCATTACGTACAACTGGCATACACAATGCACGGTTTCAGTATAATTCTATTAGTCATGCACAAAAATGCGTCCTATTCACTCGAGAGCACATTGTACTGTTTTGCGAAGAAAAGGGGTGTCGAAATGGTTATGTAATGGCTGACGTCATGGCGGTTACACACGAAATCGGTTGTGTCCTATGTAAACTATGCTGGCGACGATATTGATTCAGTATGCGCGACTTTTCAATGTACGCTCGTACAGTGTTTAGATAAATTGTGAAGTATCGAGGTGACGAATTTTAGAACGTGTTAGTAAAATACAGTATAACATTGACGACTGCTTTCAATCTCAATCAACGTTGATCCTTCTTCTGATGGAATGCATTGAGGCAAACAGCAATGCTTGTGTAATAATAATGTGTAAGCTATGGCTAGACCAGAAAGGCCAGGGACTGAAGAAACAACCCATACCCAAATGACTTATGAATATGGCTGATAATTATGACAGGATATTATACAAGATACAGTACTTTCAGCTAATCGATGGTTTTCCGAGTTTTCGTCCGGATATTCAAACGGAAAGAAGAAGAAGAAATAGAAGGAGGATATCCTTTTATTGAACATGTGGCACCAGTTCAGAAATGGCTAATAGAAAACATAAAATGTGAATGCAAGAGTTTGGTCTTTGTTCGTCTTCCATTTTGAAAACGAGATCCTCTGCAGTGTAAGGGTATGAGCATCCTGCTAGGTTCCTAATTGGTACAAACTGGGAAACCACATAACGGAGTAACCCAGGAATTCGATATTTGGCCGATGTGCAAATTTCGAGAGAGAGAGAGAATGTAGGTGGGGGAGATGAGGAATTGGTCCCAGGCCTGGTGGCTTGCCCGGAGGAGGCCGGGCGATTAGAAGCGACGGGCCCGGTGGATGTGGCTAGGTGCCTTCCAGGCAGTGCTCCAGGAAGTGGAGCAGCGAGTGAGTGATTTACGTTAGACCCTTTGTTTCCCAATGTACATAACAGATTGGATGCATGTACTGTATATTGGAACTGAGTTATATTCGCGGTTCCCCTGAAACTCCGCTCGAATTTCCATTAAAGTGGCTACATAGTGTACGCTTTTCCACTAGTACTTTTTATAATGCTCCTAACTCGGTTTGTCACTTACAAAGAGTTACACAACCTCGCTTACGAGTAGGCAGTGTCTCTGAAGGTCTTGCCTCGCACTGCCATTACTCGTCGGTATAATATCTCGATAAATCACTTCACAAAGCGTGAGAAGAAAATTAAACCGGCAGATCATTTATTGGACCTGCACTGATAACGATATAACACTGCAAAGAAGCCTCTTCAGTTTATCGTCACCGTCTTCTTTGAGGGAAAACAACAAACCCGATTGACTGACATCCCGGAATGCGGAGCTTGATCGGCAGAAATATCACCGACATGGAAAAAACAAAAGTCCTTGCTAGGAAGCCAGGATGACGTATGTGAGGTAAAAAAAAAACAAAAACAGGCACGCTGTGTTTATACTGACAGATCGAATGAATATTACACACGGTATTATGGGGGAATAGTATCAGGTTATATTGTCCTCTGATGAATAACGGGTGTGGTGGAATTAGAATTGAGGGTTTGTAGTGATGGTGAATGAAAGTGCCACCATATAGCCCAATGCGCTTGAATGTACGCGTCATGTTATAGTCTACATCGAACATGAAAATCGTTCCCCTTCATTTTGGTTTGTTTTGTCAGCAATGTATGATAACGAAACGAGTTGCGGGGCTGGAACAACTGGGAAAGCTACTGGGAAATGGTTTATGTTGCTCCTCGTAACGATGTCCGACCAGAATAACAGCGTAGAAGAGTAATATTCAGACCTACTTTTTCAGACTTGTGCTGAGCGACAAGCGTAGATTACGCCTATAGGAATAACCAGGGCACACAAAACGTTGTTGAAGTGTTATGAAAATGTTTCGTCTAATGTTTTATTTTTCAGGAGCTCTTTTCGAAATGCTAATAAGGGTCACGGTTTATACCGCGGATTAGTATCAAACAAAAAACAGACACCAATCAATAGCCTATATGGAAATTTAAAGTGTGTTGCCCTCCAAACTAACATCAATCAAACTGTCACATGATACCTATCTATTTTAAACACGCTGTCAGTGACGCGCCCCAAGTCTTTCCTCTCAGTGGATAGTTAAATTCCGACAGAAGACATCAATCTTTTAGCATTATCAACTAGGCGTACCGTAACTTTACAACCGGTGTGCGTAGCAGACTCTGATGAGTATAGGAATCTTCGAAACAAGAGGAAAGACAGAGGAAGCATAGTTGAACTAAGCAGAGATGGAAATGGAACATTTGAAAATCAACCTAGATGGCTATCCAGAAGAAGTCTCATGAACAGTAATGATGGAAAGAACCACCAAATAAAGAACTCCGCTATAGACGAAAATCAGAAAATAAATACTAGCACTTTTATTTGAATAGTCCTTTTTATGTGACTTCGAGGGTAAGGATAAGGCAGCCGAGCCGTATACCGAGCCACAAACAAAATGCACTCTTTGCAACTCGATATTGAGCAAAACATTCATGAGACTCTGGAAAGGAAAGTTGATGAAAATCCACTTCAATAGATTCTATACGATACGTTTATTACCGGGTTACGAGGTAGAATAGCAGCACAGTATACGATCTTCATTAATGCCTTGCTGGCATGTTTTTTTTTTGACGTGAAATTGGTCTTTCTGAGATTTAGATTCCCCTCTGTATAAATCGGGACATAAATAAACAGCTGAGTGAATTTTCACTAGGATTCTACACTTAAAGTGAACCACAACGATCATACAAACCTGATTCATGGCACCTACAATAATTGACATTAACGTAAACCAAAGAAGAAGTATGTATCCATGACTAGATGACCCCCCGTGCACCCCCACCCCATACTCTCCGTGAGTTGGTATCATTTTGGTCCTGGGGACCCTCCGACAATATTTGGCATGTTACATCTAAAATTTTGGGGTAACTCTGCACAGCCGCCATTTTTCCACATGTGGTGCCCGCTGTTTTGGACTGTTTTCACGCCAATCACAACATCGAAGGCTGTAAAGCTGAAATTTCGGTCTCTTATAGGTTTTCTGGGTCAATGAATCTAGTGAGAACAAGGGCATTACTATTGGTTCATTGTGCTGTGCTGTGGCGGCCATTTGAAATTCGAAATGGCCGCCGAAAAAATTTTTGGGCCGCCCAAAGTGAGAAATCGCAAGAAAGATATGCAGAAATCCAAAGAAATATGCCAAATGGGTATGAATTAGTTGATTGCATGGGTTCCATACCCCTAAGACTCATTTGCAATATATGGTGCTATAAACACTTTGAAAATCCAAAATCGGCCCGCCAAATGGCTACCAATATGCGGGAAGACAAATAGAATGAACATCGATATGCAGGCCAATACATCAAATATCACAATTGGGCAACAATCATGTGTTCTTCATTCCTAGTTATTATTAGAAGTTACTCCTAACAATTTTGGGAACTGTTACAACATTTCCGAAAATTCAAGATGGCTTGCCGGAAAATTACCACCAAAATGGCCGCCGGAACAGATAAAATGACATAATATGCAGTTAAATACATACAAAATATGCCCAATTGGGCAGCATCAATGTGTCTGTGTTTATTCCTCTGCAAGTTTTATTCTTCTAAGAGGTTAATTTTTCTGAAGATTTTGGGAACGACAAAGACTAGGCTATAGCCTAACCTAGCCTAACAATGATTCTCATTGAGTGTGTGTGCATCTCATAGGCCTAGGCTTACAGGCGTGCATTGTGGCATGTTCGCTGTGAGAAGCACATCCTAATGATTGGAAGCTTTTCATGTCGTATGTGCGTACCTGAAAATGCTTCTAAGAAGATGAACGGCACTGGGTTAGCTGATATAATGATTGAGGCAGGGTTGATATCATCTGGATCTCCACGTGGGTGTTGGCTGGTAAGCAGTACAGAAGAGCTATGGTATGTGAGACAGTGCTAGAGGTCCTCGAGCGGTTACCTGACACTGCATATATGGGGCTAATGAAGTGAAACCCAATTTGACAGACATCCTGCGTGAAGAGTCAAAGTCGTTGATGCAGGGCATTCTGGAGACACCATCCCAGTCGACGATGAACTGCGGGCATAGAAGATGATGGAATACAACTCTCATGATGGATCGCAAAGTTCAAGGAGAGGTGAGAGGTGGAAAGCTATGGAAGACGGCATAGTTGTGGTTGTCATACATGGACCACATCTGGTTAGTTCTGGAGCTAATCCAGGCTGTGAAGACGAACAACTTTATTTTTTACACTGAGTGTCTGTTATAGGAGTTCAGGTCCTATTCTTCAGTTTCGATGGCCACATTATCCTCGCTATTTGACATGTTTCTCCGTGTTTCTAGCCATGTGGAACCACACACCCAGGTGCAACAAAGTCACCATCTTGTTTGTAAGATGCATTTACACATTGTGATACGACCAGCGCCTTCCGAGAAAAGGGAAAGTGAAGCCAATCAACACGATGCAAAGCCACAAATCATACCATCCTTATATAGCTACTTGAGGGAGGTGCCTTCAATGTTGGCTCGATTTATGATTCCTGGCAATCGATAACACGATTGAAGAGACGTTGATGAAGCGTGTCAAGTCACATGTTGGTGCTGTTGGATGTGGTGCAGGACTAACATATTGGTCAACAACTAAGAGAGTTTACCAATTACCACAGTTATAGTTACCATCTCTATGGCAGATTGTTGTCCCGAGTCCAAAGGAAGTCGACAACCCAGAGATCTCCGAACTGCCGAAGTGACAAGAGTGAACAAAGAGTACAGAAAACTATGATGCCATAAACGCTACATTAACCCCGTTCGATTTTACTGACAAGGAGAAGTTGTATAGTCTTTTATCGGTTTTCTGCATCACCTGAAATAACGGATGATGTCATGGGAGCTGATCATGCTGGTACGGAGTCAAAGTCGATGTTCATTCGTGAACGGCTAAGAGGTGATGGTTCTTCGAGCCTCTGAAGAAGATGAACTTGCTCACTTTACGTAACACACATAATGTTGTTCGGATCAAGACATGTCAAGATACGTTGTTGAATACAAAAATCAAAGAAGCGTAGCTTTTCAACTACCTGTGAAGTCCCAGGAAAGTAATATGATTGAACTAGAGGATGTCATGAAGTATTCTCTACTCCTGTACCGTACAGCACAGGACTGCTGATGGGTACCTGGCAGTAACTCCCCAAGCCGAGGAATGCCATCACATCACGAAATAGTTAATGATCCTCATTTTCCACCTCCTGATGCCACTGTTATCATTGTAGATGGCAATGCGATGTTCTACTGCATGCGTGGACATACCTGGCAATTTCAAGGAGATCATCCATGAGCGTCACCACATTTTCAAAATTTCACTGTGTGAAAATGTTAAAGTCATGGAGCATGGAGGACATGCCCCCCCCATCCGTCCCCCACGGTGACGCCCATGAGATCAGCTGCAAGTGTTCGAGTGACACCATCCAAAGTCAGTCGACATGATATTCAGCAATGGACATGTACACAATGGAACCTCAATAAAGGGCGTTAGAAAGACAAAGAAGAGGATGCAGCGAGAAGCTCATCATAGAGGGGAAAAGAATAAGAGACCATTTGACTGGTAAGTCTTCCTTACGAACGACGAAAACAAGCAGCAACTGATACGGGTGATCCTGAGTGTTTGGAGCTCAGACGACTTCGCTTCACTGTTCCAAGCACTTTAAGTTTATCTGTTCTAGGGCTCCGCCATTCTTGCTCGAAGTGGATGGCACCAACCACCAAGAAGAAATTCTGTCCTGTTTCCACTCAGGAAGAACCGAAAAAAAAAAAATACAACGAAAAATCAATGTACTGAAATTATTCTCAGGAACGGCTATGAGTATGCACGGTAACACCCCACAGTGATATCTCTTTCATAATTTTTCCCTGTGTGTTAGCCTTCATCGGTCACCATCTTGGTGTAAGATGCCATTTACACATTGTGATACGACCAGCGCCTCCGAGGAAAAGGGAAGTGAAGCCAATCAACACGATGCAAAAGCTAACAAAATTCCATACCATCCTTATAGAGCTACTTGAGGGAGGTGACTCAATGTTGCTCCGATTTATGATTCCTGGCAATCTCTAACACGATTGACGAGACGTTATGAAGCTTGCAAGTCACATGGTGGTGCTGTTGGATGTGGTGCAGGACTACAGAATTGGTCCACAACTAAGAGATTTACCAGTTACCAGTTTATATTACCATCTCTATGTCATATATGTTGTCCGAGCAAAGAGTCGACAACACAGAATCTCCGAACTGCCTAAGTGAACAAGAGTGAACAAGAAGTACAAACCTATGGATGCCATAACAGCTACATGAACCGTTCGATTTTAACTGACAAGGGATTTATATTCCTTTTTATCGGTGCTTCTGCATCACCTGAAATAACGGATGATGTCATGGGAGGCTGATCATGCTGGGTACGAGTCAAAGGAGATGTCATTCGTGAACGGCTAGAGAAGGTAGATGGTTTCTTGACCTCTGAAGAAAATGAACTTGCTCACTTTACGTAACACACATAATGTTTGTTCTGATCAATACATGTCAATAAAGTTTTGATTACAAAATCCAAAAAGCGTAGCTTTTCAACTACCTGTGAAGTCCCAGACAGTAATATGATTGAACTAGAGGATGTCATGAAGTACCTCTCACTCCTTACCGTACAGCATAGGAACTGCGATGGGTCCTGGCAGTAACTCCCAAAGCCGAGGAATGCCATCACATTCAAGAAATAGTTAAATGAGCACCAGTTCCACCTTCCTGATGCCACTGTTATCATTGTAATGGCAATATGCCATGTTTCTAACTGCATGCGTGACATCCTGCAATTTCAAGGAGATCATCCATGAGCGTCACACATTTTCAAATTTCACTGTGTGAAAATGTTAAAGCAATGGGGGAGCATTGTGAGGACATGCCCCCCCCCCCCTCCGTCCCCCACCTGTTGACGCCATTGAAACAGCTGCAAGTGTTCGTGACACCATGCCAAAGTCATTCGAACATGAGATTCAGCACTGACATGTACAATGGAACCTCCATTAAAAGGCGTTAGAAAGACAAGCACGAGGATGCTCAGAGAACTCATCTTGGGGGCAAGAATAAGAGACCATTTGACTGGTAATTCTTCCTTACGGACGACGAAAACAAGCAGCAACTGATACGGGTGATCCTGATGGTTTTGGAGCTCAGACGACTCTCGTCACTGTTCCAACTCAAGTTAAGGTTGTAGCTGTGTCTACGGCTCCGCATTCTGCTCGCAGTGATGGCACCACACCAGAAAAATTCCTGCCTGTTTTATCCATCAGGAAGAAACATATACACGAAAAAAAAATCATGTACTGAAATCTGCTCAGAACAGCTCTGAGTATGCACGAGTACACACCCACACCCCAGACATATTCTTCTTTCATCATTTTTTCCACTTTGTGTTAGCCTCACGGTCACCATCTGTGTTGTTAAGATGCATTTACCATTGTTGATACGACCAAGCGCCCTTCCGAGAAAAGGGAAAGTGAAGCCAATCAACACGATGCAAAAGCTAACAAAATTCCATACCATCCTTACAGAGCTTGGACGTGAATGGGCAAGTTTACAGACGAACTGTTTGCTGCCTGGAATAATTCACTTGTGCACTCTCTGGTCCTCAGATTCACAAGCGATATAAACTCCGGTTCACCCTCATCACGAGCAGCGCTCGTCATCCGAATTGCGCCTTGGTCGCAACGTGGACTTAGCAATGTTACCACCCTGTCTTGAGTGTTTAGCAACAATTCACCGTAGAAAAACTAATTGATTGTTGCCCAAATGTGCATATTTTGAATGTATTTCCTGCATTTATGTCATTTTTTTTGTTCTCTGCCGCATTTTTGGTGGTCATTATTTTGGTGGCCATTCTAGACTTTCAAAGTGGTACAGCACCACATATTGCGAATGATCTTAATGGTTTATGGGAACTAGACATCAAACGAATTAATACCCGATATTGCATATTTTCTTTTGGTTTTCCGCATATTTGCCATTTTTTCTCACTTTGGCGGCCATTTTGAATTTCAAATGTCGCCACAGCAAGCCCAATGAACAATGTACTCCCTTTTCTTATACTAGATTTCTTGACCAGAAAACCTTTGAAAAACCAAAAATCACAGCTTTATAGCCTTCGATGTTTGTGATATGGGGTGGAAACAGTCCCAAACGGCGGCCATTTTGGAAAATGGCCGCTGTGCAAGTTCATCCCAACATTTTTCATGGTAACATGCAAACTATTGTTCAGACGGGTCCCCCGGTCAAAATGATACCACGCACGGAGAGTCTGGGGTGGGGTGCTCGGGGTCCTCCGAGCTCATGGACTAATGTAGGTTACGTGCAATTATCCTACATTTAATTGAACTGCTTAGATATTCCGGTTCATTTTCTGTCACGCCCCCCGTGCCGTGATAGATCCACTTACGAAATCACAAACGAAATCGTAGGTACGTAGACTACGAGTTCTGATGAAGTTGATCATCAAACTCTGCACGTAGGAACTCCTCAGCAATGTATGATCACTGACCCTCCTAGCACGAGCTCGCTCAGACTGTAGATGAACTAGGAATCCAGAAGATTTGGCATAGTTGTGAAAAAATCGCCCTCTCCTCAAGATGTTGTGTGACGGGCACACCTATCCCGGTGTTGTGTTAGATACACAATCATTGTGTCTATTATGCCATTTTTTTTTTACATCACCTCCACACAATGTTGTGTGAGTTCCTTACACAACACTGAGATAGGTGTGCTGGTTACAAAGTGTTGTGTAAATTCCAAACAACATTTTTGGGAGTACAGTTTTGCGAACAAGGATGATTCTCAGAGCGAGAATAAACTCTGCAGGACTGGCCCGGCATTACTATCAAACATTGCTCAATGTCCCGTAACTGATAATAATACCGAAGTTCCTAGTAACATTCGGTGTCCATCACAATACTGGTGTTGACTCGTGCTTCCTCCTGATCAAATGCACTTCTGAAACTGAGGCAAGCTATTCATTTGACATATTGGAACAAATTCGAAAACTGATTTAGACACGTCTCACACGTCTCACAACCAGTACAAGGAATGTCTAATTAAATATATGGCACCACACACACCACACACCAACTACTCACACCCACACACGCGTGCGCGCACACACACACACGCACGCACACATATACACACACACACCACTCATAACGACAAAAGTGGTACGACATACACACACAAGGCTCATAAACACAAAAAAAAACTGTTATCTTCGATGATTGTTGTTTTCGGAGAAATTCAACAACAACATATTTGAAAGAATTGCTTGCTCCCTTACGTTACTTCTTCCGTGTATTGAACGAACATACACACGATGACGTGTCGAAGAAGTAGGTGTGTGGGCAACCCCATTACGTCACGATATGCTAAGTGGAAATTCCCGAAGTAGATTAACTCGCCGTACGTCGTCACCCGCAGTGACCGACTCAATCTCATACAAGAAACGCGAGCTGCGAATCTAGGCTAATACAATCAGGTTGGACTGACAGACGCACTTTCCCTGCTCGGAAAACACGCCGCTTTTCAGGAACGTTTTCGAAATGTATTTCTGGTCAGTTCATTCTCCCACCTTGCAACGTGATGTCATCCTGGAAGGCGGCAGCTGGTGGCCTCCAGCATAAGTTGAATTATTTCGTTCGGTTGTTTTCTATCCTAATCACTTATTGGACTGTTTACCTGTCATACACACTGTCGTTGCATTGGAATGGTGTTGTGCTGATCATTCTTCATGGTTCACGGCCCGACAGCCGGAGACGTAAGTGTAGGGTTATTTTACTATTACCACACGCTGGCACATATACTATTAAGTCATTGCCGCGAAGAAAAGCGAGCCACAAATCTAGGCTAACACAATCATCTCAACTCGCGAAGCGTTTTTTATTCCAGAAAGACACCCTGCGCAACAGGTGTATATACAAATGATCTCTCGTGGCATCCACCCACACGTATAGATTACCCAGTTATATTGTTTCCACTTGTCCTTGCACCCTAGATCAATTTTCGAAAGGTGACAGTTGGTACTTGCACTTGGAACCTTCTTGCGAGATGTTCGCAATCTCCAGAGATTGCGCAGAGATTTTGTATTTAAAAGATCCGAATTTATCTTGTACTACCTCCACCCACAATGGGGTTAACATCCCTTGATATTTGTAACTTGCATGTCCAGATACTAAGAAGAATTTGTTCTTGTCTGACTGTGATTATATGCTTTGCATACAGACTCAGTACACAGAAGTGCTAGTTTTTGTTTAAAATCAGGTGTGCCTGTCAGTATTCTCATTTATTCTCTTTTATTATTCTTATATAATAATAATTTACATAATTATAAACATATTACAATGAATTAGAACATGTCTCTATGTTGGAACTTGAGCTAAAACGAATTTGAATTCAGACAACGTAAGACATCTTGTGTATTGCTGTTTGTCCCGTTTAAAAACCTCAGACAATCCGCAGACTTACATATGTTACATAATATCTTACAAATTGGTGGAAATATACATGATACATATAACAATAACTTTAGAGCATAGATGGGGTAGATGGACCAGGAATGAATATAAACCTCTCTAGTCGGCTCTATGGTTAAACTTAAGGTAAAAAGGATTTGATTTGGATGATAACGATCAAAGAAAGAAGAAAAGGCAAACTCATTAATATCGAGACGGAGGAAATATAACAAAATAGTTATATGTTAGTATTGTTTTCAGCTCTTCCGTAGCGGGACCTCAGTGCACCGTGTATTCCTTTTTCGGACTGTTCTGGAGAAAGAATTGCTTAAGTGATATCTGTAACGCGTAATAAAGTTATAATAACTATATCATTAAAGTATACCTCATCGATAGTAATATAGATCAATTATAGTGAGGAGTTTATGCTCATTAAAAAGGCTCGCAGTACCTCCCGTATAATGTTCATTGTACCTAATACGTATTACAACAACAACTTTTTCCGTGGTATAGTAGGCTATGTAGGGTCCTTTTTGTTAGTAGTCTCAACAGAAACAGATGTGCAATAGCAGTATATTAACTTTCTCTGCCAAAAATTTGCCTTGTGACACGCGAGGGAACTGTAGGATCCCCCAAATTACAAAGTTGATGTGAAATTGTTCACAAACTAACGGAAGAATAACCCGTTTGTTTTCTGAGTGGAATATCTTCGTTTTTTTTCCTTTATCAAGGCGAAAAAATACACATTGACTGTGTATGGTCTGTGGGAGCCTCGGGTCATAATCCCAGATTCCCCAAAAGTGAATTGAAATTCTCAACAGGGCAACATAATCGGAACCACGGAATGTGGGGTCTGGGGGTTTGACATGCCCTTCTCACCTGTGCTAGTTTAGAGCGAATCTGTTACATGACCGTTGGCTTTCAAGGAAACTGCTTTCGATGTTAATGTTCGTCTAACTCATGTTTGGTCCCTCAAACTATAATAGATCTGGTAGTATCACTCATAATATACCACCCCTCAATTTTAGCATAGTATGCAATTCCGTAAAATCCCTCCAGGTCCCTAGCTGCGATACTTTACTCTACTATCCCTTACATTAAGCCTACTAGGAATGAATACCTGGATGTTTTTCGTTCCAGGGATGTATCTACAAGTTGTTAACCAGATCAATTCCATTCGTTCCGTTCTTTTCTTTCAGTCTTGATCTGTGGTGACCTCAGTTCCTAAATGCCAATGTGCTCACGGGCAGACTGTATCCTGTTACTGATATTCCAGTGACGCAGGCATGACGCACAATTCCGAGGTCCTACTTTTGACGAGGATTATTTTTTAGGACAAACAGTATTGGTTAGGTTAACCAGACCTGTTTTCACTTCCCGTCCTGAGGCACGATGCAAAAAGCGTTCATTAGAAACGGTTTACTGGCCTACTCGTGGCGCTGCAGTCAACAGGCGCTGATTAAACTGTGGCGATATATCGATATATGATCTGAGCTACCAAGATGAGTAATTGCAGATGATGGGAAGGAACCAGAAAGGTAAATGACTGAAAAACCGGGCGATATATCGATATATGATCTGAGCTACCAAGATGAGTAATTGCAGATGATGGGAAGGAACCGGAAGGTGAATGACTGAAAAACCGGGCGATATATCGATATATGATCTGAGCTACCAAGATGAGTAATTGCAGATGATGGGAAGGAACCAGAAAGGTAAATGACTGAAAAACCGGGCGATATATCGATATATGATCTGAGCTACCATGATGAGTAATTGCAGATGATGGGAAGGAACCGAAAGTCAAATGACAATCAATCAGAGATTTTTTTTTTTTAAATTCAGGTTTGAGCATTAAAAACGTAGAACATACACATTTACTACTAATGAGAAAGCCATACGCCGAATACTGGACCATGTGCTCACTACGCGCATGCTAAGTATGATATCCATTTCTTGTAGATGAAGTTTATCAAAGTAACGTGGTATGGTCACATCGTCACAATTTAGCAAGGAAATGGATTGTACAATGTTCGTTTCTGTATTCGGAAGTATCATATGCTCAACGGGCAATTCGTTGTGTAAACATGCTCTAGGTGCACACCCACTCCAGGTTTGTGTTCACTAACAGTCTCCAAATTGAACTTGAACAAATTGAAATTGAGGGTTGTAAAATAAACAAAACCACGTTGTGTGAACATAAATTTCACATAATTCGAACCATTTAATATAGTTTTGTTTTTACTCACGTACCCATTATTCAACCATATAACTGGGTTACTGACTATCCAAGAATATACTCTTCTAACCCTAGAACGAATCAGGCCAATTAACACTACACAGGAACTCGGAAATCCCATTCAAATTCGCTTCCAGGAAACTAGGAACGAGCTCTAATTCTGAGGAATAATTGACTGAACAATACACATCAAAAAGCTATAATATCGTGATCACCTGCACCAAGCTACCGATACTCTCCACGATTGTTCCCTGAAATCAAGACACTCTCAGACTAAATCCAAGATTTGTGTTCCCTGGTGAGAAAGTTAACACGCTGGTGTAAGAAACAATCCTGAGTAATCTCGAAGGAGTCCGAACAATGACTGCCATTACTACACTTAACCAAGAATATATCTGTATATTGAAAACTGCCCATGCATGAATGATGAATTCTTGCCGGAAACGTTGTTGAGCATATCGAAAAAGGAAGTTGTTACTTCAGAGCTATCAGGAGAACGGTGAACCTGAGTTTATACGGAATTGTACAACACACAGAATTGACCAAACTACTGCTGATATCCTCCCTCTCCAAATAATTAAACTCAGAGTTAACATACGACGGAATTCCAACACCGTCAATCCCACGGTGACTCTCACGCTGATCCTGCCTATAGACAAAACATGACTAGCTTGTGCCCTTCTAACTGTGGAAATGTCCTCATTTAGCCAAGACAAGTATCATCCCTGTTACGTCGGGGTAACGCTCCTGTACCAAACCGCTAAATCATCTCACCATCCCTAGATACCTTGAACATTGCGCAAAAAGAAAGCCAACTTACTGCACGTTAATATACGACTATCGCTCTCAGGTGTGACACCCGAGATCCTCACCGCCTCATCTAGTTTGACAACAAACCCTCAACACCAAAAATTGACTAACTTGGCCAACACCAAAGCAACCTTCCCATTGAGGTCAAGTCATATAGATAATTGATAGATAGATAGATAGATGAGATAGATGAGAAATGATAGATATAATATATATAGATGATATATAGATTAGATAAATTTTCCCTTCGGCTAAAATACCTTGCACCCTAATTATCTTCTTCCAACCTCACTGTAGTTTATAGAACGGAGTTTTCACACCTGGGATAAACTTTGAAAATTGGAATCGACCTGGGAGCAATTTAAGCGTAGGTGAGCAACTTGAATTTGTCACATTACGGTACAAATTTTACTGACTTAATCAGTCATTTCGCTGGCCCTATAACTAGAACGAACCATTCTGTCACTGGTCGCCGACGAGCGTCGTTTTTTCCTTTTTTATCAATTACCGAATTAAAATTCGGGTGAATGGAAAAATTTACGTTTCCGATATATACCGACCACACGGACTCTTCAAGAGTTCACAGACTAGAGTGGTAACATGACGTCAGAAAGACGTTCGCTGAGCCCTGCACGGCGTTTAACACGTGGGTACTAATGGAAATTATTGTTTATCACGTTTTTAAACAGAATCATGAACGAAAGTTCCAAGGGAATAGAGTAGAGAGGGTCCTGATGTAGAGAAGACTCGTATCTCTTTGTCAGATAAATTGCAGTATTCGCCTCAATCAACGAACATGCGATTGAAAAATGGACAATTGAGGGGCCATCCTTGGAAATGTCTACAGATTCGCAATTACGGTCAACCTGCTCCCAGGCACCCGCCCTTTTCTACGGTTGACGAGAAATACCGTAGATACTGTTCTATAAACCCAATTCTGTAATCAGACCAGGTATATCTTCCGTAGCTTTGTTTACAGTCTGACGTTTTTTTTTGGCCTGTCCCACCCTGGGATACTTCCGCTCCGTCACGGTCCACGTCAAATTTATTATTTCCGTTGTGCGGACGGATGCCGCCGTAGACGAAGACCGCCTCCTCCGAACAGGATCCGTTCTTTTCCGTATCCGTCAAATGCTATTGCAGAATAAAATTCGACCATGGCAATCGTTTGGGGATGTTTAAAGCTTTTTTTATTGCATATATCGCACCAGTGGCCAAAGTAGGTTTCTGAATACTATCAATTCGAATATTTTTCTAGGGAAGAACTCTTGCCCAAACAGTGGGGTAGTTGATGTATATAGTTTGATTGCTGGATAATTGGTTACACGAGGTTCGGTTTTCGCACAACCCACGACTAGTCACAACTATTCGAAATGGCGGTCTCCAGCAGTGATGACGACTTCGCAGTCTTAACCCTCGTTGTCCACAGGGGCGAACGGAGGGGATCGTGGGCCCACGAAATCAATCCCCGAAAAAAGAGAAAGGACCTTCGTGAATACCACAAATTATGTAGTGACACTGTCCCTGGACAGTTCTTCATCGTGGCCTTCATTCCTACCATAACTATTTCGAGGATTTCCGCTGCCCATAGAGGACCCTTCCAATTTGGTTAGAGGTTGCCCGCGTCTCGGGAATTTGCTTGAACATCACTGTGTGGAAAATGTGGCATTTTACGGCACTGATAAGAAAATCAAGATAGAACATCGAGCGGCAACAAAAATGTGTCCTTTTTTTCAAATTTGTTTCCGTTAGAGATTGTCACAATTTTTACATTGTTTTGCCCACCTACGCGCCTATATATAATGCCAACTGGCGAAGTCAGTCTCGTTATTAACAATACGGATTAGAAGAGACGGAAACTCTAGCCATTGGTACTTATGTGCATGCCAGTTGGATTCCAGCATTGGCTGGGGGGGCGGGGGGAGGGGGGGGGTGGGGGACAGAATCGTTCAAAACCAAGTTATCCTGGGCGATTTCAATCTGTTCACCGCACTTGGTCAAGACCGATATGGAGAAAAAGTTTATGCCGAAAAAAAAAGTCAGAGAACACGCGGCAGGCGCGAATCTTTTTTTCTTCTTTTCATTTTGGCCTCCGCAATATAAAATTTAGGCAATCTTATTAGAAATATGTGTTGTGCCTTTGTGTATGGCGTACTGTATTAATTCGTTGCTACCCTCATTTCATTTATTAATTTCAGGAGATGCATGCCTGGATCATTGGGGGAGATGACTCATATGCCACCCCCCACATATCAAATAAAAAAAAAAAAAATATCGCGCTTGACCCTTGCCTGTCATGTGAGATAGAATATTGTTGATTATCTAATTGAATATACCTAATATGCTACCACCCCCTCTACCCTTGCTTTCCTTCTTCCCCCCCACCAAAAAAGAACGCCTGAAAAAGCCCCCCCCCCCCACCCGGAGCATCCAGTTTCACTTCCATGTAGCCTTCAAACTCGTTACTACGGGTCAAGTGACCACTGCTTTTGGACAAACAAGCAAATCAGATACTTCCAGTAAGAGTCAATGTGGTTGAATAGCGTTACCCCTTTTTCCCCAGTATAGCTGATGGGCTTTCTTTTGTGCCATTTTTTCAGAATTAGCATTTTAAACATGGCGAGACTTCAAACTTGACGGATCGATCAGTACGTCACTTCTGCTTCTGAAACGTATATGGACTTTGAGCAATCCGGAAGATTGCGTACGCCTGCGTCAATTTTTCTGACCTATTGAACGTGACCGGAACGGAAACGGGAACCAGTGTGGCCCGCGCATTGATTAAACGTGCCAACGTGATAGAATTGACGTACATGACGGAACGGAGACGCGACGGAGACGTTGTCGGAAACGTATCCATGTGGACGGCTTAACACGCAACTGCGACACCCGTAACGTATATGCGCCTAAGAAAATCCCCATCCAATAGTAGAAATGCCCGAGGAAAACTGGCAGTACTTCTAAAAAAAACCCTAAACTACCATAGCCCCATTCTGAAAGACTGCCCTGACTAATGATCATATACACACTTGTTAAACAATCACGCATCGCTAATGTATGTGTCTAATTCCCATCATAATCCTGTGTGAAGGAACTATGAAGTTATATCAGTAACACCTGATAGGGCTAGGGTTAGGTATTAGGTCATCTGATGTCAAGAGTTCGTAATCTGAAACTCCTTTGCTATGTATAGCTTTTTGATGGGGAGGACAGATATCCTATTGTGTGGCACGAAAATGCAGCCGGTTTCATCCAAATATGATAGCGAAGGTCAGAAGAGAAATAATAATCAAGAAAGGAAAATGCCTAAGAGTTCGTCGAATGAAGTTCCAAAACGAGTACTGGGTAGCTGAAATTTTACTCTCGACAAGACCTGGGCAAAAGATGCTAGCGGTAGTCTGAAAGATTGCGCTGAAACTCACGAACATCCCACTGCAACAGTCCGTTGTAGAATTGAGTATTATTTGCGACATAGAGGGCCGGTTGTTACAATAGAAGAAGTTCAACTCTTTCATGACACATCGTTTTCCATATTCAGTTCGCCCCACCACACATTAACGAAGAATAGCGTCGACGAAACGCATGACGACGCCGTTTGGGTGATTCGGCGATGTTCGTTTCGGACATGCGGACACATTGAACCGCTGTATACGGTGATACCGAATAACCCAACGGACCAAAACACAGTATGAACACGCACACAACGCCTGAATACACGTACACAGTCGAGATCATATGAAAAGGCACGGTTATGGCATTCTTCACCCACTACTAGTCGGACCCTAACGTACGATGAGATTGAGAGACGAACAGGAATTAGGTTTCATTACAGGGCCGCCAATACTCAGGCTGAGATACCACATGCAGAATGCCCATTACCTTTTGTAATATGAAAAAGGGCGCCAGGAGAGTGCAAAGCTTAAGACAACAGAGACGATGGTGGGTTAGGCGATGGCTGAGTCTCAGAGACGAAGACAGTTCGGGATGTAAGCTGGTAGACTGCGGTGCTTGAGGGACAATGCTGCATCACAACTGGATTATCAGGTCATACGCTGTCTGCGACAATCGTTCATACGTCGACTGTACGTTTTGTGTGTACTGCATTCGTTTGACAAAGTACACATCCGGTTCTCATTCTGTATTGTTCGGTGTCGCTCAGCCGGCTGAACGTACAAATACGTTCCCTATCCGCAAGTCGATCGTTCATTGTCCGTTCTCTTCGTCGTGAATGTTAGTGATCGTCCGTTTATTTGGTATTTTCTTCGACGAATCCCAATGATTAGCTTTATTTTCATTCGTTGATATCCGTTCATCACATTCTTGATGTGTGACAGGTCCTTTAGGGTTCCCAGCGCTGCATATGTTTAGACCTGAGGCACTGATGTGAAAGGGAAGATAAGCAGTCCTAAATAAGGTAGGATCCATACACAGGTGTTTGTTCAGAAATAAATGCTAAATTGCCCAAAATTGCAAATCCTTCTCCACAGCAGCATAGGATTCTCCCATCTCGTTCGTTACACATAATGGTCTGCGTTATCACTCTTTCACTCTTCCGTGAATTGTTTAAACAGCTAAATTGGTTATGGTCGATTTGTCGAACTGGAGTGGCCATGACAGAGAGGGGGTTTCATAAACCAAAAATTGCCCTTTCACAAAAATTCAAAAACAGCCTTCGCTGTACGTGCCCGTTAGGGATAGGACACTATGGTGAGCCATAGCCACTGCAGCCATGTTAATACGCCATTTCAACCTACCGTCGCAGGTCAAGTCTGTCGTATCGAAAATATTAATTGTACCCATTGTGAGGACCGGGGATAAGGATAGACATCAAACGTTACGTTCGAACAGTGCAAACAATTCCGAGAAAGGGAAAAAATGCGCCATTGATTCCTCACGGGACGAATGTGCGAGAGGGATTAACACGCGGGAAATCTACCAGTAATGGAGGAAGGATACATAGCACATGCTAAATCGTCAGTAATAGTCGCCTGAACGGATGAACTATCGTTGAGCAGAGAATGTTTTGTAATAATGTCTGGCGACTAAAACGGCGAGACACTGCAACAGTCTAGAAGGTTACGTGTGATGTACTGTAGTTAACTATGCAGAGATCACGACCGGGATGTTGGGGTCGTACTGCCATAAGGAGAATCATGTGAGACCTAATTGCTCTCTACCCGTGTAAGATTCAGAGTATGAGCTTCATCCATACAGGTGGAGGGATCGAGTTATCGGTTTACAAGCCAAAATTGGCCAAACATCCGAAATTTTCACAAATTGTGTTATTTTGCCGAATTCCAATCCGACCCAACCAAAAACACATCAGGGTCCTGTAACTCCGTAAGAAAGCCATACAATAAATTTCAACCTGGCCATGCCAATCATTCTGGACTTATCATGTTCCACATTTCAGACCAAAACAATAGGGTTCATGTACTCATCATAGGGAACACATATACCAAGTAGGAGCGTCATCCATCCAGGTTGGTCGAGTTATCGTGTTACAAGCTGGGCGTCACATACGCACAACAACACACATACCACACACATGCATACATACACACACTGTAATTACTGCAGAGATCCTCTAACTTCGTCAATGAATAACAATGGTTATGGGGAATTACACAACACTGTGTAAACCGCACATCTATCCGGTGTGTGTAATTTAAGCTACCAACAACATTATGTGAAGCTCCGTGTAAAAAACAAATTTGTTAGAGTATACACAATGATGGCGTATTTTCAGACAAAAACCGGAAGGTGTGCTAGGTTACACAACATTTTGAGAGTGTACCACTCTCTCTATAGATGCCCCTTTGTGCAATTCTCCCAATAGGCTGATAGGTAAATATATCATTTGTCAATTCTTTCTCATTGCTCGGTTGGTAATTCACAGGTCAAGGGAACCGTCTCAAGTATCTCGCTTGATTATGCCGTTGGACTGGATATGTGACCAGATCCAAATATAAACCCCATCTACCAAGTTCCGTGTGAGTTAGATCAACTACAGAGAAAATCGACACGATTTATGCAAATATAATAATAATGATAATAATAATAAAATACATTAACTTATATAGCGCCCAAATCCACACGGTGTTCAAAGGCGCTGCACAAAGTTACGCATAAGCCACTCGAAAGAAGTGAGTTTTGAGGACTGGACTTGAAATGGGCCAGGGAGGAAAAAAGCCTCTACTGACACACGGCAAGGGTTCCAAAGGGTTACGACCCACAACGTCTCGTTCTAGGATCATGAGATCTAATCAATTACTGGATCTCAGAGCAAACGGGGGGGGATCAAAGAAGTCGGAAATAGCTGAGCTAAATAGGCAGGAGTCATATCATGAAGTCACTTGTATAAAAGCAAGTAGGATCTTAACTGATCCTGGAATTACATAGGTACCAATGTAGGGAGTACAGAATACTCGTAGATGAAGACCTGAAGTCATAGCAGTTCAAACAAGACGGTAGCACAATTTTGCAAACTTTGCAACTTATGCAATGAATAGAGGGGTATACCATATAACAAACTGTTTGCATAGTCCAAGTGATATGGACAAAGAAGGACCAGATACTCATGGTTTTAGCAGACATGTGATTCCTAATTTCCTAAGAGATTGAATATAGAAATGGCGATTTTCAAAACCTTGTCAGAACATGCTGGGCATCATGTTACTGTCAAATATGACACCCACGTTTCTGACGTGAGGGGAGGCTGTACGGGGTTATTGCCTACCAATGACAGCCGGGTCTGATAAGTTGGGTAGGGTTCCCATTGAAATGAATTCAGTCGTAGAATCGTTCAATTTCGATATTTTTCATAGGGAGTATATCATTTTTGTCATTTTGAAAAGTCCAACGATCTTCAGCGAGCATGCCAGAATTCAATTGGGACCTTATGGTATTTATAGGCCAATGCTAGGGTATAAAAAAAACACTAATAGTAATCCCTGGTGCCAGATGTGTCATTAATGCTACTTCGGGTAGCGGGAGTCGTTCGCAGTACTGTTACGAATGGTGGTCGATAGTTCCTATGTTCAGACATTGTTCTGGTACAACAACGTTGCAGGGCATTGCCTCCGGGTGGTAATGCCACTCCAAACATGCTAACTGCTATTGTGAAGTTGCTCGTTTGTACTCAACAAACCACTCCATATAATTTAGTAGTTGAATATTAGCTTTTGTGGAAAAAATATCTGAAAAAAACATAAAAATTATATGTACTAAATAGTGGGTACATAATGTGTGCATTAAAAAATCTACAAATGAACTGAGATTTACTTCACCCTAAGATAACGAATTTCGTTGGCCGGGTTGATATTAGATGTTGTTGACTACTGAATAACTATAAAAATTTATTAAACGTGTTCGAATACAGTGCACATATTGCAATCAATTGAAATCACACAAAGTTTAAATGGATTGGACTATCCGTCCACCATGTATGCCAGAGCAACGTTGTCACGGATCACTGTGGGCTGTGTTGCTGGACCTAGGATCAGTTTTCGAAGCAGACAAACATGAAAGGTTGTTATCTATTTCATACGGAGGACAAAATAAAACGGTGTCCACACATTTTAACCAAGTTGAGAGAGTTTTACTGGGCTGTACAAGTTCTGCAAGCCGTGATCGTTACACGCTGGTCGCAGTGGCGTCGATGTAGTCTGATTTCGAAAATGTGATCCGCTTACTGAAATCTGACAAACGTAAAAAACCCAAGTAAAAAAACATGATCTAAACTGTGACAAAGAATCAAACGGCCCCTCGAGAAGATTGTGTTCATTTGAGGAAATTGCCCAGAATAGTCAAATAGTCGCATCTGATTTTCAAACGCGAATGCCATGGCCGAAAAAAAGTCTATGTCTACCGACTCTACATCTTTCTTCAGCGAGAGAGGGGACGCCATGCTCAGTCTCGAGAAAAAGTTGAAGTGAAAAGTCGAAGACCAGGATGGCGCTGAGAGGAAAACGACAATTTGCAGGAACAGCGTGCTGATTAACGCCGGGTAACCGGTGTCGCACTGTATGCAATACGTGTTTCTTATCATTATTCTTGCAGTTAAAACATTTATTGCTTTTTTACATTTTATTACAGATAGCAGCGAACAGTGGACCAGTTCTTTGCCGCCGTGGCATCGTAGCCAATTACCAGGGTCACGAGAATTCAGGGAGCTAATAAACTTACCCATCCCTCCCCCAAAAGGACGGAAAAACTGATAGTTCTGACATTGTAATGGCCGGCATACCGATAGCTTGTAGCCGTGCCCTCGTTGAACGTAAGATTATGTCGGCGGCGCTCTTTAATCAAATCTAAAATGAATTTGGTGAAGTGAGGTAGACAATAATGATCATGGAAGCTCAACGCATCCGAAATATGCCACTGGTAATTTTCAATGGGGGAGGCTGTATGTTTTTGTATCTCTTGTTACCACACTGTTCGCAAATGATTATTTCAAGGGGATGGTCACACTTCAATACTGTCGAGTAACGGGGGCTGCATATGTAGCTGAAATCGCGGCTTTTCAAGGGGGGGACCTTCAGGCAAGAGAATGTTTCCTCGCTTTTCTAGATTCCTCAGACAGTCTAAACGGTGCAGTTTGTATGACCGTGAAAAGCCCCCTCCGTTTTTATCATCAGAGTGAATTCAAAAGTCCCCGCCCTTGGTTGCATAGCCGTAAGACAGCGGTACTGTGCACAGCGACATTATTGCGCACTTCAAACATGCCGGATATGGGAACTAGTAGCGGCAAGCGCGAGCACGCATAACATGTGTGAAACTTACGTTTGTGCTCAGCACCCAGACGTAGCAGGTCACCAGTGCACTGTTCAATTAGAACAAAATTGGAGCATACTTACAATGTGGAAGTCTCTCTGTTTTCTAGTGAAGATATGGCCCAACCGACCAGAAAAGGTCACCAGAACAAGAGATTGCTACTCGCCAAACACTTTCCCAATCGACCGCTCGGTCGACGTTAACATAAAGTATATAACCCTAAGTCCAGTAAAGATTTCCTTGAATTGCCATTCCAAGTTACATTCATGTACGCTTAACCACCAGTACCTTTTATAAGGCTCGCCTGACTCAGTGTGTCACGTACAAAGCGTACACAGCCACTTCGAGCAGCCAGTGGCTCTAGGGCTCACCTCGCACTGCTAGTACTCGTGGGTATAATATCCCGAATAAATCACGTCTCCAAGCGTGAGAAAAGTTAACCGGCAGCTTCATCTATTGACTCACTGATAACGATATAACACTGCAAAGATGCTCTTCAGGTTATCTGTCACGCCTTTCGTGAGAAAAAAAACAAAAAACGGATGATTTACAGTCCAGGAATGGCCGAGCTTGGTCGGCAGACATGCTCACGACGTGAAAACAGCCGTGCTAGTGACGCCAGAAAATGACGTAGGCGGAGGTGAAAAACAGGCACGTGTTTTTTTACTGCAGTTGGAGTGATATTGCACACGGTTTGATTGAATGCTCAGGTTATATGGTCCTTGATGAAAGGGGTGTGGTGAGAGGAGAATTGAGGGTTTGTAGTGATGGTGGATGAAAGTGCCACCATAGCACGAGGCGGCTTGGATGTACGTGTCATGTAATCCAATCGAACATGAAAATCGTTCCCTCCTCCTTTTGGTTTGTCTCGCAATGTATGATAAAACGAGTTGCGGGGGCTAGAACAACTTGGGAGCTACTGGGAAATGTTTTTTTGCTCCTCTTACCGATGTCCAGAATAACAGCGTAGAGATAGTATATAATCGACCGACGTTGTTCAGACTCTCCGGGCTGAGCGACAAGCGTAGATTACCCCTAAATTAGAATAACGAGCGAACACAAACGGTTGTTGAACCGTTTGGGAAATGCTTCGTCCAATGGTTTTATTTTCAAGAAGCTCTTTACGAAATGTTAGATAAAGGGTTCCGTTTTAGTTACTGCGGATTGGCATCAAACCAAAACAGACCCCAATCAATAGCCTATATTGATAGAAAGTGTGTTTGCCCTTCAATTATTTTTACCATGGCGGTCAGCGACGCGCCACAATTCTTTCCGGGTCGTGGATAGTTAAATTCCGACCAGAGACCATCAAATCCTTTTAAGCATTATCACTAGACGTACCGATAAAATACAACACGGTGTGCTTTACAGAACTCTGATGATTTTATAGGAATATTCCGAAACAATAGGCATGACCGAAGAAGCATAGTTGAACCTAAGTAAGTGGGGAATGGAACATTGACAATCCACCTAGATTGCTAGTCAGAAGTCTTCTGAACATGATGGTGGGAGAACCACACAAGAACTCTGTCTATGCCAAGAAATAATACTGGCACTTTATTTGAATATTTTCTTTAAGTGACTTCGAGGGTAAGGATGAGGTGCAGCCGTTATACCTCGCACAACAAATGCACTCTTCGCAACCGAGATTGATAAACGTTCAGGAGACTCTGGAAAGGAAGTTGAATGAAAATTCCCCTTCAATAGCTCTGTACGATTCCGTTTGTTACCGTGGGTTACATGTGTTCAATAGCTTAACAGTATAACGATCTCATTAATGCCTTGCGGCATGTTTTTTTGACGAACTGTTCCTTCTGCTGGATTTAGATTCCCTCAACTGTAATAAACTGAACACGAAGAACAGCTGAAGTAATTTTCATATGGATTCCCACTTAACGTGAACCATTATATTACAACATATTTTTTTTTAAACAACGAATCATACGATCACCCAATCATTCAACCAACGGATGTATCGATTCATTGGCACCTACTATAATTAACATTGATTAAGTTAAACGAAAGAAGAACTAATGTAGGTTCGTGCAATTATCCTACATTTTTTGAACTGCTGTATATCCGGTTCATTTTCTGTCACGCCCCTCGTGTCGTGATAGATCCAATAACGAACAAAACCAATCGTTAGGTACGTAGAACGTACGAGTTCTGAATGAAAGCTTGTCATCAGCACTGCACGTTATGAACTACTTCAGCATGTATGGATGTCCATACCTTCGAAACACGAAGCTCGCTCCAAGACTGTAGATTCAAGCATGACTTCCAGAAGATTCGGCATTGTTTGTGAAAAAATCGTCGCACTCTCTCCAAAATGTTGTGTAAAAGGAAAACACAATCATTGGTGTATAATATGCACAACTTGTGTAATTTTCTACACGACTTACACACAATGTTGTATGTTAATTTCGTACACAACCTGGGATATGTGTGCTAGTTAAACCTTGTTGTGTAAATTCTACAGAGTGGGAGTGCAGTCTTGCGAACAAGGATGATTTCTCAGAAGAATGAACTCTACAGTGCGGTGGCACGGCCATTATACTACATTGCTTTATGCTCGGTAAAACTGATTACTCCACAAGTATATTATACGTCGGTTCCCCACAGTTCTGGTGTTGACGGTGCTGCTCCCTATCAAATGCACTTTTTGAAATGATGCCAGCTATCCATTTTGACAAATTGGAACAAATTCGAAAACCATTTAGAAGACGAACACGTCTCACAACCAGTACAGTAATGTTCTAATTAAATATGTGCAGTAGTCAGATACAGAGGGATTCAGGCCTTAGGGTCCCCCCTATGTTTTTTGGTTCAGTCTTTTTGACACACTAATGCATTCCACGAATTTTGTATATGGCTTCTAGGGGTAGCACCGCACCCCCCCCCCCCCCCTCGTAGTGCCGATTTGGAGGCGGTTATACGAAGTGCTTTCATAACTTTCAAGAGCGATTTTAGGAATCTTAAATTTTCGATGTGGAAGCACGGATTCCAAAACATAGCATACTACTCAGCCACTTCTAGCAAATTCTGTAAGTATAATTTCTAGCAAATGTGTTATTGTAGACATCGAGGAGACCCCGCTCAAAAATGCAGAAAATCCGAAACGAACGAATCATCACTGGTCAAATGGACCTTTCCCCTGTGGACCTAGAGACATTCGTATGTCAGTAAGTATGCGAACAAATAAGACGAAGTAGAAGAGTCATTTTTAACATGTTTATAAGGGTACGTTGTCCTCTCCTCGCGAAAGTGGGCATCATCATTTGATCAATCTGAATTGATAACTCATTTTCAACTAATGTGCACATCTCCAGTTTCTCTATCTCTAGTTCTCAAATGCAATGCATTTTGTTCATATGACCATCCTGACTTGAAAAGTATGTTAAAATTTTCTGCTGAGCTAACCTACGGATGAGAGGATCGAAAACCGAACGATTTCCGCTTATGGCCTACCAATAGTAATAATTAACAAAATTACACAGTTTATATTTCCTAAAGTTTCCCCAGCTGGAACGAAATAGCCCGACCCTAGATGTATGTGCACATCCATTCTTTGCCACCGGGTGGCAGGGGCTGATCAAGGCGATGGAGAAGGAAAGTGGCTTCATAATTAGGCCAGTATTCAAATGCCGCTCTCTGCACATTACCCTGTCATTTAGTGCAACCTGCGAGACCCACAAGGTCGGAGTCAGTGCTGCCTAACATTCCGCACCCATAACAGGTCTACTTCGCAGGTCTAGACCACTTTCCCTGCTCTGAATGGTTACCTGGATAATAAGAGTAGCCAGTATATAGGTATAGCAACATTCTCATAGTGCAAAGGAAAGATCGTCTAGCTTCGCCGGGATTTGAAATCGCAATCTTTCGATTCACTTAGAACGGGACCCTGTCTCATCCCGTTCTCCACCCAATACTGTAGGACCTATGATGGTGCCAATGGCCAAAAATTCAGAAAGCAACGAATCATCCTACGTCATGGGAATCAAAAGTTTTGTAAATCAAGTACTAATAAATGCCTATCTTTTGCGAATTTTTGTGTCCATTTTTTCACTTACTGGGAGCCAGAAGATGGTTTTCTGGAAACATGCCTATCCAGTAAGAGTAGGATGTATTACGACGACATACAACAAGGCTATAAACGACGAAAAAAAATGTTATCCGTACTGATGTGTTTTCGTAGTGGAAGTAGTGGAAATCCCGAAGTTGATTACTTGCCATTTTACTCTTCACCTGCCGGTGACCGAACCATCTTCATACCAAAAGTGCGAGCGCGAACTAGGCCAAAAACAATTCAGGTCTTGAAAGACAGGACAGACACCTTTCCCGGGTTCGAAACAAAACGCCGCTTGTCAGCACGTTCGAAATGAATTCTGGGCGAGTCGTCTTCTACTTGCAGCGTTGGATGTCATCTTGGAAGGCGGCAAGCTGGTGGCTCCAGCATAAGTTGAATCTGTTCGTTCGTTTGTTTCGATCCTTAATCACTTATTGAATGTTTACCGGGACATACACACTGTCGGTACATTGGAATTGGTTGTGTGCTGATCATTCTTTGTGGTTCACGACCCGACAGCCGGAGACGTAAGTGTAGGGTTATTTTTACTATTACAACGACTGGCGCCTACTATACTCATTTTGTAAGTCCCGTGTCGCGAAGAAAGAAAAGCGAGCCACAAAATTCTAGGCTAACAACAATCAGTGCGCGAACTCGCGAGCGTTTTTTTATTCAGAGGAAGACACGCCCGAAGAACAGGTTTGTACTATACAAAGGATCCTCTCGTGGCATCCTCCAACACGTACATATTACCCCAGGTTATATGGTTCCACTAGTCCTCGCCAACTAGATGAATTTTCGAAAGGTGACCTTGTGCAGTTAGCCTTCGTCGCGTGACCAAAACTCGTCAAACCTTATTTAATAAAGTTATTTGCTTGTGGTTGGTTAAGGATTGGCCTAGAACTTTCATTGAGCACAGATATCCATCATTTGCCCATAACTGTTTAGGTGGAATGGAATAACGATACTGCAGAAGTTTCAACTACGTAGTCACTTGCCTCTTTTTTCCCAATCGAAAAACGAAAAACAAGTATAGGTGGGAGTGGGTGCTGAGTGTGAAATTCGTAGGCTCTGTCAGTTAGTGCTGGGGGATTAATAAATGCCATTGAAGGAGGGGGAGGGAAAGGGAAGGGGGATCGGAACAGAATTCCCCCAACTGGATAACAAATTCAAATACCTGATTTGAATTCCCCAACCAAACCCTGACACCCAACGATAACCGCCCCTCCCCTATACTGAGTGCCGCTGTACGTAGATATGGAGATAACATACTATGGAGCACGTCAGGTTTCGTAACTCAGGTACTGCCGACTTTTAGCACAGTCGCCCTAACTATAGCCTAGAAAAACCCAAAATGCCCCCAACTTAGGGACTGGAGGGCGATGCCCTCCTTGCGTTGATACTGCATGCACACATACTAAACTTCCGAGCCGAGGTGGCTCTACCTAGGATTTGTATCCGCAGCTTTGCATGATGCCGATCAATGTTAAATGTATAAATGCAAAATTGCTTGTTCTTCGGTGTACGTAGCTCGCACAGGGATTTTATCTCTCAAATGGGTACACGCATTAGGCTGCCATTGCCTCTCCAGTTATTATTATAGCTCCTGTTCCTGTACATAACAGGAAATAGAATCAACTTCATACAACACGAGTAGCCAATCGGCATATCCGGTAAATGATGTGCTCCAGCTGAATGAAAGGACAATATACGATAGAACTTGGAACCTACTTCCGAAATGTTCGCAATCTCCAGCGATTGCAAGATAATATAGTATAATGAGCATTGTATTATAGAGTACGGATTACACTTCTCGTAATACTAAGTAGGCTTTTAGAGTCTTTATTTTTGTTAGTAGGTCTCAGGAGTTGTATGCGTGGAAATATCATCGTCACCCGACATATGATACCGTTGTTCTTTGTTTTTTTTTGTTAATTACTTACACTCATGATCATGCTTTAGCCCAATGGCAATTTATCATCCAATTGTTATTCCTAAAAAAAGGTGTATGATGGGTTGAGGACTATCTGTCGTCGGTCTTTCTAAGGACCAATCGATATGCTTACCAGTGTTTTCATGCTACTACCAAAGATCTCAAAAAATTTCGTAATCATTACATGAATGACCAATCGTCTATTCTGAGCAAAGAGTGTTAGTAGTGTCATCTGCCCAAAAAAGTAGGAAATTAGATTTTCTTGAAAGAGTTTGATATTTCATTGATAACAGAGGATTAAAGAGCGAATTACCATTTTCCAATAAAATAGTACATAGTGGAGGCGCTATTCAGTAGCTTTTGAACCATTGTGCATACGTTTTTTAATTTAACCCGTATGCGAATGATTTATAAAGAGAATAAACATAATCTATGTACCCAAAGGCTTCGAATAAGCAATTGAAAGTGTTGTGTACTTTCCTGTTTCTATGCCAGTTGAAGTCTACTTCACGAGGACTCAAAGCAGCCGTAAGTTGAATAAATTCTTCCCGAAACCATACTGATGTGAGTAGAGGATTTTGTTCGAATTTTGTTATAAATCTGTCAGTTGTAGAACCATGATATGAGACTATTTCATTAAAACAATCAGAGTGGCAGTCGAACTAGGAAATTCTGGTCGGTGAATATCATGATGAAATGAATACAGGATAGTAGGTAATCCAAGAAATATCCATATCAACATTTCATTTACTTCGAAAAAGATTGATAGTATGTCCTTTGTATTAGGTGTAGGCGGTAGGCTTAAACCACGGAGGGCTGGAAACTGAGCTGACGAAATATCTGGAAAGCAGATGGAAATTCGTTATTTTCTTCGTAGCTAAGGGCAGCTGTTTACTAACATAATAAACACTCCAAGCAACCATACTTTCGGTTCTATTTACAGTTCAGGATGGTAATTAATGATGAACAGAAGATGGATAATACTGTAGGACAATGTCATACTGTATAGGTGACTCGAGGGAGTATATCCAGGCAGGCCTGGGACTTCAAACTGGCATAATTTGCTTCGACCTTCTTGGCAAAACCTCGTAAAGTCGCATCCTCATCTTAATGTCACCAGGTATTCCGAGCCGTTACCTTTAATAATATCTTGTAAAACCTGCAAAAATTGTTCTCGTCATGTTTGGAGTCCACAATAATCATGTAGAAATGACTGACGGTTTGGCACTTCTTCCCTTGCAAAAAAAAAAAAAATGCATGTTGACATTACGGGGGAACTGTGAATCCACCAATTGCGAAAAGTCTTAGTAAAACAGGGGTGAAAGCCTATTAAAATTGTTCACAAACTAAATGCAGACTACTTTCGTTTTCTGTGTCAAGGCCCGCAGAATGCAGCCATTGCAACTCTGTGTAGGGACTGTAGAAGATCGATGTCAGATATTCCTCAGATTCTTCAAAAGGTGGAATAGATCTATCTCACACGAGCGGCAACATACCAGAAACCAAATAAATTTGGGTTCGGGGGTTTGAACATGTCCTTTTATCCATGCTAATTTCAAGCGAAGGTCTGTTACCATGACAGTTGGGCCTTTTAACGAAACGGCTTTTGATGTATATGTTCGTCTAACTCACGGTTGGTACCTTCAAATAGGATAATATCCTCAATTTAGCAGAGTATACAATCCGGTAATTCCCTCCAGGTCTTGCTGTAATACTTCACTCTACTATCCCTTAAATTAAGCCTATTAGGAATACCCCTGGACTGCTTTCGTTTCCAGTGATTAGCCTACCAATTGGTTGACCAAATCAATTCCATTCGTTCCTGTTCTCTCAGAGCATGATCGCTTGGTGACCTCAGTTTCCTAAATGCCAACGCGCTCCGGGCAGGACTGGTATCCTGTTACTGATATTCCAGTGACGCAGGCATGACGCACAATTCCTAGGTCCTACTTTTGACGAGGATTATTTTTTAGACAACAGTATGGTAGGGAACCGCTGTTTTTCATTCCCGTTCCATGCACGGTGCAAAAAGTGTTCATTAGAAACAGTTTACTGGCCTAATCTTCTGCGCTGCAACCACAGTAAACAAGGAGCGCTGATAAACTGGCGATATATCGATATATGATCTGGGCTACCAGTGATGAGTAATTGCAGATGATGGGAAGGAACCAGAATGTCAAATGACTGATCAACTGGGCGATATATCGATATATGATCTGGGCTACCAGTGATGAGTAATTGCAGATGATGGGAGGAACCAGAATGTCAAATGACTTTTAGACTGGGCGATATATCGATATATGAATTTCGACCTAACCAAAGATCGCAGGAAATTCAGATGAAGATGATGGGAAGGAACCAGAATGTCAAATGACTTTTAGACTGGGCGATATATCGATATATGATCTGGGCTACCAGTGATGAGTAATTGCAGATGATGGGAAGGAACCAGAATGTCAAATGACTTTTAGACTGGGCGATATATCGATATATGATCTGGGCTACCAGTGATGAGTAATTGCAGATGATGGGAAGGAACCAGAATGTCAAATGACTGATCAACTGGGCGATATATCGATATATGATCTGGGCTACCAGTGATGAGTAATTGCAGATGATGGGAAGGAACCAGAATGTCAAATGACTTTTAGACTGGGCGATATATCGATATATGATCTGGGCTACCATTGATGAGTAATTGCAGATGATGGGAAGGAACCAGAATGTCAAATGACTTTTAGACTGGGCGATATATCGATATATGATCTGGGCTACCAGTGATGAGTAATTGCAGATGATGGGAAGGAACCAGAATGTCAAATGACTTTTAGACTGGGCGATATATCGATATATGATCTGGGCTACCAGTGATGAGTAATTGCAGATGATGGGAAGGAACCAAAAAGTCAAATGACCTACAGTGATCCACAACTGCAGTACATCGTGATGGCCTCTTAGCCCCTTTCACATGCTGAAGGCCAATAGAGACTCTCACTTTTCATCTAGGAAACGTTCACTAAATATGACTATAGACAACGTCAGATGACAATCGATCAGAGTTTTTATTTTTAATTCAGTTTTGAACATTAACAACGTAGAAACATTAGGGAATTCTACTACGAACCATAAGCCATAGCCGAATAATATTAACCAACCATTACATGAACCAGGCATATGGACTAACTGTGCGCCGAAGAAATCAGTATGAAACAGGAATTACTTACCAGATAATCAAGCTGCAATTGTTAGACAAGAAATGTCTAATTCAACAGGTCGGGTCTCTCGTGGGTATCTCGTCCAGACAAAGCATTGTGGACCAGTGTGCTGCAACTATTTGTCCTCTCTCCCAAAAACGGTTCATGTGCTCACTACGCGCGTGTGCTAAGGTCTGATATCCATTCTTGGGTGGAGAAGTTAGCAATAGTAGGTGTTTTGGACAGCATCAGTCACAATTAGCACGGAAATGGTTGTTACAATGTTCGTTCGTAGTATGGCGAACATATCTCAACGGGCATTCGGTTGTGTAAAACATGATCTAGTGCAGCACGCCACTCAGTTTTGTGGTCGCTAACAGTCTCCAAATTGAACTTGAATAACATTGAAATTAATTTGAGGGGTGTAAAATAAATGACCAGCGGATGTGTAATGAATCACATATTCGGACCATTTAATATAGTTTTGACTTACGACCCTTGGTCAACAATAATACATACAGACCATCCAAGGAATATATTCCTATATCCTAACGAATCAGATCAGGCCAAGTTAAGTTAAACAGGAACCCGCGGGGAATTCCTCCAAATTCGGTTCCAGGACAAAGGAACAAGATCTACACTCTGAGGATATTACGGAACCAATACACATCAAAAGCTACAATATCGTGATCACCTGCACAAAGCTTACCGATAATCTCCCCATGGTCCACTGAATCAGGGACACTATCGAGACTAAATCCAAATATGTGTTCTGGTGGCGGAAGTGAACATGCTGGTATAAGAAACAATCCTGGGTAATGATGGAGAAGTCCGAACAATGGATGCCACTATACCATTTAGACAAGAAATACCTGTATAAGTGAAATCTCCAATGGTATGAATCTTGCCGGAAACATTTGTGGAGAATCGAAAAAACTGAGTTGTTACTTTTCAGAGCGATTAGGGGAGAACAGTGAACAACTGTAAAAAACTAGGGATACTAAACCTGGGTATACGGAATGTACACAACACAGACATGACAAGAGAATACGCTTATATCACCACCTCTCCAAAACTATTCAACCTCAGTTTGACTACGGACGAAAACTCCACCGTCAATCCCACGGGCCTCTCACGCAGAGTTTGCCTATGAACAACATGACCTTCGCATAGTGAAATTCAACTGTGGAAATGGACAAATGTCCTATGTAGCCAAGAGAGTAATCCTACTAGTCGGGGGGTAACGTCCTGTAACAAACGATGAAAAACCTCATCGAACTCAGTCCTATATACCTTGAAAATTAGCGCAAAAAAGGCAACTTATCGCACGTTAAACGACTATCGCTGTCAGTTGTGACAAAACAACCCGAGACCGCTCACCCTATACTAATTTGACAACAGCCCTTCAGCACAAAATTGAACTAGCTTGCCAAAACACTGAAGCCCCCTCACCATTAAGGTGAATCGGGATTATGGATGGATAGATGGATAAATGAATGAATGAATGAATGATATGAAGGAATGGAAATGCATGATGGATGGTGGAGGAGGTGGATGGAGGAATGATAGATGATAGATAGATAGAAGATAGATAGATAGATAGATAGATAGATAGATAGATAGATAGATGGTAGGAGGTAGGTGGGTGGGTGGTGCGTGGGTGGGTGGATAGATAGATAGATAGATAGATAGATAGAAGATAGATAGATAAGATAGTAGATGATAGATAGATAGTAGATAGATAGATGGCTGGAGTGATTAGGGATTAGGTTAAGGAGGTCAGGAAGGGACAGAATCCTTGTCATAAACGACCCCAAGCCACACAACATCCCAGGGGAAACAAATGAACCAAAACTCGAAATAATTCGCAAGTGATTCCTGAAAATAAATCAAGACTGTTCTGACACGCATCACACTCTTAGACAAAAACAACATTTTCAGGAAGACAATTCCACGCACTGATCACTGCTGCGAGAAGGAAGATTTACGAATGTCCATTCTGCAGGGCTTGCCACGAAGCTTGAGACAGTGGCCTCGATTTGCAGTAACATTGGAACATTCAACGAAGTAGTAGGGAGGACAGGCTATCGAGTCCTTGGACACTTTTGAAAACCGGATCAAGTACCCCGAATTCGCCTCAGCTCCATGGTAGTTTAGACCGAGGACGCCTTAATTTCCTCGTAGGATATTTTTTTCCAGACAGTGAATCATTCTAGTTGCCCTACGCCTAAAGTTTTCAGGTTATTACTCTGCTTGTCTTGTGCAAAGTAGGGATTCCAACACTTGTAGAGAATACTTCAGGTGGCGGTCTCACCAGTTGCTCAAGCAGCCTGACAACACTATCAGTATCAAGGGAAACTGAAGGAGAGTATGACGTCTAATCAAGCCACTAATCCAATTACCTCTTCTAGAAGCTTCGGCACACTGATGGAGTTTTTCAAAGAAGAATCAAAACAAACCCCAAGATCGTTTTCTGGAATCACCTCCGAATATTTTGGCCATTCAATTTGAAGGAAGCGTTGCGATTGTAAATGTTGAAAACCAACATGACATAACTTTCCACTTGTCGACATTGAAACACATTTGCCAGTCGGAAGCCAATTTGGAAATATATCCAGATCCCTTTGACACATTGCAAGAGCATCATCATTCGAACCGGACCTCCCGCGATACAACTTGTATCGTCTGCAAACTTCCTAACCCTGGAATGAACAGAACCTCCAGGATCGTCAATAACCCAGAAAGAGGAACGGCCCGAAGAATGACGTCACCTGGGGAACACCACTAGTGACCCTTTGCAGAGAGACTGCCCATTAAGACAACTCGTTGTCCCTATTATGAAGCCACTCACGAATCCACTCAAGGACATTCCCATCAATGCCAAAGCCTTCCAACTTGAGCAAGAGACGATCATGAGGAACCTTGTCAAAAGCTTTCTGAAAGTCCAGGAAAATTATAGCAACAGAATTGCCGTTGTCAACAAACCATCCTCCATAAATTCCAACAGATTGGCAAAACAAGAACCGATATTTTCCTAAACCCATGCTGAGACGCCCCTAATCAGACGATGCTCATGAAATAATAACCATTATTGATCCCTTTTTTGTTGAAGACTGATGCATTACCTTGCAGACAACACTTAGTAAGATGCGGGCCTGTAAGGACAAAGAAAGAGAGACCGCTTACCTTTCTTGAAAATAGGAGAAACATTTGCTCTACCTCGCCAATCATCGGAACATACCTTATTGCAAGTCGTATATGAAAATAATGCTACTGGAACAGAAAACTCGTCGGCAAAGTGATTTTAGTAAAAAAGGATAAACTTCGTCAGGACAAGGAGCTTTATCACTTTGGAGCTTCTGCAGTTTCTCCTATACTAAACCAGGCGATCACACCACATTACCAATACTATTGCGGAAGAAACCCCGGACAACTAGCGTCACAAATTTATCCAAGTTTCATGAATAAAAACAGACGAGAAATAATTATAGGAAACTTTAGCATCTCCGGCTATCGCTGATTGTACTCCCCGAGTCGGAATCTATCAAAGAACCAATGCTGTCTGACTTTCTGCCTTTCCCCCTCACATAAGAGAAAAATGCACGAGGATTCTCCTTGATATTAGAGCGCCCCCCCCCCCATTGCTCTCAAAATCAAGTTTAGCCCAGAAACAAACGCTGGACAGGCTTTTGCTGAACTTTGAAATGCTCATGATCAGACACGGACCCAGAAGAACGATAAAGTCGCCAATATAATGTCGCTTACGTTTGATGGCCGGAAAACTTTCCTTTTCATCCAAGAGAAGGCCTCTTGTTTCCTACTGCGAGTTTCCTCCAAGGAGTAAGCTTTCATAACCTCGTTAAGCGAAACAAGGAACAGCTTCCACTCTGTGGGATATTGACAGAAACAAACCAATTGAAGTAAAATAGCGTTGACATTGACCCAACGGCTTACCAAGATCTATACCTTATCTACAGATCTGGATCACTCCTCAGAACTGAATCTAAATTATTATGCTTTCTGGTAGCAAAATGTACATGCTGAGAAAGGAACAATTCTGCGTGACATTGAAAAAAGCCAGATCCATGACTGCCACTAGTACCTATTAGACCAAGAAATATCCGGATAAATGGAATCACCCATAATAATTGCACTCTTCCCAGAAACTTCAAAAAGTATGTCGGAAAGAAGAGAGTGTTGTCTTCAGAGTATTGGAGAAGGGTGACACAACGCAAAATAATGAAGAACGGGAATACCCGATGAGTTAGACGAATTCAACCCAAAAAGAGTATGACGAAACTCACACAATATCGGCTTCTCAAAAACTATTAATGTCAGACCTCACATACAACAAAACTCCACCATCAACGCAGGAGAGTATCTGCCTATCTTGCCTATAAACAACATAATCAGGAAGGGAACTTCGGCTGTGGAAATTCACTGTTCAACCACGATTCTGTAATACCAATGACGTCAGGCTGCGTTCCTGGACTAAAATCTGCAACTCATCAATTGTCCTGATACTTTGAACATTAGCACAGAAAAACGACAGCTGGCTAACATCTCTATCGCTACTGGTGACCTCGCCGGACCTCCCACTGCGATGCTTACTATTAATAACCCTGCCAGTAAGCCTACGGAACCCGAAACCCTCGCTCCCAAATTTAGTTTAACAAACCCTTCCAGCAAGAAATTGACCAACGCACCATTAAGGTGAGATCCATCCTTAGCGCGAAACGATCCATCCTCCACAGAAACACGAAACATCCACAAAAACTGACACGTCCTCCCTAGGCACTCTAAATTACAACCACCTGTTCAGACCCAATATAGTCCAACCTGCAAACACGACAGTCAAACCAGGGAGGAATGCCACAATCGCGACTTTCGACCTAGTGGACCTCAGCCTGCAAAGCAGTTCACGGAATAATCGGGATCCTTAGGACCTCCTGATGTCACCCCGGAGATTAGTAGTGCCTATCTCGACAACCACCACCTCCTCAACCCCACGATCCTGTTAACCATGCACTAAGATCCTCCACCCTTGCCTCCGGAGAAGACAAACACGAGTAAGCTTCAGATTATCTATGAGACTTAATATTCACTGTCAAACATTACCGGACAATCGAAATCCCCCCCAACAGCAAACACTTCCCTTTTACATTATCCCTCCCCCCAGTCCACCTTCACTCCCCTCCACCTCGACTGGAACCACGGCTCTGATGTCGCACTCCTCTGTACTCTCTCCGCCCCCACGCCATCCGACTGACCACCCTGCACTGCCTTCTCAACTGCCAGTTTTACAGACACATAAAAACTATTCGTCGTGTCAAGGCCAGGACCAACTACTACTTCCGTTGTATCGGAAGCAGCACCCCTCCTAACATCTTCCCACTGACTCCCACGTGCCCCAAGCCTCGCCCTTCAATCTCAGCTAGTGTCCTCAAGCTCACCCCCCCCCTTAAAAATCAGTCCCGACTTGAGATACTCAATCCCCAAACCATATCACAAACCTGACAGGCTAGCCAGCCTATCCTTCCCTCCCATATCAGCAAATAAATAGAAGACACAAAGTACAGAAAATGAAAATAGGTAGGGGGCCTACCAGTGAAAAATACTATGCAAACGAAGAAAGGAGAAAGGTATAAAAGCACTACACAATCATACCATTCGCCAAACACAATACGCTGGCGGATACAAAAGAAGGGCTTACCGAGTTACCGAGTCCACGCGACGAACAAAACAGATTAACACAGTCACCACACAAAACACAAAGGACAACAAATGACTGTGAAACCTCATACAGCAATATGGGGTTAACGAAGGGGGGGGAAACTAAACACCAAACGGAATGAGCTTAGGGCATTGGTGCTATACATAGAAGAGAACGATAGGCTCTGCGAGGCCACGATTTACAGATAGGATCAGAAAAACCTGACGAATTAAAGAGATTCGCTCGGAAATTCTAAGCACTTGAGAAATCCCACGGAACAGAAAGATGCAGCAACAGATCACACAAAAAATAATAACGCATGAATACGAAAAAATGCAGAAAAATCAGATAAACAAAAAGAGCGATTGCCAAATGCGAGAACTGCCCGGTGTGTTGCCCGATACTTGAGAGATAGACAGACAGGACAGATAGACAGATAAATAGATAGATAGATAGATAGATAGATAGATAGATAGATAGATAGATAGATAGATAGTAGATAGTAGTAGATAGATAGATAGCTAGATAGATCTTCCCTCGCCAAAACATACATTTGCCAACTTAATCATCTCTTTCCACCATCACAGGAGAGTTTATAGACGGAGTTATCACACCCTAAGATATTTAAATCAGATCGACACTTGGGAGCAATTCGACGTGGGTGGAAACACAACTACAATTCATCACATAAGTCACATTGTTACGAGTTATTAGTCATTCGCTGGCTATAATTAGAACGATCTCTCTAGCTGTCGCGACGAGCTGCGTTCCCCTTTTCTCTTTAATCAATTACCGAATTCGGGTGAATGGGATGAAAATCTAGGCTTCGAATATAACGACCAGAAAACGGCAAATAATAATCTCAAGTGTAACATGACGTCAGAATTACGATCGCTGAGCCCCTGCCACCCGCTTTACACGTGTCTAGAGAATTATAGTTTTTCCCACGTATTCAAAACAAAGAATCATGAATTGAACAGGTATAGGGGGATTTGGAAAGAGAGGGGCCTGCATAGTGAAGGCCCGTTATCTCTTTGTAACATGAATTATAGAATATCTGCGCACATAGAAAAGAATACTCAATTAGAATAGGACCGGTGAAAAGTTAATGCACTACCAAAATTTCAAGACGCCAAGCGAGGGTATAAGATGAAGGAGGGCGGTACGGTATTCCAGGTTCTGGGAAAATGCAATATTCGCGTTATTACGAACAGGCAATTAATATGGACAATTAAGGCCATCCATGCCCCCTCCAAATATGATATCGACGGGTTTCAGAATGAGAAATATGAATGAAAAATAGTGAAATAAAAGTTCGTTCAACCGAACCGGACCAATAGCAGGCAATCTCTTACTCTCGACAAGGACCTGGGACCAAGATGCATCGTTACATACATAATCTGGAAAGCCTGCGCCGACCTCAAAACATCCACTAGCAGCAAGTCACGTCGTTGTGGATAAGAGTATTATTTGCCGAAAAGGGCGCTCGTGTTACAATAGACAAGTTTAACCGTGTTGTAAGACACCTGTTTCAGATTCGTGAGGGTTACCCAGCGCTGCATTTTTGAAAAAACCATGAATTGCAGGTTTTAAATCTTTAACCCTCAAACTGATCTCAATCAAATTTCGATATGCGAGAAAAGGGAGAACGTTTTAAAAAAACTATGCCCCCACTGACATGGGACTTTTTCCATTTGGAAGAGGGCAAGACAAGATTTAATGTGGTGTGTACATTTTTCAGAGGGCATCTCTCTTCTTTCAGTTGCGGACCCAATTTTTGGCTACATAGTTGACTTCTTTGACCCCATTTTTAGAGGTGTTTTGACGTTGAACGGGAACTGCCCGAATCTCATTAGAGTTGTGCACATATTGAGTTTGGCCTTCCGAAGATTCACGTAGAAGAAACTACAAAGACCTACAAGCCGTATGTTCGGGTTTTCTCCCTTTTTTTCAATCAAAATGTAAAGCGAATGTTAGGAATGTCATTATTTATAATAAAACTGCTTCTGGAAAACTCGATCTATAAATTAGGCACAATTTAGTGGAGCGAGATATAGGATCTAGCCTAACTATATACACAACAATGGCTCGGCCACCTATTGACGGTACACAGTTGTACAGGACAAGGTTGGGGCGATCTGCATGTGTTTGTTTTTTTTGCTCGAAATTTTTGTTTATCATTTCAGACATTCGAGTTTATTATTTATGTATCACGATGTTACACACGGAAAGGACGCCTCCTCACTTAATTCCGGGTCTCTGACGAGACTTTGAACAGGGTACACAATAGGCCTACGCATTCCAAGGTCCTATCCAGTTATATAATAGACCATGGCGAGAAGAAAAAAACGCGGGACGGAATTTGTCAGAGCACACAGTCCGTACTGTCGCAACAGGAGTAAATGGGTCTCAAATCGTACCGTTTAGGTGAGAGGGAGAACCTCCTCTAGATGGTTAGGCACTCCATTGCTAAAAGCGGTGTATTTTCGAGAGAACTTTTTGCACGAATCGTGTAACATTAGGCCACATTTATCTCCATGTCATTTGACTCTAAATTTACTGGATGAGATTACGAGAGTATAATAAGCGGTCTATGTTATATATAGGTCCTATGAACATGCTTTACGGGTATGTAAGAGGGAGTACCATTGTTTCGAAACCACATATATCAGAAAATCGGTCTTACGAATGGAAACAGCACTAAAGGCATGGCTGGGCTTCGATGACCCCCCGGATGATTCCCGGAAGCACCTCTGTCTTTTGAGGCACCAGCATTCGATGGCGTGGGTTCGAATCACCGAGCCATTCACTGTAAGCGAGGCCGAAAAAACGTATAAACGAAGAGTTTTCAGAAGAGATAGAAAATTAGACTCAATTCGGAAATTGGGGAAATTCCTCTGCTCTGCCGCCATGTGTTCTTTTGTTAAGCCTTACGAAGATTGTTGTAGACTATCAATATCAAACCCATGGCAGAGTAAAGGTGATAAGAGTGGTGTGTGAGATGGAGGTTTTTGAGCCCTCGTAGTAATGTTATTTATTTCAGTGACAGAATAATATAGACATGGCATACATAACTTCAGAGTAATCTTTCTTTACGTTCTAATGAAATCCCCGGTCTATACAAACATGATAGGCGGGGAACCATTTTCATCAATTGCAAGGCAATAAATGAATACAAGGATTACACACAATAATTCGGTTCTCTACAGAAATAATCAGAGGAAACAAGAGGAAACCACTCTAATCTCTACAACAAGCAGCTAGTCCAGTGACGGACCATATTCAAACAAAATGTATCGCGTGGTTCATCCAATCAGCCTTCAGAGAATAAACGGAGTGTACATCAGACAACGATCTGCGAAACCATAACCTTGAAAAAATATCTGGTGGAACTGACGACCAGATCAAGTTTTTCTGGTAATAGAGGAATCGACGAGAATTGTGATTTCACTTTGCGGAGGTGTATTAACTGGTGCTATGATTGTAGCTACTTTATTCCCGCTGCACCCCCGGTGTGTCTGTCACTCAGTTGAGCTTGTTTCAGAAGACAAATTCACTCTACCGGGTATCAAATCCAAGTTGCATGATGAATATTCAAATTGAAAAAAGAAACAATTTTCGTTGAATCCTACACCCCTTATTATTTATATTTATTTTTTGTGATATGCTTCATATGTTGGGGTTTTGCTTGTACCACCGAATATAGTTCTGAAACCTATTATTGCATGAAAAGAGCCGATTTGCTAGTGGCAGATCGTATCAACTGCCAAAATAATAGAATAAATATAATAATAAACAACTGACAGGTGGTACCCACCCACCTATGTTGCCAGGCCACACTTGTCAAACCAACGTGGTCGAGTGGTCTGGTGATTTATGCTTGAACCAGTAGCGTAACTGGGGGAGAAAGTGAGGGGGAAGGGATGAAAATAAGCTAAATGTACCGACAGCATCTAGTCAATATACCGACACTGTCAGGCGCAGTTTTTGATTCAATATGTCGGGGGCTACTTACTTTGTGAAGTATCCGACATAGCCCGCCATCAGTTGGTGCGATCGTAAAGGAAACTTTAGACAATTCAAATCACCAAAGATACCTTTCTCGTCTGCAAAGGATATTGAAGTCTTGTCCCTGTTTGGGGTGCATCAGCATGTGTCACCCATACTACGCATGGACAATGTTTGGGGGGGGGGGGGTTGGGGGGGTGTTTTGGGGGGGGGCTCAAACACTCGCCGTGGTCCCGTGCCCGCCTCATGGCCCTGAAGCTGAGAATTCCATGTGCAAATCGAGGGCTCATTTGAGGACATGCATCGTAATTTTAGTTGACAAGAATTCTAGAAAATTGTCAAGGCGACGCAAAATTCTTTGCATCAGAAAAAGGACGTCTGCAATATTAATAGGTTTTGGTCTAGTCATGTCACCCATTTGATGTACGCGTGTTACTTCTGTGCTGTCCATACCACAAAAACAGACTCCAATGGGCGCAGCGCACATCATGAGCGAGTGGCGCGAAGCCCTTTTCGCGTGGGTTCCATGTCCCTGAAGCAGGCTGGAGCAAGAATTCCCACCCCTGCCTCTTACTCAGGGCATCTTCGAGAAGAGTAGGCGAGATCGCCGGGGTCCTTCCACAAAAAAAAAACCCAACCATGGATCCCCTACAATTCCCGACTAAGGACTTCCTTAATCAGGCGGGATTCACTATTACTATAGCGCAAAATATTCATCGTTTCAAGATTGCACTCTTCACGGGCGAAACTACTTGACTAGTATTACACTGCTAACGATAAATACCCCCGCTCGTCCACAATGTCAGCGGTCGAGACAGCTGTGCCTTTTAAGAAAAATAGATCCAAAACAAGTAACATCTGTCCCCTGCCACCCATGAAGTAACACAATGAACATTAGTCACGGGATAAATTGAACATGACTGAACATGCCTAAAAGGATGGAAGAAAGTGATTGTGACAATACATTACCAAAACGGATCCGTCCCTACAAATTGTCTTAACATATCTAAATTGAGTGTGATAGCCGCACACAGATTTTTAAACACGCAATAGGGGAATTGTTAGCTTATGCGCAAAGGAAGCCTACCCTGTCTGCAAGGTGTGTACAGAGATTCAACGGACTTTCGCCGCCTTCGTTAGTCAGGTTTTGAATATGCCGACAAATGTCGATGGAGAATACACTAGTAGATGGTATAACAAACATGGGTATTGATAGTTCTGTTTAGAAGTCATTGCCATGGCAGAACATCCCAATATATCCAACGGTTAAAAATATTACTTCCAGTTAAAACACAAGATGTCATCAATACAATTTCACAAACACTCCATTCGAGGCAGGAAGTCGGTCAACTCACCATTTTAGAAATTGACGATCATGTATGAACTATATGAACAAAGTCAAAGAAAATAATAATAATAATAAAATTAATAATAATATAATAATAATAATAATAATAATAATAATAATAATAATAATAATAATAAAATAATAATAATAAAATGAGGACTTGACGGGCGTTTTAAATGCAAAAAGCCTCTAGGCGCTCTACAGAGCAAAAGAAAAATAGAGAGAAAAGAAAAGAATTAAGCAGAGACAAAATAACAGGGAGAGAACACAACAACCAGACATTAACAGAAGAATCATTCAGACAGAAAGTGCTGTGTGAAGAGAAAACTTTTTAAGACGAGCGAGACTTGAAAGTAGTTACAGTCGGAGCACAGACGGGGAAAAGAGTCAGGGAGGGTATTCACAAAGGAGGAGCAGCGGACCGTATTAACGGTCACCGTAGACCTTGGTGGATGAGCGAACCGTGACTTTAAAGAGCCATGAATTGTCAAACAAAAGCTACAGACTGAGAGAATATTCTCTCAGCTGTCCATCCAACGAACCTTCTGCGTGTGAATCGGTTTGCTACCATCGCGGAGAGTATGCCCTTTCGAAGTTGGCCAGGGGGCGCGCGCCTTCGGAAAAAGATAAAACACGGCAATGAACTGTGACGTCAGCGGTTGAACCCGTTTGTAAACAAACTACTTGATGAAGTCACTCAATGATATTCCTATGAGGGAGTGAAACGACTGAAATCTCTCTTAGCCCAATGCATTTTTCCAGTGAAAGACTCGCCAGATCCTTTACCCAATAGCATGTTGTGAAGATGGTTTTCAACTCATTGGCAGTGATTTCAGATCAGCAAGGTTCGACAGAATTGGCAAAAAAAGACAACAAAATCCGAGAAATTATTTTTCAAAACGGTACCGTTCTCTACACATCTCCTAAATGTCAGAGTAAACCCACTGGAGACATGTATTGCTCGAGGAGGCCACGTTGATGTACCGAACGCAACAACTGCAGTATGGGCTGTTCGAGTTCTTTGTAACGTACCGGCCACAGGCAAACGTTTGCCTTATTCTAATTCGCCGACGGAATTATAGTGTGTTCTTGTCAAAGTGTTGCGAGATTCCGCAACTCTGAACATTATTCTTACTTGTGCTTGTCGGAGGTTCTTTATGAGTTATAGTTTTGAGAAAGACGATCCGTTCAGCCAAAATCGAGGCGAAAAAGGAAAATCGCCGCGGTTAACCTACTCCGTTGTACCATTTGCTGTGATGCAGCTGCTGGCCTCGATTTTGACCGACAAGGCCAGCGAGCTGGACCTGGGGATTCCGCAATAGATGAAAACTATTGAATCGGTGGGCATTGCAGTCGGGTTTGTCAATAGGAAATTCATTTTAGAACGGTATTTGCGATTAATAGCTAAAGCCCAGGCAGGCTAGGAGTAAAATATGTTTACGTTCACAGAAGAATGGTTATGCAAACACTCGCGTCCCACACGTATGTAAGTAACTGCTGTACTTAGCTTGAACCAAATAGTGATGCCCAAGTTTGGGATGAACTGGAGACTAGAGCAAACCACAGAGTCTATGGGTATAGGTCAACGTTATAAGCCCCCTGTTGAGTAAGCAAACTGCTGCTAGTGAAGGATCCTCACTTGAAAACACTTGCTGGTACTGTGTCACTGAAATTTGCGAATTACTTTTGCCATATTATTTATTCTTTTTCTTTTTTGCGAATAGCTTGTGTAATGCATGCCGTTCATCTCCGGCCACTTGGCTGAGTCCTTGCGGGGGATCTGAGTTCGAAGCTATTGGAATTTTTGGTCCAGTTTTTCTGCAATTCACTGGATTTAAATGGATTTGAGAGTCAGAGATTGTCCACAAACTGTGTTTGGTAGAGGCACCAGCCTGTTCATCCATCCATCTAGGCCCTATAAGCCAGTTTTTGTACACAATTTCCCATACAATGGGGCTGAGCTCCTAAGCGCACAAATTTGGGTCCCACCATAATATTTAATAACTGAAAATTTGTAAAACATACTGATTTGGAGAGAGAATACTGTGGGACATTAACAACTTGATTATCACAATTTTCCCTTCCTCCCCCGAACCGAGTAATGCAAACTGAACCCCCTGTTTCCTTTTTTCGTCCATCATAATTCCCACATGAGCAGCTACCCTCTTACAAAAAAGCATGGCCTGATAATCTGATTGAAGGGAAGGGCAGTCCTTTACACAAACTATGCATGGTTTTAGGCTAGCATCAGTAGTATATTAGAGGGTCACTGCCACTACCGGCGAGTCAGGTTGGAATCTCGGTCAGGTCATATCTGAAGACCTGAAAAGGGGTTCCTAGAACCTGTTGTTGCCTTTACACCCAACCCAGGTGCCACACAGAATGGGCTGGGCAAGCAATTTATTAGCAATATGCTGTCTGCTGATAACCCCAACCCCCAAAAAGTAATTGCCGAGAGGCATTCCTTCTGCATACATCCGGAATAGGGGCAGAATGATAAATGTTTTTTTGTTTGACAAATGGGTGAAATTGTCTTCTGAAAGAGAGTCTATCTACACTGACAAATGGTATCTGAGTTCAACCATTTAGTGCTAGACCCACTTTTTGGAGCTATTTGCAGCTTGAGTGCTTATAGTGGGGGGAGATAATTTCAAAGGTATATATCAAAGGAAATGCCTTGAGCTTTATGCTCCGTTGACTGTAGTGTTATATATTCTGGAAAAAAGAACCTCATCAAAAGCCTGTTCTGCAAATAACAGGTGTGGTTTGGTGCTAAGATTGGGCAGTACGAGCGAAACTCATTTTGGGAGTAGTCCATCGGATATCGAGGATACTATTATTTGTGAGTGGTACGTAAGTTTGTTAGCTGAAGGCTTAGCCTAATGTATAGGGTATTGAGTACAGAAACCAGCTCTATGGGGTGCACAGATCTCCACAGTGGCTACCTATTGTAGTTTTTGGTCTTTCTGTCCTTTCATGATCAAATTAAACTATGGGAAACTCTCTTTTTATTTCAGCCTAACTGTAACAACTAGCACATATGCATTGCATCGTAATGAGTCAAGAATCTGCAGGGGATAATTTGGTGAATCAGTGGCAACCTAGTATTTCCTGTCATCACAGGCACAAGTGTCTTAGAAGTTTGACGCAATTTGCCTCAATCAACATATCATGAGAGTGGTAACTTCCCCGCAGTATGGGACATGCAGAGGAATTTACAAAATGAGTAAGGAAATTATAATTCATAGTATAGTAGTATACAGACCTCTGATTTCACAATGATTGAATGAACTTAGATCCAGACATATATTCTTTTGGTAGAGTAGGAGAATCGAATCATGGAGTTACCCTCCCTTTTTTGGCTAGAATTCTTTCCTATACGTGAAAATTTTGTTTCGTCCGAACCCCTCCCCTCCACCACTTATTAGTTGATACTATTTTATAATTCCATCCCATAGCCCCCTATATCTTATTTGTGTAATTTCGCCTGTCATTTCCCGATTGCTGAACCATTCGGTTCACACCCTGTACATCCTTCACTCCTCAAATGGATGTTTAAGGTAAATGGTGTTGGTAGAGCTGAACCTAACAGACTGCTTGAGAACATTTACCTACTACTCTACATTTTAAGCAAGATGGTTATGATTGCAGTTTGCCCAGTGTTAAAAGAATTATTCTCACCTCTCCCATTTTACCAGACTGTTTGTCTTGCAATCAGGAGGGAAATCTTGGGGTTCCCAAGTTTTGCCAACCCCGGCCCATGTGGTAAGAAGAAAGTGCTAGGTCTTGACATAATATTGGGGGTGGTGCAGGGTTCCTATTAGGGTAGGTATGAGCATGTGAAGTAACTTCTTCTATTCCACGCACCTTGCACGCATTCGACTCTCTTCATTCATTACAGACATTACAGATTGCCTGGGCAAACTGACAGTTTGCATGACCGGGGTTTCTCAGGTGCCCCAGCCGCTACCCAGCATGATTGTTTGGGCGTCTAATAAGGAACAGACTTCCTGTGGAGCAATTTGCTGGGGTTCCAATATGCCACGATAGACCGCGACAAGAACTGATGTGTGTATTGACTGTTGGAAAACACAATTTGTTATCTTATTCATTTAATTCATCAATACACCTCACTTAATCGGGACAACAGGACATTATATATAAAAAACCAACCCTCAAGAATTAGGCAATTGACAACACAGGAATGTTGTGATGAATTGTATGGCCAAGGCTCAGGAAACAATACACTGTATTAACCGGACATGGAAAAATTTTGTTTTGCCTATCAGATATTATTTATGCTAAGAAAGGACTAGGAGGGAGGAATAATATTTTAACATGTGAGCCATCCCGTTTGGGCAAGTAATATAACGAATTGAACTGTACTTCAGTGATATTCGCCTTACTAACTTCTACATTATTCGATTGTTCATTCTATAATCGCACCTTATTTTCTTGCGCTTTTTTTTTCACAGGCTCAACTATATTTTCATAATCAACATTAATGTCACAATCCGAACGCTGCGGTATAGCAAGTGAGGCTGCGACTGAATTTTTATTCCTCATTGGCATGTCCCATACTGATTCAAAGGTCACCTGAGAATAATTCATAGCGAAGCAGTTAAAGATCACACTGGAGCCTCTTGGCTACTGTATTGGGTTTCAATCACACGAGCTTTCATAGCCCTTTTCCACCGTATTACTCCCAAAACCCCTGTCCCATCATTGATCAAACTTGCAATTCAACTGTCTACGCAGGGAGGGGAGGTTGTCAGAGCGGGTCAATAATCTGGGTGGCCATTCAAGCAGCTTGCACGTTTGAGTGACGGCCTATCTGGGATTCACTGAGTTGGGACCAATAAGATTAGGTCTTGGTCATGTTGCAGCATGCACCAGGCTCCATAGAAAAAAAGAGGAGAAAAAGAGGTATAACCGTTGCTAAAAGTTATGAGGAAGTAGGATTTACTCAGAAAAGTAGGGAGTACAGTAGAGACTTCTCACAAGTAGTTTTTTGTCAATACTCACTAGCATGGATTTCTATGATTTTCTATAATATGTCAATTCCATTAACCCTATGCAATAATGACCTGGATATTATTAGGGAAGTCCATAGGTCAAGACTGTTGAAATGTAGTTTCATGATTCTTCCTGCATTTTTCAACACCAATTCCTTCTTAGCTCTCTGACAAGTCTCGAGATTTTTACTGCTCATTCCATTTTTGGGGGTTGGCACTCTAGCAGACCTTGGACGACAGTGGTTTCTCCTCTATCCACGTCAAAGTTGATTTTCTGCAATCAATGCTGTGCTGTTTGAGCTATTGCGATTTGCATGTCCTTCTACCTATCTATCTATCTAGTAACCAACTTGTTAGCAATTGCCCTGTTGGCCCCCAAATGGTCAATCCTTGATGGATGTTTACCAAACTTGGAAACACTGTTCATTGACCCCTTGGATTTTTCTTGCTTTGGGAAGGCAAGGTCTATGTGTAAGATGGTCCAAATATCTCTTTAGCATTTTCCATGCATTAGATTTTTTCTGAAACTTTGTCATAAGTTCCTGGGGGTGCTCTTTCGCTTGTTTACAGCTTCCTGATGTGATGTCCATATTGTCCCCCCATTAAGACAGTACATCGGCCTCAATAAGTATTATGGTGCGGCCCCCAAACAGTCATCATTTGATGGAAGTTGACTCAACGAGAAAACAACGTTCATTGACCCCGGGAACCCTTCTTCTGACCACCTAGGCCAAGGACAAAGGCAACAAGTGGCACAATCAGCCATTGTGTGAAAGAGAGAGTAGTTAGGGACAGCTTGTTGACATTACACTTGAACTCGGACATTGTAAGAAGGAAAACAGGAGAAGGCAGAGCTTTCCAAAGGTGAAGAATTATTAAAGAAAGAGGAGGGACACGACACACACACACATAAGTCAAGATGCCCCAGGGGCAATGAACCCTGTGACTGTTTGGAGGCCCATAAAGCTTTCTTTCCACCAGATGTTGCTGTTTTAATGGTATTATACAACGCAGCATCAAATCTGTGAACCAAGGTGAAAAATCACCATGCAAGGATGACATTATGAGTAAAACTGCCTCTGTGGCCACCATTGGTCATTTGTGTAAATGTTGCAAACAAGAACACCAATGGTGCTGAAGCCCCAAAAACCTACATGTATCAAATATTCATTGAAAAAGAGATCCAATGTTGCAGCATTGTTGAATGGTCAAAACATCCAATTAATTTTTCACAAAGTTCCCACCATGCACTGATTCTACTCGAATTTTTTCATTTTTCCTACCAACAGAGCACCAATGGTGCAGCACAGCTCAACCACCCAATTGTTCCCCAAATATTTCATTGCCAAGAGACAATTGGATGTTCTGTGTTCAATGTTCAAGAAATTCTAAATGCTCATTTGTATAGAGGGAGAGATGCTTTTGCAATGTTTCACACACAACAGCTAATTCAACTGTCCTATTCAAATGGAATTTCTTTATAACACGATTAAAGAGGTTCGACACCCACTGGTACAATTTCAAGGAAATTGTATGCCTTGTGTAGGGATGCATTTTGCATTTCACACAAAGGCTGTTTTGTGTCTCTTCAGTGACATTCATCAATGACCTTGTGTTCATTCACCCGATGGTCGGTGCCAAAAATTTTCATTCCACATATCACCCTATTGTCATCCCTAAACTTTACATGCCATGTTTACCCAGCGATCAATGAACATGGGTCCCATTTGGTTAACATCCAACGAAGATCAACAATTGGTGGTCACGAAGGAATTTCACATAATGGCCTATGCCCCCAATGACCCCTCGAATTGACCATGACAATGTCAAGATGCCCCAGCCTTCACCCATTGTACCTATATTTGATCAACATCATCACAGAATGACACTAATTTGAGGGCAATAATGGCATTTCAACACATTGCCTTATTGTGCCCCGTTAATGACCTCTGACATTGACTCCATGGTAACTCCAAAGATTTCATCAATCAATTAATGAAAAATTTGGCCAAAAAGACTAACTTCACACAATGAACCCCTAGTGCCCCCCCCCTCCAAGTAACCTTTGACTTTCCATGGGTAAGATGGGCCCAGGAGTCCAATGAAATTGTGTCACATTTGGTCAGCAATCCATCAAAGATGCATGGCCATTGGGAAGGAGAAAGGCACTTTCACACAAGGTCTATGTGCCCCCTTCAAACACGACCTTTTGACACTCACGTAGTCCAGATGGCCCCAGAGTTTCAATAAACACTGACTATTTGGAGGCCCATGAAGCTTCTTTCCACCTGATGTTACTGTTTAACTCCAATCACAATATGTGACCCCAGCTGAAAACCCACCACGCAAGGACATCTGACATTCTCTGCACTTTGTAAGGGGAAGATAACATTTTGGGATGGGATGGATGGGACAGAAATGATGGAATGGGACAGATGAATGGGATGACAGCTGATGAATCGATTGGATGGATAGATGCGATAAATGGATAGATGGATGGGCTGCATGGATAAGGATGGGATGGATAGATGAATGTGGATGGACAGATGGTGGGATGGCTGAATGAGTTGGATTAGAGATCGGTGGATAGAAGAAATGGGATGGGGATGACTGGGTGGATAGATTCTGGATTGGGGATGGATAGATGGCTGATGGGATTGGATTGATAGATGGGATGGCTAGATGGGATGGATGGTATGCATGGACAGTGTAGGGATTGCATGGATAGATGGATGGGATGGAAAATGGATGGGATGGCAGATGGATGGTGGATGGATGGGTTTGATAGATCTGATGGATAGAAGAAATGGATGGTGAATGATGGGGTGGATGATGCTGATGTGGGATGGCTTGGTGGCTGGATGGGAATGGATGAATTGATAGATCATGGGATGGATGGATGGGATGGATTGATGTGATGTATGATAGACCGAATTAAATGCTGATCATAATTGTTGCAACCATAATCACTGGTTTGAACTGAAATGCATAGATGGATGGCTACAGATAGAATGGCTCCAGATAACCGCATCCTAGCTGGCTTGAGCTTAAAATGCATCTCTCCTTACAACAGCATTGGTTGTTCTTCTAGAACATTTTGACAAATCCTCCCCATTGGTCTCTTTACAATGAATTTGGTACATTTGTACGGTTGAGATTACCAAGTTCCTCATTGGCAGTTACAGAACAGAGGTCCTGATGCACTTTGTCTGTACAGTAATTCCGGGAAGGGCTCCCATTTTCATAGTAGGATACTGTAATCTGGTAGTTCCTCTCCTCCGTTGTTTGGGGTGTAGTCCTGTCCTGGTGGTCAGTCTGGAACCTGCAGTACCAGCTTTTTCTTAGAATAACAATTTGAGTGTTTAATACTGGAAAATTTTGTGTGATTTTTTTTTTGGAGCAAACATTTGAAAAAGTAGAGAAAGTAGGAGAAAGTAGTATTTTCAGGAACATTTAGGAGAAGTAGGAGGCAAGGGAAAAAGTAGGAGAGTTTGAAAAAAGTATGAGCCTGTTGCATCCCTGTGTTTGAAATTGAAGATGCCGCAAACATACAAAAATCCATTATATAAGATTGCAAAAGTCCCTTGTCCCGCAAAATGAGAGATCAAAATTTATATATATATATTATTGGTTTCATGGTTAATCAGGTGTTGAAAGAGATTTTTTTCTTACATTCTTGTCCCCAGATTTTGATGCTGATGGTTCTTATTAGCTGCCAATAAGCGAGGGTTTGCTCTGTTCTGTCGATTTCATACCTACTATTACTGTAGTTTTATATCAGTGTTGGGGGACTCGAGAACCGGTCTCGAGACCGAATTCGAAGGACTCAGTCTCGGACTCGGCTGCTTAGACTCGGGAATCGGTCCGAGTCCAGGTCAAGACCGCTAAAAAATCCTCGGCCAAAAATCTTCCCTAAAATTATGCGGAAGAATAATGCAAAAAAAAAAATAATCGTTTTCTTGCTATAACTTTCTTGAATTAGCACCCAGCGCTTGATAGAATGTGTGGGAAACTCATTATGAATTTTAGCATTGGCTGATCGTGCAATATCATCAAGGCAGATACAGTTTCCGGGAATCAACATAACTGTAACAACTTTTTTTTAACCGCAATACTAGCCCATTTATTTTTTGCGAATGCAGTTTTATAGGGCGCGTAAGAATGGACTCGGACTTGACTCGGAATTCTGAGGAACTCGTCTTGGCTCGGCTTGCCTGGACTCTTCCAACACTGGTATAAATGCACAGCAAATACTTGAGTAGCCTGTTCTATGAATTCTGAGGATTGGAGAGGACTATCTCAGTCTCAAGAGAGTTGCAACGCTTTTTGAGCCTTATGGGTCGCCCTGCAGGGTGGAAGGCTGAGGCATTTGGTTAATCGAGTTAGCCTATTTTATGAAAAATATTGTCTCACTAGAGTCATTGTCTAAATCAACATAATGTAATGATAATAGCAGTATGTAGATGTGGGTGATTGTTGGTGGTTGAACATGTAGTTCCACCTCAGTCCACCATAAGTGTCATCATAACCTTGTGGATGTTACGGCAATAAGCAGCTAGACTATTCATGAACGCAGAATTGTTTGGAGAAAGGGGGTCATGCCTCATCAGCCATACACTGGCTAATCGCCTGTATCCATTTCCCAAAAACACTTCTTTTAGCTAGGAAGTAAGGCATTCACAAGCAGTTGATCGGGCTGAGGTGGTGAACCCTGGTGGTTCCCTGCCGTCTCTTCTGGAAAATCTCATACTTCTACTAGCCATCAGACCTCCATCCCCTGGGAGAAAAGGGTCTAAATCTCGTCATGCATACCAAGGATAAATAGCACCAGTTTTTTTTTTAAAAAAAAACACAAAGCCTTCTTGCCAAATGCTCAGGCCAAGAAACATAAGTAAGTTGGCAATTGGCACAATCACTCTCCGCATGTACAAGTACAAATCCACCTGCACTCGAGTACTATATACCAAAGAAGCTGTCTACCTGGTGAAGGCTGTGCATTTTGACATAAGTGCAGTTTCTATCTATTTTTTACAACCTATTCTATCCCCATCCACATTTTATTCAGATGCTCACTGCCTGCTTCTTTGTTGGTCCATGATGAAACTTATCACATTGCGACCCAATGGAGATCATCTATGGTGGTCAAAATGGCAGCCAAAGGTCACTAGTGTGGTGGTCATTATATTTGTGTTGAATTCAGGATTTTGAGACAGATTGCTTATCTAGAGTCATTCTTACTGAATAGTAATTTCCTATTGCATGGACAATGCTTCCCCTACATATCGCATGATGGTTTGGCCAGTACCATAATTGAATGATAGTGTATCTGGAGGTCAGACACCATCTAAAACAGGGGTCACTCTGCGATTTAATTCAAACTTCAAAGACTACAGATCATGTGGACTGTTCTGATTTGAAGATTGTGATCTAGGATCATTGGTAGAGGGTAGTAACTCCCCTTTTTGTATCTCTTGCCACCAGACACCAAATAGTTGGCACAGTTGGTATATCAGGTTTGAATCGCAGTGCAGGCTTAAAATGAACCTGTCTAGTCTCCTCGTTACACACATCGGCACAAGAGACCAGGGCGAAGGGAACTGCCGTGTCTGGCAGTACTGCTGTCTGACAGTCACAGCAGGAGGGCGTCCGGATCTCCAGTAGCCCCCCTTAAATTAGTTTCTTGTTTTTATTCTGAAAACCAATAGTCAATCTATCCTTATAATCTTGCTAAGAAGCCTAAACAAGAAACTAGGCTATTACCTTACTTAATTAGTAACTTTCGTGCCCGAAATCTCTCGATCATTTTCACCACCCAACCCCTATACTACATACAAAAATTCCATCAAAAATCGCTTACACACATACTACATACACACACACAACAAAGTGATCGCTAAGTCTCTTCACCGGAAAAGTGCTATGATTATTCTAACTAGGGGGGGGGGGGGGGGTGAGAAATGGCGCACATAGATATTAATCCATTCAGCCTCTATTTCATGTCCTTTCCACCACAAATCTACCCATACAGTAGTAATCCTTTGTAGTGACTGATATGAAACTACAATTGAAAAAATATGTTCCACAATAGTATTAAGACAAAATTAGTCACTTTGTGGAATAGCTCCCTGTGGCGAAACTAATATATTGATTACGGGTCTTGTTCGCTTTTTCAAACTTTGTTCATCTCACTATGTTCTCCAAAATAGAAATGGTTTGAATGCTGTAATTTTGACTAGTTCTTCTTGGTGATGATGAGGTATCAAATGATGCATTCTTTTCAATATCATGGAGGCCTATTCTCCCTCGACGGCTGAATGGAATGCTTTGATAATAAGTAATAATAACCTATTCATAAATAATATATTGTTGTGCTGAAAGTATATGCAAAAGGGCAGTATCTGGAATGATTATCTATCAAGCTTCTGCTTCATGAGCATTCCATAACGAAAGGCAAGCATGCATTAAACTGCACATCGACAAGCGTTTTTAGCTGCCTGTGGCAAGTGGCAGTCCAAGTTGTGCGTGTACCCTAACAAAAAAAAAACAAAAGACAGGAGGCAGGTAATTTAAAGAGCAAATCCTCTCAGCTTGCTGTTCTACAGCTCCGACTTTCAAAAGTTTCCCAGTGTCACAACTACATAGATATTGGATACTGCCAGATTGCCATTTACCCTGGCAATTTATGTATACCCCAGCTGAAATATGTGTTGTACTTTATGCAGTGGTCACTGGCCAATGTAATTCATTACACAGACAGAAGACATAGCTGACCTGTTGCAAGCAGAATACTCACTTTTTCTGCCATGCATGAGCAGCTGCCAGAATCCAGCAAATCTACAGTATTTCTGCAGAATTCAATGACTGTCCGAAAGTTTTAAACGATTTCGAGAAATGGCAGTATGTACACTATACAGTAACACGCATAAACTTTGCAAAACAATTCAGGCTGTTGAGCATCATGATCCGTTCAATCATTCAGGATTTTTATTTCAAATATGGCAAGCAGTTCAGTTTGTGCTTCACCGCATATCTCGATCTGTGACTGTGATTAGGTGCTGAATGCAGTCAAGCATTGGCCAACCCAGCCACTGTCTTTGCTACCATTGGGCTGTTTATATACTGTACATATCACACTTCAAATTGTCAATAGGCCTACATAGTCTTCCTATCTCCAAATGACTCTCCTGACAGCTGTGACGCATTAAGGCTGCTGCTGTTCATATAGTTCACAGCACTCTGCTGGGCTGGTAGAGTGGTGGTATAAACTGGCTAGACTGCTGTCCTGGTTCTTGGGTTTGCCATAGCCATGGACCCTCTTCATTGTTCCCACGAGATTGTCATTCTTTGAGTTTGTCAGCTCAACCCATCTGTAATTGCCAATCAAAGAGAAAAGGATGTCGTGAAGTGAAGGCAATAAGGCATTTGATGATAAACCTAACTGGGTGCAGATGACTCCAGTTTGCACATCTTTGTACAACCTTGACACGGCTTTTTACAGGCTCACACAACCAACAACAGCCATTAGAAGTGCAACTCATGCTGAAATAATATGGTGCCCATACACGGTGTACTGATTCAGCGGAAAGCATGAAACTCAGAATCTTACTATGAAGTGTATACAATGACATAGTAACCAACTGTGGTTGTGTACTGGTACGGGGCACAACTACTAGGCTGAGCAAGTGATCATAGGCCATAAGGTCCTGCAGTTGCTGACTGGCATTGCTATTCCCGTTGCATAATTTCTGTCCCACAATAGTGCCGTCTCATACGCCCTCCAATTTTCGCTGTCTACAACCAAAATGTTTAATGTTCCCGATTAACTGCTCTAATTGTCCGTTCACAAAATTTGTGCTCTTCAAAACCAAGTTGTCAAAGAAGCTCGAAAATCTCTGGCAGTACCAAAACACGGTGGACCTATCCTTCTAGTTTTGAGTGGACTGTCATACATTTACCCCGAACCAGGTGACTTGATAACCAATGACCAAGTTTTTAGAATTTACAGAACATACCTAGTCGCACAACATGATTGGTTACTTCAACACATTTCCAGCATTCGGGAATTGTGTACTTCTTTTTGTTCGTGCTAGGCTAGGTTAACATGAGTGCCTGTATTCAAAACCCCGGGCCAGTTTGCACGAGACCATCGTCATGAGATCACTCTAGACAGTTTTCAAAATGATTTTTTATACGCATCCTTTGCTTGGTGCCTCTCAACCCTTTCTCAAGTCAAGGCATCAAAAGTCGAAAACTGACAACATCCACTGAAATTCCACTGTATTGCGTTATTAATGGTACAGCCTAATTGCAAAATATCCTGAGAAACCCATCGTGCCAACTTATGTGGTCTGTCAAATAAGGGACAACGTAAAAATGGGCGCAAACTTAGGCTAGTCCTAACCTCTTGCCAAACTTTGTTGCAGCTTAATTTCTTCGTAACGTTAGACCTCGATTCGATTCACGGAGTTTGTACACATGGGGGGGGAGGCATCCGCTACAGTAGCACTGCAGTCTGAGCAGTATAACTGCGTCCTGTCGAAATCAGAATCCACTCGTTCGTTCTTCACTTCGTGGCTCGATCACTTTACGTGCAGAAATTACTTTTCGATGCTGTTCAGTGTCTGTTTAACCCGATTCTAGCCTGATTCTCTAGGCTACGTTTATTACTTGTTGGTCTGTCAATCAGTGAATTAGTGAATGTATTAACGTAAAATCTTCCGGTCTTTACGTACGATTCTAGTTGCCTATTACTGTACTGTATCACTACATGAAGTGTTTGTTCACGTGTCCCGATGCCCACAGAAGAACCCAACTGGCTATATTGAAACGCATTACTCCCCCGTACGGTGCATAAGTATCGCGCGGCCTCAATAACATCTATCCAATGAGGGTTACTCTGACATTTACGAGATTTGTATGGGAACGGGAAACAGTTTTGAAAAGTGATTTCTCGGATTTTTTGTCGCTTTGCCAATTCTGTCTAACCTTGCAGATTTGAAAACACTGCGAATGAGTTGAAAAACGTCTTATTGGGTAGATGGGTAGACGTGCTATTGGGTAGATGGGATATGGTCGAGTCTTTCACTGAGAAAAATGCTTGGGCTAAGAGAGCGTTTCAAGTCGTTTCACTCCCCTATAGAATATCATTGAAGTGACTCCAGCAAGTAGTTTTGTTACAAAACGGGTTCAACCGCTGACGTCACAGTCCGATTGCCGGTCTTATCTGTTGTCCGAAGCTCCCCCCCTGGAGGGGACCCAAAATTAGAAGGGCATATCTCCGCGAGGGTACACCGATTTACCGCGGAAGGTACCGTGGACAGTGAGGAATATTCTATCAGTCTGTAGATTTTTGTTTGACCACTTCATGAGCTCTTTAAGCTGTTGCTTGGAAGATGACCTCAGAGATCTGGAAGGAATATGTAGCTGAACAAGCTCTGACATGAAACTAGGAGACCATGCAGTTGATTGCTTTATATATGAGTAGAAGGATTTTAAAAGCGATTCTCTGCCTTATTGGGAGCCAGTGAAGCTGTATAGCAGTGGAGTGATATGATCATGACGAGGAATACAGAGAATAAGACGAGCAGCAATGTTATGCACTTGCTGAAGCTTGTAAATAAGATAGCCAGGGAGACCAAATAACAAGGAAAACACAAAAATCCGCCTGGAGGTGAAAAAGCCCTGGTATCAGCTGGTGGCGGTCTTCCTTTAATCGAGGTACTGGCAAATGTTCTCTATCATTCTAATTGCATGCAGGTCGGCTTTACAATGGTTTGCACATGACTAGATATTCTAAAGGAAGAGGTCCATCTCATTCCTAGAAATTCATGTCAAGTAATTGTGGCTACTCTGGAAGCCTGGAGCCAGTTCAACATTAATGCACATGCATCTGTCTAACCCAGTTGTACTCGGCTGTCGGTCGCTCATCGTTCAAGATGTCTAAAAGCTTATATGCCAGTACCGTGACCCCTATATATATAAAATCAATGAACGCAATCCTCGTTGCATTCCCCACGCGGTTTCTCTTGCTCATGGCGAAAGAGCCGATCGATTCTCCATTACCCAATTGAATTAGAAGAACAAACACTGACCGAGGGCACATCATAGGGGCTCGGTGGAACTACCTTCCTAGCAATAAGACAGGCGGCCCTTTCTTTGGAGGTACATTTTCTGGAATTCTGTTGTGCTTCTCGAAAAGGAGGAGGTAATATATACCTCATGACCTTTTGTGCCTATTTTATATTCAGTTAGACTCTGCAAACACACAGGGGGTACACAGAAAGTGTCTAATATGAACGCGGCAATGGCCCCTAAATGTCACTTTCTCAAACAACCATCGGCTTATTGCCCATAATTGTTGAGTGCCCAGTGAGACTTCAGGTATCATACACCACTCTTGAACTATTACTCGAAATCTCATGGGTTGACCATCTCTGCAAACCACTCGGTTAGCATCCATTCGATCATTCATCGCATCTATTTTTAGTTTCCAGCTCGGTTTCGGTATATTCGATGGTTATTGTTATTTAGAAATTCAGTTTCCCCTGGCATGAAACAACGAATAATATCAACGGTTCCATATACTTCAGTTGAAAACCACAAGACGGTCATCACACAAGTTTCATAACACTCTATTCGAGGCAGACGTGGGGGTGAACTCACTTCATTCAGAAATTGACAGATATTGTATGAATTATATGACCAAAATTGAAAACAAAGTTCATGGTTTAGGTATGTACCGGTAAGTTGGACGGTAATGTACCGCTATGTTGACGGTAGTGTACCGGGATGTTGACGGTAATGTACCGATATGTTGACAGTAGTGTGCCGGTATGTGACGGTAGTGTACCGGTAATGTCTACGGTAGTGTACCGTTATGTTGACGTAGTGACGCGGTGTGTTGGCGGTAGTATCCCAGTATGTTGACGGTAGTAGACCGGTAGTTACGGTAGTAGACCGGTATGCTTACCTTAGTGGACCGGTATATTGACGGTAGTGTCCGTATGTTGACGGTAATGTCCCGTATGTTGACTGTAGTGTACCGGTTATGTTTGACGGTATTGTTACGCGGTATGTTGACGGAGTGTAATCTGAGGTTTTGACGGAAGGCTACCCGTATGTGACGGTAGTGTACCAGGGGTGTTGACGGTAGGATACAAGTATTCGACGGTAAAGTGTACCGGTAATGTTGACGGTAATGTACCGGTATGCTGACGGTAGTGTACAAGTATGTTGTCGGTAGTGTACCGTCTGAACCCTGGGGTGACGAACCACATTCTGAAGGAAGTCCCGTTTTTGAGAACGGATCACATTCCCCCCCCCCCCCCCCACTGGCTGCGAGTGACATATGATGACCTGCAATAGCGAGCAGGGTTTGTCCTGGATGGTTTGAACTACGAAGACTATCCTCACCGACAAGCATTACGTAGATGCGGCACCAGTTGTATATGTGAGTACCGACGAGAACAGTTAGTCCAATACCTTTGATTCTGATCTCCTAGATCATTACATTGTGACACACATCATTAATTTAGTGCTGTTTGTCTTCATCTCTTCCCTGAAGGTAGAAGGAATCTACGCCGTCTTACATTATATATATTTTGTGCTCGTGTTTGGGGGAGGGGGGGGGGGGGGGATGGATTACCCTATAAGAACGATATCTAAAATGGCAATCATACATTTATTGAAATTAGACTTTTAGGAATAAATAGGAAGAACCCCATTGGTTGGAGTTCAAGAAAGGCCATGCACGTCTGGCTAAAGCTGTGAGCAGCGACACTGTGGACGGAACGGATGTTGATATCTTACATGGTTTATATGTGTGTGTATAAGAACGATATCTGAAGAAACAATCATAAGTTATTCCAATTAGACCTTCAGGGGACAGTTATAAATAGGAAAACCCCATTGGTTTGAGTCAGGTCTGAGGTCAAAGAGTCAGAAAGTCCTGGAAAAATTGGTGAGGCACCGATAACTGCCATGTGGACGAACGATTTTAGAGAGCTCATACTTGGCCTGCAGAGTTGTCATGTGGAGCAGATGATCCTGGTCGGGGGTCAGGTCCAAGTAAGCATAAAAGTTGCTAACGAATTAGGCAGAAGCTCATTCTTGGCACGAAGGGTTGCCAGGTGGTGTAGAGCCTCCCACGTCCCTGAAGTTCAACATAGGTCAAGTTTATTATGTACACATGTCCGTTACTTGGAGTTGAAGGGGTGGGGATTGGGGCGAGGGATATGATCTGGCGGATCGCCACCGTAGGTTGGCCGCGGAGCTTTCTGAAAATTGTTGGTATTGAAAGCCCCAGATGGTCGGAAACGGCCCTTCCTGGGCGTTTTAGGATGCATATACCAAGCCCTGGAATGTGGATATAGTCTGTCGTTTTCTTCATATAAATCAAAGGAAACAAGCGTTGAAAAAAGCGTAATGCATAGGAGGGTCTTCGGGATGGTGATCGGGACGTAGCTAAGATCTACAAATTTGGCAGCAAGAGGATAAAAAAATTCGACAACTGCAGTAGTGTTCAGGAAAGCCTACAGGTGTTGTCTGTAAGGAGGGGCAAAACATTGTGGTGTGCAGCGGTGTAGCCAGGGTATCGGGGAGGTTTGTATCGTCACGAGTACAGGGTAAATTATGAGAGTAGTGAATATAGATATCGACGGAGTGAGTGCAATCAATCGGGACGGTAAGCACACGCGAAAAATGTGCCTCTAGTCACCTCGAGAAGCCCACATCCGGGTCTACGAAGGGCCTTGTTCATTGCCTGGTCTCAGGTCTTTGCATAGGAAATAGCAAACGTTGACTTCAAACCCATTCTTATTACAAATAAGCAAAAAAAAATCTACGCAAAATCTTCACAAACTACGGCCAACTATTTAAATGGCCTTGATCTCCTTGAAAAGGGTAGTGGACCGCAGGGTCCCTTGTCTGGGCGCAAGTCCTTGAAGCGAGCATTCTGGTGCATCCGGAGACGCAGAGCGAATATTTCATCCAATGCCAGTTCCATGAAAAATAATTTCTGAATCGGAAGAAGCTATAGCTAATAAACTGGAATAGGCCTACGAAAATGGCATGAGCGATTTTAAAAAGGAATTAATTAAACTTGCAGAACTAGAGGTGAGTTGACTTACTCTCATGTGAGCTCAAGCTCGGACAGGGTCGTGACAAGGCCAAGCCGGGCTATTGCGTATAAGTATTGCGCCCCAGCTCGCGTACACGTGGCACCAAGCACAAGGTGATTGCACTCTGGAGGGACCGAATAGCAATTTTGATTGCCCCGCCCTTTTCTCTTCAAACCAAATCTTTTAAGTTGTTAGAACCACAGTCGACCAAAATGAGGGTACGAAAAGTCATGAACAGACACAGATCTGGAGTTTTACAGGAAAAGGGAGGGGCTGGATAGTGGAGGTAAACGCCTTTCTATTTGTGCAATACCTTGGCCAGCGGGTAGGCTATTGAGTGAGGGGGTGCACTCAGAACCCCACTGAGAATAGGTAACAATATCTTCCCGCTTACAGAAGGAAACTTATTGGGTATTAACCGCCAACAAACAAATACTGTGGGCGAAGCCGGCGCCCAATTTTTTGTATCCGAAAATAACGGACTCTCAGGCACAATATCGGGCAATCTGATTAGGAAAAAATCTGATATTGAAAAGATGAGTCACTTCTACAGTTAAAAGTTGCGGAATTTCTCAAGGGAATTCTGTCCTACTTTTGGAACCTGAGGTCCTAAATATGAAAAATTCTATCCTCGCCCCAATAAATTGCTTATCTCAGATCGCCCGGTACTTAAGTTTTAAGAACAGTTTTTTTAAGTACCAACAGTCTTCCGTCGCCTAGCGCAAATGCAAATTTTGTAAAAAAATTGCGAAAATGGATCCAAAACTACATTCCGTTTTTATTACCGTTTAATCACCCAACTATGTGGCATTTATGTGGAATTTCTCAAGGAAACAGGGGACATTTTATTAGGGTGCAGGTGAAATTCAGATCTCTGCCTTTCAGACAATTCCAATTGGAACTAGAATCTACCCAATCCCGACCCAAAAAATGTGATAAGTGCCACAGCGGCCGGCGCGGAGCGCAGCTTTTCTTAGAACTCAAATGTCATTGAGGTTGATGGCTCTGAATGAATATATAGCAGTGGAAACCAAGTTAGGAGAAATTCGGCTAGAAATACAAACCCAAATGTATTTGTATGTCCAGGGGGATACACTTGTAAGTATAGGCATGTAAATATTGCTAGCCCAGATAATTTCGTATTATATCCCCTCCACCCAGTTCATGAGGGGGATAGCCCCCCCCCCCCCTTCCACCTAGGATCGCCGCCCCTGGATGTACGGCCCCATTATACGGCATGAACCAGAAACCTCAGTCATTCCTAGCACGCAAATGTTTCTCACTGAACCATTGTAGCAGTCATTAAGTACAATCCACAGCCCATCAGCAGACAAACGCTGCTAAGGTGCGCATGTTGCCGGGGGAATAGTGTAATCGCTTTCCCAATCACATAGCTTATACAAAGTTTGGTGGAAGTTGCACGCAGCTATTTGTCATCGTTAACAACCGAGAAGAACCATCATGCACGTGTCTAACAAAACTTTGAACGATCGTTTTCTTGGTGGCTCCCACCGACCGTGGAAACAGATGTTGCCGTCTTCGTGCATGTATTCCCCGCCAAGGAAACATTTCAGATCATATGAAATGACCAGGCATCAGTTTATCTAAAAATCCTCTCAGAGCTCGCGGGTAGAGTCATTCGTAGAGAATAACTGCGTTTTAAAAGCTGGCACCGAGAATAATGCTACTAGTGGGCTCCAAGTAAATTTCTCCACTTGTCCGCTATAATGCAAAATCCTAATCCCCCCCCTGGCTTACATGGAGCCACACATAGCTTCGATTCTATAACTGGGACTGCAAGCTGTACGAACATTGCTATCCAGGTACCTGCATCAACGCTCTATCATTGTCAGTTAACATGGATTTAGAAATGTAATAATATTAAAAGAAAAAAAAAGCTCAACATGTTGAAGTGAGAACATCTCTGCTGATGATTCTAAATCGAAATGGTTCTTTTCTATACGACGGATGAGACGTTCGAGATGGACCATATCACCCCGGTTTCGGAAACGAAACGTTGTGAAATCGTAAATAAAACAATATATATATATATATATATCTATTATATTATCTATAAAAGATATCTATATATCTATATATATTATCTATATAGAATGATTATAGATATATATTATAATATAACATGGTTCAAGTAATTCATTAGAATAACTAAAGAATCATATTCAATCTGCACTCCTCGATATACTTTCTGTATCGAGTAAAATTACATGCCGCTTCTCGCTTGTCAATGACTACGATGACAACAAATTGCTGTCGGGTAATTCCTAATACCTTCGTTCTCGCCTCTCTGAATATGTCAAAATTCACAGAATCCCTTGTATTAGGGTAGGGTATCTGCATCTTTTTGGATGGATTAAGCACCACATAGCACAAAAAAGTGCGAGTCTGTCCGAAAAAGTTTACTTGGAAGCTATCTTGGAAGCCAGAAGACTCATTGATTCTTGTCGATCTGACCAAGAATTCTGGACTTTATCGTGTTCACACAGAGTATTCACAAAACTGACCCTCTGTTGACCACAGAATTTAACCATTTGTACTGACCCCCCCAATCAACAAGGCTTCCTGTACTCATATTTGGAATTCACCAACGAAGTAATAGACATGATCCATCCAGGTAGGGTTCCGGTTCTCGTGTATCGCAGGTCGTGGCCAAAATTCATTTTTGTTGACAAATTTCCAATTTTTCACCAACATACCCCCCCAATTTCCCAAACCCGAAAACATAGAGTTCATGTGCTACATCCTCTAGGTGCGTCCTGGTGGTATCGTGTACCATATACTGAGTTTTAGCCTAAATATCAATTTTGTGTGACATGACATTATTAGCCATCTATAAGCAATGGAATTGAATGAATAAATAATTATATATATTGTACATCAATTCTTACATATCCAGCCGAACACGCGAAAAGGGCGAGTCAAATGAAATGTGTTAAATTGATGGCTCTTCACAGTCATAAACCGTCCGAGTGCAGTCTTAGAGCCATATACCATCAAAACGAACCTCTGGAAGTTGATCATAATTACCTGTGAATTGATTTTTACGTGTCCAACAGGAGTACCATTCGAAACATGTAAAGAATATAATTGGGGATTCCAAGGGAGCTAATAATTACATTCAAGAAGAGGAGAAACAGACCATGTCCACTGCGAGGACGCTCATCATGGGGACGTATTGTATTAACTCTACCAGACGTTCACGCCATGGCAAAGACATTGTTCCAACTTCCATTTCTTGTTCAAGTAAGAGCTAGTCTTCGACAATAAGGCGACCACAAAACCCTCCCAAAATTACATTGAAGAGTCCCCTTTCACGAGCTGCAAATTATGCATCCTTGCAGCTGAATATGATGTGATCGTCAGAAATTTCACCTTCAAGAATCAATTTGTGCAGCTGCGAGTGTCTTTTGGGGGATTTCATGACGGATATAAAATTAGTGTTCATGGGGATGTCTGTTTTGCACTAAAATAATCACAAAAATGGCTTGACTCTCTCACTTTCTTTTTGAAACAAGTAGGGTTATTAACAGTAGCTGAGAACCACAGCTATCCCTATCAGCCGAGCAAATATGAGAAACAACACAGGCTTAGCTCTCTCACACTCCTCCTCCAAAGAAATTGAATTTGTAATTGGAGACCAAATTGGGACAGATGGTCAAGTAACAAAAATAACAGATCCTGCTTGAATGTAGCATCTGGGACATGTACTGTTGATGGGGAGGCATAAACTAGGATGACTGATACTAAAAGAAGACGATTTTATCGTCAGAAAAAACATATGCAGAGAAGTTTACAACCTGACACACCCTGAATCATGGTGCAAGAACCAGGGTTGTTCTGACAAATATGCAATCGTATTCAAAAATGCAGTTTATGATATAGGATAAGAGTAAATAAGAGAATGTGCTAGGAACTCTGTGTGAGTTTCAAGGGTTTTGATACTTTTTGGGATTTTCATGGAGTCTTAAGCGAAGAGGATGAACCGTACAAGGATTTCCTTGGCAGAGTGGGGACTTGGACACGGCAACATATACATTGACAGCCTTCGTTTTTCCAGTTCCAATCTCTTGAGCCGAGCATCAAGCAAGAAGGCAGCAAGCCTCATGTAAAATGAGGAAGTAAAGTAAAATCAGCCACAGGTCGGTAGAGCGTCTGGAAGTAAGATCAAAATGGTAGGATCGACTTCCATAGAGTGCCCGACGGATTTTCTCTACGGTGCTGTGACAAGGCCATGTCGATTCTAATACCGAACGTACCCACGTATCAAAGTGGTACCTGCGAAGGGACGAAGAGTGGGCGCTGCTGCGTATTGACAGGGGCTGTATGTAGTGGGGAGTGAGCGGACTTGGCCGGGCTCGATCAGGTAACCATCAACAATGAATCAAGGTTCTACCGACCTAGGCCAGAGCATTAGATAAAAAGTGACATGTATGCTAACAAGCTGATTTTTTTCACATAGTCCAGAAAAATGTGTAAGATTAAACATATTAAGATCCCCGAAAATCCCGTTGTGGAACAGTGAAATCAAAGATGGCGTCAAAAAATGGCCGCATTTCGGTTGCCACAAATTCGTCTCACAATTCACAAGTAATGACAAATGTGTCTATTATAGTTTGAGGCACGAGGATTAAATTAAACAGTTATTAGTAATGGCGATGCATCTATATGACAGAAACCACACTGGCGCCCAAAAAATTGAATAAAAGGCCGCCATTGTCAATGTATGTCATATTTTCTTGATAGTTTAGCATTGCAAGTAAAAAACCGTGTTAGATAGATGTTTTGAGGTATGAGGATTATATTATTATAGATGAATATATCTAAGTGGGCAAGGTTTGTCCCTATAGAGTATAAGCCAAGATGGCGCCACAAAAATTTATCAATGCTAAAGTAGTACCTTAAATGTGGGCATTTTCAGTAGGGGGTGTTTCAGCATATTCGTATGAAAATCAGTCCTTCATTCGCCCTCGGGGCTAATGATGAATTCCTCGCCATGCTCGGCGGTGAAAGGGAATTGTGTATACCGAACTGGCCACGCACTCATCGCACATAGAAGGTGCTAGTCCCAGTTAGTACAGACGCAAGTTCATATTGCTGCACAATCGGATCTGCACTCACAAAAATGTACAACGTCTCTTACCCAAACTAGGGCCACTACAGATCTGAGCTTGTTGCAGAGCATACAAGCACTCTTCAATTGTCTGTGATGAAGTGATAAAGCAAACCATCTTACTAGGGATCTCTAGGATATTTTGCCGGTATTCAAGTTACTTGTAACAAGTATTGCATATCATTTTACGTGTTGGTCTTTTCACAATAGAAAGCAAAGACAATGTACACATTTTTAACATCTAATTGAATCAATTCAATATACATACTAATGTATAGAAGGCGATTGGAACATTTTTTTTTTTTTTTAGGTGAACAGAGAACCATAAAGTTAACAAGAACATTACAAAAGGAACGATGTTGCTCAAAGGTTGCAAAAGATTGCCCAGAAGGCGAAAAAGGGATTGCACGTCAAAGTATTTTTTTTAGCAATCCCGGTTACCTACAACTCATATTTGGTTTCGGGAGAGTTTAAATTAAGAACTGAAATACTAGAGCAAACAGAAAAAAAAACAAGTTTTTAGGTACATACAGCAATAACATAAATTACGGGATTCGCTCGCCGCAAAAAATGGCAATAATCATTCCAGTATTCAGTAGCATCGAAATACAGCATCAAACAACACTATTAGAGTCGTAGGGTAGGAAGGCAGATCCTTATAGGCCAAGAGCATTAGTTAACAGTACCTAAAGTTGGACAAATCAAATTTCATGAGAACTGATGATCTCTATTGTTTTAATATTCATGAGTTGTAGGCATGTGATTGCTCTTTGAGAACCAGTTGCACTCATACACAAGTTAGCAATGGGACACCACATGTAGAGTATTACACGCAGCAAAATTTATGCTAGGTGTTTTAAGGTTTTGCAAGAGGCGAGCTTCAAATCGGAATTTTCGGGAGTTGTTGAAACCCCAATTGTCCGAACTGCTTGTAGAATATGATGTGCCTACTATTGAGGAAACAGTAAGGCATTTGAAACAATCGAAGGGCGGGTAAAGAGCTAATGGGGTCCGTGGCATACGAACAGAGAGCTCTTAGCTGGTGGCAGGGATGCCTCAAATTGATGCATAGGTCTCCACTGCTCTGTTATGAGCACTGGTGTTAACTCAACGAGTGAAAAAGGGGACTACTTGTTCTAATCAATCTGGAAAGGAATGGTTAATACAATACCGCCGACCCGCAATAGAGATTACATTCCTCTCAGTATCTGGAAGAAGTATTTCGCTAGGATAATCCCAAACGAAAGAGTTGCAGCTCTTGTACATCAGTGTCCCAAGAAGTGGGTCCATTCCCAAGAGGGAAAACCCACTGTGGATTGCACTCTTGGCTCTCAGTGTCCTGTTCTGAGCGGATACGGGAATCGGTAGATGTTTTCTTTGGGGCCTATAACGATTTCCGCGATGGCTGTGATGTGTGTAGGAAGGCTCTCTGGAGAATTTTGAGCAGGTTAGTGTGCAACCTGTTCGTTACGTGATATCCTCGTATTAAGGTTTCTGGAAGCGAGAGGGCATTCACGAGTGTTTGTGGGGTTTATAGGTCTTCCCCGTTGCCACAGATGTCGACAAGGTAGCACTAGCTCCAACACATGTAGGGACTGGATTTGGAGAGGGTTAGGTGGAGTGGCTGACGGCTGTTTGCCCAGAGGCATATGAGTCACTTTGTAGTTGTGTGTAGCCCTTGTTAGGGCTTTTCTGCCATTATACTTTCCGAAATACCGCTGAGCTCACATACCCAACACGCCCACGGGTCGCCAGCTAATAATCGGCCGATCTGTCCAGATAACTCGATCTGTCGCCTCCAAGTGAGGACTGTGCAAACAAATATGCACATATGAATAGTCAGATATGCAGTTCTAACATACATGCCGTGTTTTCCTCCAATCAAAATCGTATACCACGAAATGGTACTTCTAAAAAACTTAGGGATGTTACCTCATAACGATCACTACATCAGACTCTAATCAGACTATATTTCCTGAATTCGTGCCACAGTTAAAAGAAGACAAGAGACTAAAAGTTTTTGATAGTTATTCATAATTTCTATGAGTAAATGTGGGTACTAATCTGTGAGAAAGCACTTACGTTATTTATGCTCACCCCGTCTTAGTTCAGGCCGGTTCGAGATGAGATTGTAAACAATATCGATGTCATGAGGTTAGAAAGTTTCAAATCCGTACTGATGTACTGACCTAGACTAGGCGGGGCCTAACTTTACGTACGACGTAGAGCTGCACTGCAAATTTACACAGAATACGAACCTGGACAAACTGTGAGTCTCTTGAGAACTGAATCCTTGACTGATTGATTTGTGGAAAAGATGGATTAACTTACGGAAAACAAATTCGGACATTGACGCTTGGTGCAAAGTTTGCTCTGTGATGGAGGTCTGGTAAATTACTACAGCATCGGCTCCTCTAAACGTCACTTACAGTACACTTACAGTGTGGGTAACGATATTAGTTTAGGGCTGGGCCTATGACGAGGCCCATGGCCAATTTTGACTGCATTATTGCAATAGACTTATCAGAATGCAAGGCTATACAGAACTTTTTCAACATGGCAGAGAAAGAGAACACCCCGGTTAATCGGTTGGATCGACCAGTCCCAGTGAAGCCCGGCGTTTCAGATTCTGTGTTGTATGATCCAGGGACCTTCTTCTGTTTCGAAGAATATTCAGACTGTCCAAAGATAATATCGGCCAGAAACTTAGTGCCATCCTGAAAAGATCATTTGAAGACTAGTTGGAAGGTAGTGTCGAAACAACATTTGCGACAATGTAAATTGAAAGTCGAGCAAGTAACATCATAAAGGAGGTTAAAAAGAATAATTAGAAGGCGAGTTTTTTTGCTTCGGAAGCCGCCAATGTATCCACCACTCAGCAGCGATTCAAGAGAATGTCAGCAAGCCCGGAGAACCGAGGAAGAGAACCACAGCACGTGCGAGACTCCTGGAAGAATTCGAGACCATGCAGGTAGTTGACGGTTAATTCATAATTTCTATGGGAACAACATAGACCCTAGAACTTGAGACTAGTTTTATTAGCCAACCAATACCCCCCCCCTCTTATCAGAAGTAGAGAGGATAGGAAAACATTAGAAGTGACATGTCTAGTACTACTGGGTCAGGATGAGTGTCATCGCCCAGACTGGCCATTGTACCATTATTTATAAACCTCTCAACAATACTGTTCTCACATTGCCAATGTAGTACTTAGTATGTGGCTACATAACTAAGAAGTCACCCTTACCACACTATGCTAGCAATGCACCATATTATTGCTAGACAAGTATTTATGTGAAACAATAAAAATTTTTCAGAAGAAATTGTTAATTCAAATTGTTAACAGAAGGGGAAATGATTCTACATAATACCATCCCTTGTCCTTGTTGTTAAGATGATTGTTTGGTGAGGGGGGGGGGGGGCCCCTTTCCACTTGTAATTAGTCCATTCAAAGGGAGTCAAATGATTGTTAATATGGTCAGGTAACACTTGGGGGTACATTTACTACAGTAACTTGGGGTTTGCATTTAATTCATCATTGGGCATTCACTCAAAATGCCCATCAGTTTGCTGTATTTAGTTTCTATTGCAGATAGGTTAAACAAGTAAATCTCTTTCAGTCTGCTTTGAAAATGTCAACTAAATTGTGCTAAATCGCATGCATAAGAAGTTTATAAATATCGTCATATTGTGATGTCCACTTGTCATATTGTGATTGTACCACCAGGGTACAAGATGGTGATCACAAAGGGTGGCAGAACGCAGAAGTACTGTTGTGTCAGAACGGTTCAAGGCTGGTGAGCAAGTGCTGCCAGGGCAACAATGAAGAACTGCAGAAACATCGGGCAGGATTGTCTCTGGATCCTCCTCTAAGGAATGATTGCTCAAAGACATTTCATTTGAGTGTGCTTCCCTTCGTTGGACTACTTTAAGTTTGATCTACCGGGAAGCTATGAGGTAAGTTTTATTCATTCAATTGGATTTCCAATTGGCCTCATTGCCAAACTATAACCTAAAAAGAGAAAAACCTTCATATTACCTGGGCACAGGCGTACATATACCTTGACTTAAAGGAGCCACAATGGTCATGTAACAGATATGCTTAACAGAAAAGGAGAAAAGGAGGAAAAAAACCCCATCCCAACCCCCTCGAAAGTTGTAGAATGTTGCTTGTTGTTCAATTTACGTTCCAGACAAATTTGAGGAATTATGACATCATAGTGGAAATGCGGCAAAGCTTGCCCATGTCGAACTACATACAACAGTTACTACTCACTACCACGTTTGGAAATTGCTTCTCCTTCCCACCCCCAAAAAAAAAAAACAAACAAACAAAAAAAAACAAAAAATATGCAGACTGGATCGCGTCACAAAAAAAGTTGTGCAACCTACTGGGATAGTCCTACGCAGCTAGGGCAGAGGTTCTTAATTGGCGCAAGAGTGCCACATACAGACCATTGGCTAAATTCTGTCCAGAAATGTGGCCCAGGCAGGGTGGCATTGCTTGCTGGAAAAAACCTGTTTCCCACTAAGCGGGCAAAAAAAACAGTGGGAAAACCCGGTATTTCACTTCAGCATGGGACTCTACTGGGGCTAGGAAAGCTGCTAGCTGCTACATGCAGGGTCATGTATAAGGCATAGTGTATGGTAACGAGATATGAGTCTCATCCAATCTATCAAACACGATATTAATTCTATATTTTTGTGGGCAAAGGGAATTTTTCATATCATTGCACCTATTTTCCATGCAGTATGCACCATGAATTTCCTGTTTGCTTCAAGTGTATGTCTACCTCACACAAATCTTTGCGCACCCACCAAAGGCTACATATAAACACAAAGAAATTGCATACTTGGCTTGATAGTTGACAGGTTGATACTGCAGAGTATTTGAGTACAAAAAACCATGATAAGGTTTGCAAGAACTTAAAATGAGATAAAATAACTGTCTTCATTGACATTTAAGCAGACCAGCCCTTATCTTCACTTGAAAAGGGGGCAGTGTTGGTTCAAATGGGTAAGAAAACTGAAAAGCTGAAGGGGAGCTCCAGGGGTGTAAAATGTGCTTTAATTGTGAAATTGAACACACCCCCTAATTAAGCAAAATACTGGATTGCAGGGAGAGCGGGGGGAGAGGATGTGGTCAGAGGGGGAGGGGGGGAGGGCGGGGGGGAAAGGAGTGGGGTGTCTGAGAGGCCAGGTGCCCTTCTGGTTAAATGCCAAGCGGGATGCCGTTGAGGATAGTAATGCACAACAAGGGTTGTACATAGTTATAAAAGACTCACTTCTCTATTTTATCGGTCTATAGTACTGTGTGTTGACAAACCGGGCATGATTGAAGGTCCAAGTTGTAACTAAACTAACTACCTGTGGCGTTAAGCATATAGCCTACGATTGAACCAACCACCAACCGATTCCATATAATTAAGTGTTTCCTTAGAAATCTAGAACTGAAAAGCTTTGAGCAGAATAGAAAAAGTTAGTTATTTTAATGTGACATTCAATTTATGTCTGACTTAGTATTGAGTTCACAGAAATATAAAGCTTTGCGGTATCTATCTAGCATAACCCACCCCCTACCCCTATCCTAAGAACTCAGTTTCTCGCAGAATTTATATGCTCCACAAGTTTCAATGATATTTTAGGTTTTGTAGTACAATTTGAGGTTCCCCAGTTTTTCCCCACTTATGGGTGGGGGAAACCTCCTGTTAAACACCGGTAATCCTGTTGTTTACCGGGCGGTGAAAACCCCCTGGTAAGAACCTCCAACCCTGGCCCAGCATTCCCAAAATACTATTCTCAATCACCTCAGATGAATAATCCATCTGGTTCTTTGCTACGTTGATAGATTGAAATTGATACGTAGTATGACAACAAAAAATTTTGTGCTTTTTTCAATTTCCAAACCTGCCAATCATTTTCATGGACACCTTCAGTGTGCATAGCAATGTTTCAATCTTCAGTATGATCTCTCCCCCTACCCTGCGTGTGTCGCTATGGATGGGGGGTGGTGTAAATTAGCCCCATGTCATTGTCTTATCATTTCAATGTAAAACTGTAAGTTCAACCAGGGCCATTGTGGCAGGCGCTGGCCATCCCGTCACGGCCCGGTGGTCCCCACTCAGTTATCACATGGTTGGCAGGGGCCAATGCAGGCCATGCATGGGGCCAAAAGCGGGTTGGAAACATCCTGCTATGTATGTAAAGAAATTCTAATTTTCTGTACCACTGAGCATCGAAATCAAATCATGTGGTCATCCTATATGTTGCACTAGTCGGTTCCTGAACGGTTGGTTGGCCCTTAGGGACCTGTGTTGCCCCGTCCAATCACTGGCAACTATGCTATTCACATTCTTTTTGTCAAGCCCAGTGCTTTGGAAACCACTAAAATTTTGTAATCACCTGAAAAACATGAATATTCCACTCAAGCATATCAGCAGTCTTCATGCTGCTTCTGAGTTCGATGTTCATTCATTGTTACATTGATCATAACATTGAAGTAGGCTGGCTATAGGCGTATATATTTGGTCAGAACATGGTAGGATGCAAAAGGACTGTCCTTCCCAGAAGTAACATGTATGTTAGGATACAATAATTCGCATCAATATGCAAATCATGAATCTGAGAGAAAAAACGGAAGGACGAATTGCTACTGCTGAATGTCAACCTCGGGTCATCAGGGTGATTACGGTGATCATTTGGACGTAGTGATGGAAGAGTTAAACTTTAATAAATTAATGTGAAAATATAGGATTTAAATATATAATGTCTAAACTAATGAAGGTCACTCATTCAGAAGTCAGAGGTTGATCGAAGTCAAACTACTGACATTCATTTTATGAAATCAAAGTGAGATGTGATGAAAAACACTAAAAAATGGTCATTGGAAGTGTAGGGGCAAGTGAAGGTTAAAAGTGCTGAAAACCTTGTATTTCCCCCAATATTTTATTACAAGTAGCGCCAACATAACAACATATGGGGTGGGGTGAATGATGAGGGATTTTCTACAGTTGAATTAATAATAATAAACCAAAACAACTTGATATTAAACTGAAATGTGGCAATACCATTGGAAATGTTCATCATTTTTAATTTGAAGGATCACACATGTTAGGTGAAAGTTCAAAGCATTGTTGCGAACATTGCTTTTTTCCCCATCGTCAGTGAGAAAGCCCAGTATTTGTTTTTGTTTTTTACATTTATACAGCCTATTCCCAAAGATTGTTTTCAAATTGTACATTTGTTGTCAGAAGGTTTAATGTTTTGAGAATCAAAATGAGGGACACTGACTCTAATGTATACAATTAGATAAATGGCTCAATATTACAGTTTTCTGGAGACACACTTCGATGGAGAAGACGAAATATAACCTTGTAAGAATTCATGTAAGGATTCTTGTTTTTTTTTTTTTTTTTCATTTCATTTGACAGGGGGGGGGGGATGGTCTTACCACCGAGCAGAGAGAGAGAGTTGTTGCGACGAGAACAACCAAAAGGTTACCCTAGCAGTCGTTGAAAGCAGCTGGGCACGACGCGCTGGGCGGGAAAACATACGAAACAGTATGCCTGGATTAAGTCTGCAGAAGGTGTTATTCTCAATCAGAAATCTGAAGCTTGGTTCTGCGCCGACCATGACAGCACTGCAAATAAAGAGGTGGAGCGGCAGTAAGGTTTTGAAAGACTCAACCACAGACACATATCGTGTCATATAAGAACTTGCCTAGAGTTGGCAGAACAGTTTTAGACGTAAGGGTTTGACCAGCGAGTCCTGGAATGGAAGGGTCAAGTGGAATCTGCGCACAAGCAAGAACGCTATTCGAGAGTGGAGCTCATCCAGGATAACCACCTATTTTTTGGTGACACTGTGGACTTGCTCATAAAGCCCAAGACAAAAAAGTATTGCTCATGCAAGTACTGAATCTGGCATTCTTTTCACATACATGGTCTGGATCCAATAACAGAGTTTCTGGTCACCACTCTCCAGCACACAGAGATGACTCCAAGCTCCATGACCCAGTGGACTGGTCTCAGGTTCTGCCATCAATTGAAGACCATCGCCAGCTTGAGAGTCACGGGCATTCTTGATCGGACACAACCATCTGCAGACCTTACAGCCCTGGAGTGGATGAAGTCCTACATACCTCAACACAGATCCAGCACGAGACTCTTATGTAAATGAGAAAGAAGAGTGAAGTGGTGAGTATTTTTTCTGATATACAGTATAGTTGCCTCTGCCAGTACTATCGTGTGCAAGTTTGTGGTGGTTCAACTATTGCGGGTGCCTCATAGAGTTTGAAGGTGGGGACAGGCCAGGTCTGGTCCGCTTTGCCTGAAGGAGACCATGAATACAAGCTCGGTGCCTTCCAAGCACATGCTCCCATGAGTGAATTTGTAATAGGCCCAAGATGAAAGTCCCATCGGAAAACTAAATATTTATTATGAGAGGTCCATGGCTGGACAAGAAATTGGCGATTCTGAAGGTTCCTTGCAGAGAAAGCTTGCCATCTGGAGGAGAATCTGCAGTTTTTTCAAAGATGATTTTGTAACTTTTGCCTTAGGAAGATTTCCTTATCTGTTGTTGTATACATATCATGTATGGTTTTGAATTTATTGGAACCACTGCATCATGATGGCCAAATTATCATGTTTACTGAAAGACAATTTAGCCAGCTTAAATTAAAATTTAACTAAATATTTTACTATTTTTTATCCCACCCCTTGGACCGCATGAGATTTGACCATCATCATGGAGGATACCACAGCCAGGATGTGTCAATTTTCAATTCCCCTAGAGAACCAATAAACATGCACACAACAGTAGATTATGTTCAGTACAACCCTCAGAGCAGGGTATCATTGAATCAAACCAAAACATTCCCTGCAAGGATCTTCTTCCATTAGAATTTCAGCCAACGGTTACACGCCTCCAGGAGTTACACCGGCAAGCTATAGGACAGTAGCACGCTACTGTACATATCCAATTGATGAACTGCAGCTAGAGATCGCTATATGCATCGGCCTTGCGTAACAAATATTCCACAACACAGTATGCAGACAGGAAAGACTTCATTGCCCAGCTGTCCCCACATCCAGTGTATATATAAAATATTTCTATAATAATAGGAATGTACATGTATATATATTTAAAAAACGTCAGTTGCAGTTATCCTCTCTTGGTATCAGGCGTGTAAGGCCTACGTGCACCTAAATGCTAATGAACAAACCGAAGAGCCACAACCACAGGCAGTGTGTCAAAAGGGAAGGGCAGTGCCTAGGGTACACTTGTCTCCATGGAGAACGTCTTGCTCCAGTGGCCCCCTGGGCATTTGCTTACACTTGTTCGAATTGTTACAAGATGAAAAAGACATCCTTTCAAAAAATGGAAATCCTGCCAAGGTAACAAGGTGCTACGGGGGCTGCAACCCCCACCCCAGAAAAAAGAAATTCTCTGAAACCCTCCCTCTTGGTAAAATAAGGGAGTCTCTGTGGATTCAAATGTCCTTGTATGCTCACCACCAGCTCTTGGTAGTCCACCAAATAGTCACATCACAATCAGCACCCCAATCACCCCCCCCCCCCCCTCCAATATTGACCCTAGACTGCAACTGGCCTTGCAACCCCTCACTCCTCTGTAATCTCTAGCCCGACTTAGAGGAGCTATACCCGTTTCAGTATTAAAATGTGCTAAATAATAAAAAGGCAAATTCTTTCTTTGCAGTGCAACCTAGGGGTGGTTACGAAAAACGAAAAACACCCAATGATGGGGATGGGGATTGGCTGTAATCATAGGATCGCAGCCAGAATAAGTACCGGTTGTGAAGGTCAACCATTCTATCATCTCTGGTGGTGACACTGCTCACTTGCGAGAGAGAAATGAATGCGAAGGAAGACCGGCAAGACAGCAACTGATCCTATTCAAGGCTGGGATGATGACTAACACCTGTATACGAGGCTTTCCATACCATGGCCAATTTCCTTGAGGTTAGTTGATATAATCATGACTTACACAGGATTGTAAGTGATGACATCATCTGACTTGCACAAGGAGCTAGGTACCAATTTTTCATTCTCACTCATAACAACCTTTGACTAAACATAAGGACATACTACTAAGTATTATGCTACCCCCATACATTGATGGCACAAAGAGAGGGCAACGTGGTCGCCAACTTTTCATCATTTTGTTCTCCCCGATGGCCGGTAGACCTTCTCTGATTGTTTTTCGGACAGTGTACCTAGCCCAAAATATAGTTTTATGTGCGTAATACAAAATTTAGAAAAATCTAAAAGTTCACACATACATAATATAATGATATAATACCTATACCGGTGTTTGTGGTGCATCTCCTTCATACTACCTGTCACAACCTGTAGCTTCCCCTTCGTTCATGTTATGTAATCTACATGATGCCCCCTACCCCCCATACATACCTTGTCTCCTGTGCTATGCATTTGATATAACCCCTTATTCACATCTAAAGAGTTGACGTAATGTCCTAACTCCGAAATCAAGCAAACGCACAATCTTCAGGAGTTTTTGCCTAGCTGACTTGGTCCCTAGACACAAATATGAGACAACCAGCTTCCATCCACTCCAACAATGAAAACCAGGCGATCGGCAAAAGGTGTCTCGCTGGTTGCGCGCCGGTGGTTCCTATTATTCACTACACTACACACTATACAGCACGCACTAGTTCCATGCGAACATCGTCATGTCGACATTACATATTTTCACATATAACACATAAAAATTCCTAAAATATAACTGACCGATAAGTTTGACTCTAATTACGAATCCCTTAATTGTTTTTTCTCTTCTTCTTCAACTTGCCCCCCCCCCACTCTCTCTCCTAAATACCCAAATTTGCAATAGAATTTTTATTGCCAGTCACTCACTCTTTGACCCAAAATGCAAGTGTTCTAATCCCTTTAGCACCTGGGCTTCTTGCCTTTAAATTCATTTCCATTATTCATTGCCTTTGTATTTTCCAAGCAGCCATGACTTGCACCCCCCCCCCTGCCAGGCGAAATCCCCTCTCCCGCCTCCCCCCCACCAACCAACAACTTCCCCACGCAGCATCAAGGTATGTCCCAAAATTTATCTTTAGGAAACCCCCACATTTTCCCAGTCCCCAGGCAAGAGAGAGGAAAGAAAAATGGTTACAGTAATTTTTTAATGTCCTAATCAACCTTACAAATTGGTTAGGTCAGGGAGGGTTTGCTTGTGGGCGCTTATACCAGCACAATTGTCACAGGACTATGATTTACTCGTGTCCTCAATGCTCTATTCGAACAGAAGCTATTATATAATGAATTCAAATTCCTGACCCTCAAATAACCTACGAGTTTTGGCAAAGTTCTTACCACGTTGGACATTGGAATATAATTGCAAATTAGGCCCATACAATGACCTCTAGTTACCCCAGCTATACTTCAAATTATCTGGATCAAAGGTGGATCACATCTACCAAGTTTCGTGGATATCCCAACGACTTCCAAATTGCATAAAAGATGCCAATATGCAAAATATAAATTATGTGACCTCCAGTGACACCGACTGCACTTTTCAATTTCTCAGGAACCATGGTAGACCACATCCACCAAGTTTTTTCGTGAAATTCCCGACAAACTTGGAAAATTTTCATAAATTATGCAATTAGAGAACCACTTTCATTAAGCATATTCAGGCTGAAAATCTAATCAGTTTATCTACTGTCAATCCCGGTCCTCCCTGCCAACTACATCACTGTAGCACAACGGTTCTTGCATAATCCTCTTAACAAGCTTTAACATGAATAACATAAAATAAGCTATTACCCAACTTAATTAAATGACTTGGCTGCCCAAAACTAATCATATCGTGTACCCCCAACCTCGGTACGCCTTTTGTCATGATCTACGCTCACGGTTTGTGAGAAACCTGCTAACTAGAACCTGTGACATACCCACAACACAATACACAACGCACACCCACCCAAAAAAAATGCCATATTTACCAACTAAGTCTCTCCTGAATTTCATTCAGGCGAGGACAAAAAAACTGCGTTGAAAATGATCACTGGTTGGAGGATTCTGACCCACGAACCCCCTTTGCCGTACAATCACTAACATAAAACATACACAATCTGCCGTGCAGGGCAAGTGTGAGCCAGAATATTACTTGACCTTGACCAAAATCAAAGTTTGGTTGGTTTTTCATCCAGTTCTTCAGCTGAACAGTAAAACGTATTTTTTACACACACTGTTTGTTTGTGGCATTCAAACAATTTGGAACACAATTACGGACTTTTATTGCTTCAAAATCCAAATGATAGGCAACCAATAGTGTAATTTGTTTTTGACTCAGATTGTTTTTCCGAATCCCAATCTCCTTTCGAATGGCGGGGGGCAGGTGGAAAGGTTTTTGAGGGAACACATCCCCTCCGGCAATGCCCTGGGAGTTGGGAGTGCCTGAGATTTATGCTGAGTAACTGCTGGATTTGACTGGCGATACGTACTCCAAGTAACCAAACAATCTCCAAATTGACAAAGCCACGCCTTGCATGCCACAGAACCAGAAATGGGAGGCAAATACCAAGATCCACCCATCGCACAAATACAGCCACATGCCCACCATGTGGAAAAACAGAGGGTTAATGCGAAATACCCTCTGTTTTAAAACTGAAAGTAAGCTCTCATTACTCTTTTTTGTCTTACTTTCTTCTCCCTGCAGTTATCTGGCCACTGCCTGTACTCAACAACTCTTCCCGAGACCAGGGAACCTGTTTGCCGCAAGAAACTTTCTGGATGCCCAGGTGGTCCTCCATCCAGCCAGGAGAGACATCAATGCTGCCACTGAGTTGTTGGGCAACTATACAGACGCGTTGGTGATAGCTTCAACACTGGAATTCTTTGGCATGTCTTCCTGTATGGGCCCCAACTCGGCCATGGTTTTGACATAGAAAACTATGGACGGACGCAATATGGGGGGGGGGGGGGGGGGGGGGGGGGGGGGGGGGGGGGGGGGGGGGGGGGGGGGGGGTCACAGACACACACTTCTATGCTGGTAAGTGCAATATGCAGTCCATGATGTGCCAGAACTAGTGAAGGTTGTCCCCTATCAAATGGTCTCGTACCTGTGGGCAATGTGTAACCGCAGAGCTGCACTCTCTTGCGGAAGCACAGTTAAAGACAACAACAACCAACACCCCTCACAGACGTCACTCCAGAGACAGGAAGTGGACAGCCAAGACCGGATTTACAACTATTTCCTGCAGTGCTCGGAGCATCTGCCTTGGTATGTCAGAATTTTGTGGATGCTGGCGACATGGTGATGGAGAAAGACTGTAATATGCTGAAGTTCTTCGTGCTACACTTCAAGCAGTCGGGAAAGCAGTACAGTTCACCATGTCCAGAGTCAACTTGTAAACAGGTTAAATTTCCTGTTATCCCCACGCTTCGGACAATGTAAGTTAACTTTGTAATAGTTTGTGATGAACCTTGAGGTTGACACAAATGTTGAGCAAGACATAGGGTGATGAGCATCACAACCGCACATTCCAGAGGAGTCAGGATTTCCGAGGGAAGGTGTCCACTGCCTCGGTTGACCGAGTTGAGCCCTGCTGCTCAGCCTCTAGAAGATATCCTCATCAATGGGACCATCATCAACACAAGTCAAGAGTCACGGAGCAAGCCCCAGTGAGGACCAAACTGAGGATATTCTGACACTGGCTCAAACTTTCCATCGCAATTGAAATATTCCCATGCAAACACCTAGGAGCCACTTCGCAATCCCATATGCCTACACAACCCCTCTCCTTCACCGAAATTGGTAGATTTCCCAGAGGGCTGAGGGATAAAGTAAGAGACATATTCGAAGGGCTTTAGCCCTAATTGCAACCTCAAATGCCTACATACTGTCACATGGAATAGTTTAGGCTCTGTACTTTTGTTCCTAGATAGTCATATAACTTGCAATTGACATCTAGCATCCATTCTTTCAGGATAGTAGTACTCAGGTGGCGTAACAGAGGATTTGCCTTAGGGGACAGGAACGGGAGTGGTTGATGTCAGGACCCAAAGAAAGCCGGGCCACATCAGTCATAATGGCTCACTACCAATTTTCGCAACTTATGGGGAGATGAATTGGTGCATATAATGAACATTTAACAAAAACTTTTTTGTATTCAGTATTGTTCTGCTCACTCGGGTCATGGGGAGGTTTGACTCCCAAAACCTTTCTTGTCAGTATACCACTGGTAGACAAACCTTCCATATTTCTGTTGTGCAATCATGATACTTACATGATATCTTACATATTGAAGACCTATAATCAATACAGTAAAGAATGTTCTTACCACAATATAACCGCTGTGCAATGTACATCTGCCCTTCCCCCAGCGTCCCGTGCAGTATGTTTCTCCGTTGCAGTAGTATTTGCAGGTTGTGTGATTGCATATCACTGCTCACAATTTAGTCTAGGCAGTATTGTTAATTGTTCTGGATACTAATATGAAAGTATCTATCATTATTGGAAGCATTTTAGTTCAGGTTAAATTGAACTCTCAAGTTCGCCATGTTCCCGAGTCCTGTTCATAGAGATGCAAAGATGCCGCCTTTGCTAATCAGGGCATCTCTAGAAGTTCCATTATGAAGCAAAGTGAAATTGTCCAGTCTTATTGGGTGGGTGTGATTGAAAGTTATAATCTCTCTTTGTGCAATATTGGGGAAGGGCAAAGGTACGTTATAATTGCTATATTTTCAATGCTCAGTCTGAATGTTTTTTAATTTTAAAAACTGACCATGACTTTCAAGTGATATGGAGAAATATAAACAAGTCGTTGATGCCCTCTTCTGTGTTAACCCCTTGATCTTGTTTTAGCCTACTTTGAATTCCCATACCCCTCTAAAATATTCTGACAGTAGGAAGGGGTAGTTTAATCAATACACAGTCGTAGTGTTTTCATGCTATAGATCCTATAAGTATTTTGGCGTACTTACATGAGTTAGTTGTCTGGGAAATTGGTTTTGAGACATGAGTAAAACATAACGCATCACACCATCTACATAATCAGTCCCACCTTTTGTTTTTTTTTTCATAAATTTTTTCTCATCTCTAATATTTTATTTTTTATTCCAAAATGTTCTGGTCCTGATCTGGTATTTGTTTAATTTTTCAGATGATTTGAAGTTTGGTATAAGAATGCTCACCTACTTGAATTCGTCCAGAGTTGGGGTGATGTAGGCACCAACCCGAACTCTGTGTCAACGCAAATGCTGATGCTACTCAATTAGTGACAGCACCCTGGTATCCATGTTTCCTTTTATCAATGCACCCCCCCCCCCCCTCCAATACAGACTGCTCGAAATGGACCACTGTACTACAACACACCGGATCGGGCAAAATGAGGAGTATCTATATGATCACATCCTAGTGGGTGCCCATTTACATGGTGTCGCACTATAAACGTCCTGCCAACGTTGATTAGCCTCCAACCTATTTTGGAGCCTTGCCAAGGACCTGACAGTCCCTTGAATGGTGCAAGCTAGAATGTGGCAAAGAAGGGGCCTTCCCAGCGTGTTATCGACTGCATTAGTGATTATTCTCAGGCAAGGATTGGTTTGCCCAACAGGATACCTACTAAGTATTACAGTCTGAGGCCCGTTTTTCACATGTCTGTTTTTGTGTCCTGGTGGTGCACGCGGACACAATTTGAGAATGAACTTGCCACCTTGCCGAAAAGGCAGAGAATCTTCAGTCGATCCTGCACGTGCCGGTACCTGGAGCCACCACTGTTTACGGGGCGTGGGTGGGGGTCAGTATATTGTGTCTGCCAAATATCTGCATGTTTTCATTCTGGGCTTTTATTGTGTCGCTTGCTTTGTGATTATGAAGTTGTTCAAGAATGGTAGAGGCCAATATCATTGTTCAATGAGGTCAGTCCAGGGGCCTTCCATTATGGTAATGAAGTTCGGTTGAGAGCAGAAAAATGCCTATCCTACTCGCATTGTTCATGTTGCTAGATGCATAAGACACTGCCTTTCGACACAAGTACACTGGACATTCACCCATATATATTCACTACTACACGTGTATGAATTATAATTTGGTCTTCATATCTCAGTTGTACTTCAATTTTTTATCATAGCTTTAGTTCACGTAAAAGTATTCATTTTTTTGATGCACTATGTAGGTTCCCCCTCAGTCCTAGCTTGTTGTTCTTGATATTCTCCCCATTTCCCTTCCGGCACTCACAACAAACCACTTCCTGCAGTGTGCCACCATTAACAAATCTTATCATTGTCTTGTATCAATGTCTTGGTGTCAATTTTGTAAAAATCTGACTTTTAATAGATATTTTCATGCCATGTTATGAATTATTAAACTGGCGTAAGTGCAAACATTGATTGGCTCATCGTATAAAAACGCGTTGACCGCTAACCACTCATTGACAAATGGAAATCTGCATATCTGAAGCAGATATCTGATCATCACTGATGTGAATGTCCACGTCCAATATTGAAAGAGACTTACCATAGAGACAAGATGTAGCCATTCAATGGTTACTGACTGCAGAAGTGGTTAGGTGTGCCTGCATATGGGAGCCAACAAGAAATTAGAAATATATCAATGTCTTACATGTAATACAAGACTCACTGCAACTAACGAGCTGACCCCCTGACAGCGTAAGAAAAAGGGTGCAACACAGAGTTCACAGTGTATATAAGTCCAACCATTTTTTCATGCTGTCTATACTATGATAATGCATTAAGCTAGAGTATATCTAATACCCGAAGCAATCTCCCATGTCCCCTGGCTTTAAAAACCTATTTGTTCTTGTCATAGCACACTAGCAATCAATTACTACAACACCTGTACTTACAATCCATTTTTGTGGCAAGAATGTTTTTGCATTAGGCATTGGTTGAGTTCACATCTTTTCATGCTTTTATAGTGTTTATAAAATAAGGAGTAGCAAACCAGTAATTGGCGTTTCGTTCTCTATAGATGTCTTAATCATATCATTAATATTGTAATGATTTTAACAATATATCTTGCAGCAGCGATGCCTACAGACACCTCTCGATACTTTAGACTGGAAAGCTGGGTTCTTCCTAGTACAGTGTTTTGCAACTACATGTGAAAAGAGGACAATGTCAAACCATCCTGTCAATAAAAAAATGCAAATCCATCATGTTCGCCTGTATAGTTATGACAAGTTATCAAAGAAAGATGACCCCACAATGGGGAGGGAATAGGAACGGAGCGTTCCTTTTAGCATCTTTGGAAGCAATATGACAGCTATTCACAGTTGACGATAAAATTGAGTCAGGTAAACATGACCCTTCACTGTGATATTTTGTGACATTCACGATGTACCAAACTTGAAAATGGCACCTACATGTACCTGTTGTATGCTGCCTTCATATCATAAAGCAAGATGATCCATTGGCACTGCCCAACCAATTGTAAAAAGACAATGCCAGATTGTGCACCATATTGAAACCAGACAGTAAACCCTCTCACTAAAGCATGGCATACCTACGGACACTCCTTGCCACAATATTTTTTTTGTTCGCTGGCCTATAGAACTGGATGATGAACCTGGACCTACTGTTTTAACTAATTACTTACTCTCACATGAGTGGTTGCCAGTGTGCATTCATACCCGTGTTAATTGTATGACACACGGTGACCCCATACCCAAGACAGGGTCACACTTGTTGACTTTGGGTTGTACAGTTCTTGTCACGTCCGTGCCTCCCTCTTGCCACTTGGAGGAATTACCATTCTTGGAATGACTCACTGGGCCATCTACCTATCATGATAAGAATACACAGCCCCCAGAATCAGCTTTTTGACCGACCATTCATGTTAAGTGACGCACATGTTACCATACCCAGGGTTATTTAGGGGGTGTGTCATGCATTGACAAGTGCAAAGTTGCCCATACATGCTTCATCCTTTGAATGTGAGACTCAGACATAGTAAGATGGAAGTTAGACTGACCATTTAAGGAATGCATCCAAACATGTTTCAAGTGATACTCAATGTGCCCTAGACAAACACACTGAAGTTCATGTGTGATCATGGCAAGGCTAACAGAGCAAGACAGGTACCTGCCTTTTGGGACTGCCATTTAATGACCCCTTTGAAGGATGTAAGGAGCTTTAGGCTGGAATGCGGGATGTGACACAAACTCCATAAATGGCAAATCATGTGAGTGTCCTGCATATGCTGTACTCATTTGCAGGGATAGGTAATACCACAGTGAATAGGCAAAATACCACGCACCATTAATGCTGTATCACGCAAATGAAATTCATGAAATATCTTCTCATAGCCAACTCGTGCATATGCATATGAGCTGATGCTTCTTTAATGGTCTTCTGCATCAACATTACGTAGCTCATTCATTTACCAAAATAGGAATGAAAATATAGGCTATTCAGACAAAAACACATCCAATACTGCACCTGTCCTCTACATGTGGGCTCCTAGCCTACTCATGCAGCCACTTCCCCTACATAAGAAAAGAGCAGGTGAAAAAAATGTGCCGGGAATGACCCAGAGGTTTGGACCAGGTCCTACTGTAGCTCTGACAGTTGAGTACTCTTCCATCTATCAACCCCTCCACCACTCTACAGTAAGTGAACATCCCAATTATTCTGTTCAGTGTGATGCCTCTTCAGCCTTGACCATTCTGGGAAGACCGATCGTCTTATCTTGTCCCGTCTTTCCCTACTGACAACCATCATTGACTGGTGTTGTTAGGGCTCATCATTGGCCAATATTCCAAACTAAAGTTTAGTCAGCATTTTAACATAATATTTGTTTCTATAAAATGCATGTATGGAACTAATGACTCATACAAAGACGTGTGAGAGGTAAATAAATATTGAAAACACAACAACCCATCTAATGCATATGTCAAGTCTTTATGTTCTTCCCACAGACTACAACATGAACTATAGAAAGTTAACACACATGGCTAGTAATCTTGCAATAACCTGCAAATATTTCAAGCATAATAGATGTTGCATACAAGTAATTGTGAACA